>CM021699.1:111445967-111481030 GCA_011074415.1 Stictonetta naevosa | reverse complement strand
CAAAAAGTTACTTCTCCAGCAAACTTCTGTAAAATGTTGTTTCTGAGCATTTTAGAATTGGTCTTTGATTACTGGGCAGAGTGGAGATAAAGCAATTTAGGATGGACGCTGAGTGCAACTTGCTGCACTCCTTAACAAGTTCGCACACAGCTATCACCACTGATTTAGTGATCTTTATATGTGTGTTTTTATAAAAAGACAGAGTGGAGAAGAGTTTTATTAACATATCATGAGTGAGTTATATGGGTCATCCCAAATGAATGGCAATAAAATCTTTATATCACACTCACCAACATGTATTCGGTACTTTATGTGCCACAAATGTTGCAGAAAAGCTATTTTACATATGTTTTTAAAGACTGGGTATTTTTTTTATACTAGGACTGGTTTTGTAAAGCTGCCAGGCACTTCAGTTACCGCGAACCCAACAGTACTCAGCTCAGAGGGAGCCATAAAAACTTGTTTAAAATGTTCTAAAATAGCTTTTTTGTCCATCAAAATGCCACAGTTAAAGATGTCATCCTGAGACGTTCCATAGCTAGAAATCCCATCACAAAGCAACTCCTTCTCTCTAAAATAATTTTAAAAGCTATTTCTAGTCCATCCTAGTTGCACGACAGAGAAAACTTAATATCGTCACAGTGTAGGACAAATTATGGCTCATGCTGGGTCTCGGACAGGTGTGGGGGTTTGTGGTGGAAAAGGGAAATTCTGCAACTAAAGAGGAAGAAAGAAAAAAATTGATGTCAAGTTGATACACAGACACACATATATACCTATATATATTTATGTAGCACATTGAAAATCTATGCAAAAGTTGTAAAGCATTAACATCGGCCCTGAATTAGAGCCTGATCTAAGATTCCTGCTAAAGGAAACTCCTGATCCATCTAAGGGCATTCAAACAGTTTTTTTTACCTTGCTCCATTAAAATCAACAGGAGCTTTGCCAGGAGCTTTGCTGAGCAGAGGCTGAAGCTTTTAGGCACATAAAAGGACAGAAGGATCAAAGGCTTGGGACAAGCTGTGTCACGGCTACAGCCTGACCTCTTTGGATGTGAAAAGCCAGGCTGGAAGGAAGCGAGCTGACCTGCTGCTCTTCCCCAACAAGTAAGAAGATGCTTTGGGGAAAAATGCTTTGTTCCCAAATGCCTGTATGGTGATGGAGAACAGACCAGACCCCATTTCTTGGATGACACAGGCTGACCCACAGCACCAAGGAGCTCACCACAAAGGGTCTGCACCACGGATCCATCACTGCAGTAAATATTCAAAGTGGGGTTTTGGAGTGAATTTAATATTCTGCTGGTTTAAGGAGGTATGCGATGGCTTCTAGAAAGGATCAGAGCACACTGTCCAGCCTGTGCACCTACCTATACTGGGCGTCTGACTCTTCTCAGCATAAGTAACTCCAGAGTCACAGCAGCTTAAAACTGATGTAGGCCAACCATAATCCCAGCCCTGTCCATGTTTGCATACCTACTGTATGCACACACACTCAGCACACGAAGAGAGACATTTCCCACCTCACGCGCTTAACCACAGAGTGTGATGTAGCTACTGAAAGAGGTAAACAGCATTTAATCACATGTAAGTTAATGATTTAAATGCTCTTTTATTTTTGGCCTCTTGATGTAAATCCAAACCAGACACGTGGAGTCCTCTGGTCAGACGGCTGGAAATTCCTATGCACGAAATCATGCTGGTGGTCTCCCAGCTCAGCGCCTTCTGAAGAGCTGTACAGTGAAATATCCTTCCGTACCACTAATGAATGCGCCCACCCACACTGGAGCTGGTGCCCCCTAAGAACTCAATTCAAGAACAACTTTTTAAGCTCATAAATGAAATCAAAGGGCTCATTCTGTGAGCCAAAGAACTTAGAATTTGAGGCAGAATGGTTAATGGGTGGTTACTACAGGCTGCCCCCTTGGTTTGCAGTATACAGGCTTGCAAGAAAAATAATAAGCAGGATACTGAATACATACACAGCATTCCAATTAATTAAATTGCATCCTCCTCAGATGAATAGATAAGTTGTTACTACCCTGCTTACTGTACAGAGCTTGAGTGATTTGCTCAGCATCAACAAAAGGAACCAGAGTAAACTCCCAGGACCTCGGTTTCCCTCCCTGTGCTCAGACAAGGTCTCCTAGATATTACACAGCTGCAAAGCAGCCCAGAAGTCTCAGATTTGTCATGCAAACTTGAGCGATATGAACCTGAAGAAGAGATAATTTTGAAGAATACTGCCACTGCTTTCTTCCATGAAGGTGAATGAGCCGTGAAGGGAATGAGCACTTCTCATAATTTCAAGTGGCCAAGTCCAGTGGCAAGGGCTGGAGGACTGAATAACCCAGTTGTGCTATCTAAGCCAGATGTGGACCTATTCCTGCAACGAGATGATCACTCCTTCAGAGAGGCCTGTTATAAAATTATCGAGTGACATGGGGGGTGGAAGGAATCAAGCCCGTTGTAATTGAAGTGACTTGAAATAATAAATGCACACACTTTCTTTAAACACAGCTTGCCACATCCTGAGAATCTGGAATCAATTCCTTCCCTTTCAAGAAGCTTAAAAGTGGTGGGACTTTGATATGGCATGAGCATGTTTGCTTCTGGGCTTACAGCCCTAGCCAGCCCATTCCAAACCTTTCAACATTTTTATATTATAAGACAGAAAAGTTAGCAAAACAAAGATGGAAAAAAAAGCATCAGAGATTCAAGGAGCTATTAAATCAGAGCAGCCTAGCTGCCAAATACCTTTGGTAAGTGAATGAATCATGATCAATAACATATTGCCATGCAGCCTTACACAAGGTTATCACCTGTTTCTGTGCCAGACACGAAATATAAAGGCATGTGGCAAGTACTTTATTAATCCGGAAAAAAAAAAAAAAAAGACTGGGGGGAGTACTATTATTCTATGTGTATTTAAAACATTTTACCTCAAAGTAATTTAAACTCATCCAGGAAAAAAAAAAAAAACATTTTTTTCCATGTAAACTTTGTCAAAATCCATAGGTTGCTTCAAAGCACTTCTCTTTTGACAATGTCACATTTGTAGGAGGAAACTGTCTTGGCAGAAGAAAACCTAGTTTGTCAAGGGGATGTTTCATCCTTGATTGTAAAGCTTCCTGCTTCATATATTCACATATTTGCCAGCAGAGGGTATCACTATCTTAGAAACAAACAAACATATGTATCATCGTGTCTACTCATTTACATGCAAGAATTCAAACACTAAACTAAGAAATTACAAATCCTATTTTTTTCATGACATTTCCCCTTTGAGGGAAAAAAATAAAAATAAAATTATTCACGCACTTAAAGGCTACTATTAGCTCTGTTATCAGTGCCTTCTCATCACCTCTCCACAACAAATAGCCAAGTGATGGCATCATTTGAAGTCTGAAATCGTTGCATGACCCTAGATGTAAACCCTCCTGGGAGAAACACCAGTTTGGGCTTATCTTTGGCATGCACTGTGTTCTCATTAACTCTCACATCCAGTATCCTCCTACTGCGTAAATCTCATTAATAATCCCAACCACTTCACACCACTTTTCTGCAAAGATTTCATAGCCACAGGCTGCAGTGAGAGCTCATGTTTCTTAGACCTCATGATTTCTGCTAAACCAGGATGCCCTGAAGAATGATCATATATAATTTTACCTAACCACATTCCTTGCAGATAAAGGTCACTGGATGTTACAAATTCCCAACCTGATATCCCATCCCTTAATGAATTCCCCTCCCTGACTTCCAAGTTAAGAGAATAAAATTTAAACAACCCGATGTTTGGTGATTTAGGATACTTGGTATCCAACACTTTCCTATTCCCAACCAAAAACAATTAAAATTATTTTTGATGTGATGGTCTGGGGTCTCCATCCTGTTTCGGTTTTATCGCAAGTGTTCTTCTATTTTGATCATGTGCAACAGATGCTCCGGTCACTGCTGTGGCTTTCCAGTTTAACCCACAAATTTGAGTCAGCTGAAGCTAGGACTCAATATAGAGGATGGCTATGAGACGCGCCATTACATTTATTTGAGAGTTGCTGTGTATAGGAAATAGCAACAAGCAGCAATCTGTGTTCTTTTTGGACCTTACCTACTCACATGGAGATACGGAAAGGGTCATTCCCCCTAATTATATAGTATCTAGTGTGTAGTATCATTTATTATATTACCATGTATTATATATTATATCATCATTTATCATATATACCATCATATGTAATACTTTTAGAACTTGCTTTCCGTTTTTACAGAACAATATATAAATATATAAATATATAAATTCAGTTATATAGGGAGGATAAGCTGCCAGAACCTTCCGCAAAATAGCATGTATCGGATCAAGGCTAGAGCTCCAGATCCCTTTTAGATTGCTGCTGCAATTTAAAAAAATACCCATCCAAAATAGCTGCATTAGGAATTATGTCTGAGGTGATGCTATCCTTTCCTTTCTTTTATTTTTTGCACATAGTCTCTTTCCTGCCCAAGAAATCTAACATATCTACCTTTTAATTAGCTCACTATCTACCATCCAAATCAGCCTTCAGAATAACTGTTGTAGGTTCAGATGAACAGGAAAGTATACTTCAGTGGGTAAAATGTCCCTGAGATAAGGGAAACACTTTCCTTGCTCAGCCCTTGAAAAATGGAAGTCAATTACTCTGCTAAAATTGAGGTCTAATTCCCAGATTTCGTAAGTCTCCACTCCCAGACTCAAGTACTCAGAGGTCCTCAGGCACTTCACAGCAGTGCTACAAAGAACACGTAGGTACTCTGCTCATCTCTGCTTTATTCTCCATGTGCCACAGCACTCCAGCTGTAAAAAATTAAGCAAAAAACGTTTCTCTACTTCAAAGAGGAAAGCTGAGTACCAGTGTGTGTCTGGCTATCAGAGGAGCATGAACCAGCAACAAAACGGGGTGGGGAGGTTTACACAGAAAAAAGTTTGTTGCTGTCTTGCAGCTTATTATCTCTTTTCCCTATAACCTTGGTATGCTAAATTGCCTTTGAGAAGGATTTTCATTTCCTTTGCAAGAGTACCTAAACCAAGTTTGCTAGGCAGAACTAGGGAAAGCTCCCATTAATCACACTGAAGCTAGAACAAATGTAGACAGCCCACCAGGAGCGCTTTGCAGGGTTAGATTCTTTATCTCACAGTAGCAGATATCTAACCTTGAATTCCAGCACTGGTTACAGCCAGATGCAGACAACTCCAGGACAGCCATTTATTACCAGCAGGAGCTGCCAGCCCTTACAAGTCCAGGGATTTGCATTTTGCAGAGTCACTGAGAAGCAACACAGCGGGATTTTACATGTGGACAAATACTTGTGACAGTTTTAGAATACATGGGACAGCACAGCTGAATTTAAGGCTTACAATTGCACCATGGACCATAAAAATTCCTTGTAAATGGCCAAGATATTTATTTTAACTGTAGCATCTATTTAAGTTAACTCTTAATTTATCTTCTTTTTACAAGCCTTCCTACAGAGGTTAGCTGAGCATCCCATTGGCAGCAGACAAAAAGTAACTTTTTAGCATCCCTGCAAAGTGAAGCACTATAATTATTTCCTTCTGTTAACAACACAAAAAATATTAAGGAGCAGATTTTTATCTGACATAAATCATCATTTCCCCATTTTCATCTCATGAGTCAGCCCCAGGCAATGAAATATAATCGCACAAATGAAATCTGTGGCAGAACTGGAACCTGAAAAATCTACTTTTCTCTGAACAATGTGATGACTGCATGGTGTTTAGCATGCCTTAGGTCTCTGTGAAATTAGTAATACAAGGTAAGATGAAAGTCAATAAGTGACTGCAAGTCTTCTACTAGATCATCTCAAGGGATATGGCAGTGTAAATCCATTCACTTTCATGGAGCAACAGGAGCTTGCACTAGCTGGAGCTGTGCCTCTCTGAGGGGAAAGGAATGTGGAGAGGAAAAGTGATTTCATTAAGAAGAGAGTGTAGGATGCGTGTAAATATGCATGGCATCCAGCTTCGGGGGGGGGGGGTAGTTTTTTGACACAAATGTATGAGGGAAAGCCTGGAGTGTACGGTGTGCAATTACATTTCTTAAAGCCACTTCTTTCATTCAGTTACTTTCTGTAATTCATTCATTTACTTTCATTCAATTACTTTCTGTCCCAATATGACTGAGTTTATATCAGCAAATGAGCTATACTACCATAGCATAACCACGAGGTAAGTGGGAGGACAGTCTGGTGTCAATGTCTACATCTAAGAAATTATGCAGGGTAAAAATGCACAGATTGCTCTCCATTCATTCCCTCGTTCATTCACCAATAATTCGGTGCTAAACTTTTAGTGCTGTGTCTACTGCTGTCACAATTTTGGACCCGGTCAACCAGCACTACTCTAAGCAGTGCCTGGGCCGAGTAGAGGCGTTAGTGCGAGCCACCAGCCACCTCCAGTAGCTCTGTGGGATCCTGTTCTGGTGGAGAAGCTTGCCTACTGCTGAATGCTCAGTCCTTGTTTTACTCACTGGTATAGATGTAATTAATTCGACTGTGGACATGTGAAGTACATCTGAACTTACCATCTCAAATCGATCAGCAATGGTACCTGAGGTCACCAACACAGTTTACAATAAAATGAGGGGAAAACAACAAAATTATTCGGCTTCTAAGCACAAAAACTCCCTGGCACATTTGGTAATGACTCTACTCACCAGCATTATCCTGCTGCTTGGTGTTTTTGATGTATGCAGAAAATTTGGAGAAGATATCGATTCCAGCAGTGTTTGATTCCCGGTGCTTAGCAGCCAGCTTGGGATATCTGAAAGGAGGTTGGAGAGTAACAGCGTGTTACCAGCAGTATAGTCATGATTACAGATACAATTTAAAAGAAGACATTTTTAAAAAGCCCTTTACGAGGAACTGCAATTAGCATTGTCATTTATCTCAAAACAACAGCTTGGCAAGACCCTCTTAATGATATCTGTATCTGTCAAGGCAGAGATTTGGGTAGTTACACAGGGATGGCTTCAGGACAAAGGTAATTACACTGGTGCTTTATGTGACCACCATCCAAGATACAGTGGCCTTAAATCAGAAGGAAGCATAAATTTCCAGAAAGGTGCAGGGGAGGCTGGCAGCCAGCTCTCTGTTATGAATGGCAGCCATGTCTAGCTCCCTGCGCTGAAAATGTCTGCCAGGATGTAATAGCAAGGCGTGTTAGCATCAGCCAGGTGAAGTTTTCAGTCTCCGAATTGTTGTTTTTATAGACATCTGGCACAAAGGAATATATTGATTTGAAAGATCAACATGAACTAACGACTACTGATTTCAGTGGTCTTGGACTAGATTACAGAAAGCTTAAGTACCTGATCTCTTGCCTCACGACTGGCCCTATGGCTGCTCATTCAGTTGGAGGTAAAATGCTTCATAAGGAACTGAGAATATTTTCATTGATTCATAGATTTTAAGGTCCAAAACACAAGCCAGCAATCATTTTGCTCTGTTGTCCTTGTACTAAGTCCAAAATGCTTGACTAACTAAGGCATATCTGGTGAATCTGACATGTTCCTCGGTTGTTTGTTCCAATGCTTATTCATACATTTTGAAAAATCTGTGCCCTATTTCTAATCTGAATTAGTTTGGTTATAATTTCCAGTCATGGGCTCTTGTCATTTCTTGATGAAACTAATGAGCACTTTTCTGACTCCAGAGCTCCTTGTACTCTGTCTGGAGTCAGTTCTCCTTCCAACCTTTTTAATACACCACACAGCTCAGAAGCCTTCAGTTTTTCATGATAAAACACTTTTACTGGCACAGATATTTTGTGTGGCAATGCTCTGCATCCCTTCCAAGTTATTTTTAGATCTGTAAAATGTGGACACCAGACCCCTGTATTTTTTTTATTATTTTTTTTTAGCATTGGTCTCCTTAATTCTGCATACAAGGGCATCCTGAAATGTGTACAGAGAAAACATTCTGCAGTTATTAGTCATACAAGTAACTTTCACACATGGAAGTCATCTCTCTGAAGCCAGCAGGTTTCATAAATAAATATTACTCCTGTAAGTAAAGATTGTAGGAGGGAGTGCTTTTTAGGAACTCCTCTTAGGATTTCTTTCATTCCTAGGAAATGGAATATTGACTGAAAAAATCCCAAGTTCTTACTTTGGAGGTGCAAGAGTCTCTTCCAAGAATTCTTCAATCTTGTTAACATCTGTCTTGACTTCTCCATTAAAAGTCAAGAAAGGTGGGTGGGTTCCAGGAGCCAGATTGTGTAGATCAGCTGGCTTTCTGCAGAGAGAAAAAAGGTCATGGAATCACCAATCTTTATGGTCAGGTAGCTGCACAGATATTTACAGTTCCTGTAAAATCAGTTTGCCCTTCTATTTCTTCAGCAGTTTGTGGTGAGAATACTTTAAAGTACCCTGAACACCCTGTTTAAAATAAAAACATTCCACAAGTGCAAAAAGAAATAACAGACTTGAATCCCAACTATTTTGTTGTGCACCACAGGCTCTCTAGGCCAGATACCAATCTGACTGAACGTGGTGGGGCCTTTCTATTGGAAAAACACTGGATCATATAACTACTTTCAATTAAAGTGAACAATTTTTACCTTTTCAGGTCAACAGTGGTGACGTTGAACACAACTCCTTTGAGCCAGAGGATCATGAAGAGACGCTGGGAGAACGGGCAGTTCCCAATGCTTTCTCCATCTATACCAGCCTGAGGGATGGAAAAAGACAAAAAATAGAGTTCAAATACATTAGTCACTTATCTCCCTCAAGATGGAAATTGGATGTTGAAAGAAGAATAGTTGGTTCAAAAATAACCTACAGTGCGTGTTATTTTATATAGCTTATCATCAGCTTGATAATGGAGTTACTCCAGGATTCAGCCTTCAGCTGGAGCTTGAGGAAGCAACCTGGTGCCTCTCCTGGGGACAACTCTGGCTCTAGATGCGTCCTTTGCTTATGGTAAGCAAAATCCAGAAGTCTGTATATTCTTTTCACCGTATGTTCACTGTGTGTTCAATTACTCCCATCCTACAGGACTGCCTGCTGCATCGACATGATAGAAAACTCAGGACAGGTTTTCTGCTCTAAATCTGTGGATTTCACATCACTGGATCACTCTTGTACTATCCAAAATAGGGACATTTGGAAGTAGATTTAAACCCAAACATGCCTAACATTCACGCATTCTTTTTAATGTCAAATAAAGCAAGAGCCTCAGACACAAACAACTGGATCCAGACAGAATTTTGCATCTGAATCCTTCCAAAGTTCAAGGCAGACTTCAGCCACCACATTCAGTCTGTTCCTATCTCTAGCACCTAATGAGTTGCCTACAAACCACTACAAAACAATATAAAACTGCTAGTGTTAGTACTAAGGAAACAGCTTGTGTTTTTTTTTCCTTTAAAAATTTATGGTCTTTAGCCATGCCAATTCTGACTTTAAGCCATAGAGGGATACAAATAACGCTATTTGAACTGAGCCAAAGCTGTGTCCAAGGACAACATCCTTCTACAATAATTATGCTTGTGGCCAAAGCTTTCAAGACGATAATGGTTTTGATAGATTTCCATTTTAATTTGTGGTACCATTGTGTTTAAAAGATTCTTATAATCCTGGTGAAGCAACCAACCTTCCTTTGTTGGCCCATATGGGTTGCATAACTGTATTTTATGCACACAGTGTGTGTCTGAAAATGGCTGATGAAAGAGCTAAGCAAATACAAGTCCTTTTCCTCTGGAGAAAATATTATATTACACTGTTTGCTGTCATTAATTTTATCTTATTAATATTCAAGCTGTGGAGTAGCATTTCTCTATCTTAAAGAAGGAACCACTTCTAATTACTGCTGTTTTTGTGAAACGTTCACAGCCTAGCTAGAAACATTTTGAAATGTGTCCAGTTGCATAGGAAAAGTTTAGCTGAAAGATTTTTGGGTAGGCATCATGAATCTTTCTCGTGTCTTCAACACAGCTTTTGATAAGTCTGGGTTTAAAAACAAATTCCAGATTTCCCATCCACTAAAATACGGAGAAAGTGTGGTTCAAGCCTTGGAGACAGCCCATTGTAAAGTTTAGGGCTATGTAAAGAGTTTTTCTCTGGCTTCAGATTCAGTTTCAAGCACTCAGACTTTAGAGATATTTGGATCTGGGGGTACAGTTTGGCTGCACTTCTACATGAAATTATAGATCAGCCAAATGCCTGGCACATGGCATATGCAAGAACCCACAAACACTGTGGATAAAGTAGTGGTATGGTATGAGACAAGAAAGAGAAGATGCTTTTTTCTGTCTGCCTGGCATATGAATATACTAGTTTTGCATAACTTTATTAATTAGTTAGCTCTGCTCTCCAAATTTCATGGCAAAACAATGACAATGAGAATTACCACGGGAATACCAGGCACCACAGTGTTGCATGCAATAATTACTGTGAAATTAAGTTTATTGTTTTGGCTTTGGCTTAATAAATACTTGCCAAGAACTTGTAACTTCTTAGCCCTCCTAAAAAGAGTCAAATGCCATAGGGAAAAACAGTGACACAACACCAAATTTCCCCTTGGCTTTTTCACCATCTCAGTCTAATCATATCCTTCATAATGGAGTTGGCTATCAGAGTCTGCAAACAATATATTACAAACCTTAAATTTGAGGAAAAACAGATTGACCACTGATTTAGAGAGCAAAATTGTGCAGACAGAAGAGTTGACTCCTATCTTACATCCATCTTCAATCCATCTTCTCTGGACTTACTTTGTCTTATTAACTCCATTGAGTCTGATTCACTCTTCACCTGACTCCCTTCAAAGTGAGTATAAAACCCTGATTTCCCAAGTCCTGCAAATACCTTCTGAGCAAATGGGTCTGGTATTACCAAAACACACAAAGCCCCAGCCCTCTTGTAGGTCTCCGTCATGCAATGGAGGCACTCTCCTGCCTGTCCTCATCACCCACTTCTTGTGCTGCAAGTAATAAATTTTACCTTTTCAGGAAAGAGAGGCTATTTCCCTGCACTCTCAAATTATATATTCTCATAGGAAGGTTAAGGATTACCCAGATCTGCAACTTTTTGTACTTCCTCCATCCTGAAGGCAATGGTGAAAAACCCTCTTAAGAGCAGAGAGGAGTAAAGGTGAGACAGAATGGCTGAATGGCAATGAAGGGACAGAAGTGATGGGTCGTGTGAGGCTAAGAGATGCAGAAATCACTGAGGACAAAAGATGCAGACTCTGGAAGAAATAAGATTCATTTGGAGATCAAAACCAAAAGTAATTGTGTAGGTCAAACGAGGCCTCCAACAGCTCCAAATGGTCAGAACGTCTTCCTAACACTTCCAAAAGAATGGAAAACATTAATTGCTAGAGACATGTTGGGAATACACAGAGGAAATTCCAGAAATGAAAGATAAACTAAAGACACAGTATGGTATGATCTCTTTTCAAAGCTCCTGGATCTGGAAGCCAGGCTCATGATTTGGGTGGAGTCTGACTCATGGGTTTAGATCTCATGTGACTGGCATAACTGAAAATGCTACCACAAATCACAAGGCAAACTGGTGACAGAGGAGGGAACAGAATCAAAATCTCCCCAACAACACAATTTATCCATTAAATTCAGCTCTTGTCTGCAAAAATTATAGGCAAGGCTCTGTTGGTTTTGCGAATCCTTTCTCATTGCTTCTAACAGCAGTCAGCAATTCAATGCTCAGCACTCAGAAAGAGCAAAAACTTAGTGGGTGATAACTTCAAAGGCTTATCAGAGTGTCTTGAGATTACCTGTGAAGTCTATTAACTACTAGGAGGAGAGGAGGAAGAACAGAGAACTTCCCAGGCTTAGTCACTTCCAGCTTCAAAGAAAACCAGCTTGCTTAAAGCACCCTGGTAGTGACTAAATGCAAACCTATTATGTGTCTGTCCCAGCTTAAGGGCTCAGAAATGCAGGAATTAAATAATACCTTAATCAAGATCAAGAACTCAAACAGTGGACAGAAAGAAAAGAGCAAATAATTGACAAGCTGTAGAAACACCGTTTATCCCCACTGCTACTCACAAATGAGCACAAAAGCTCTCTCATGTAGCTTCCCTGAGGCACAGCAGAAGTGATCAGCCATTTACAGAAAGAAGAAAGTTGATGAAATATGCACCCTCCCTGCCAGTAACACTGGATATTGCCAATTCAATGACTGCAATCGGCTATAGACTTGAGGCTCTGTGGGTGCCAGGATCAAGGAAACAGAGATTTTAAAATGTGCACTGTAACTCTTAGTGCTGCAAAAGGGTTTCAGAGCTTCATCCTCCTGCAGAAGAGTGCTGCCTCCTTTTCCCTATGGAGAAACACCTTGCCTTTTCAGGCAACAAATTCCCAGAGTGACCGTGGAAGAGTAAAATGGATTCAAGGATTTGCTGGGTGAGACTCTTCTGAAAATGTTCATCCCACTTAACTTTCCCTGAGATGCCTAAGGCCCTCTGTGTGGGCAAGGCAGTGAAGCACATCCAGAAGATGTGCTGGCCACTTTTCTACTGAGTCTGATGAGTGTCTGAATTTAGGTGGGATGTTTGTGGACCCCAATAACAGAAAAGCCTGGAGTTTGTGGAGGCAGAATTGCTGGAGGATTCTTTTGCTCTGTCTTGGAAACATCACTTTCTGCTCTTGTTGCTTCTCTTAAATCTGTATTTATTAATTTAGCTACCAAACAGGGTGCTTTTCTACTTGGCCTGTGACATTTAGGTACTACGCACCATTTGATGCAAGGTCCTGCCCTGGAACTCAGTGTAATCACGTTAGCAAAACCCCAGCGTCACAGCAGCTGCTTGCCTCTGTCTGAGCGATGACAAGAATGAACAAGGTATTCTCCTTTGTTATTTATAAGGCACTCCTCCTTAAACACTTCAGCTATTTCTAAGGAATTAATTAAGCCTTAGAGATATTTGTGTGCACAAGCGGGGGATGTACCGACACATTACCAAGGAACAAAATTAAAGGAGGCTTCAGGAGGGAGAAAAAATGTCTCAGTGATTTTATGAGCTTGTGCCAAATAGTTCTGTAAAGTAACAGCAATATCGAGAGCCTCCAACCACTGCACAGCATAGCTGAACAACGTGAACAGGGAGCTCTTCTCAAGTTCCAGTTACTACTTTGCCTTAAATGAAATAACTCTAATAAACTTCCTCACTGGTTCCAAAAATACTCCAAGTGGTAGATGCAGAGTGACTGCAATGCATACAGGCAACTGTATATTATTATACCTAACCTTAAGAGGGAAAAAGGTTTTGTTTCCAGTCCTTCCCCAAATATAGCAGCTGTATAGCAACATACTGTCATTAATAATGACTAAGCATCTAGCTTAAAAATGGCAGCACTAGAAAGAGCTGCATATTGGAAACCTCTGTGCTTTCTCCAGGAACAGAATATATTTGGTTTTATCTATTTTTCTTCTCTTTTAATTTTTCATTGCATTGGGACCGTTCTGTCCAGTGCTCTGTTGGACTCCCCAGTAAAGTAGGCAAATATTTTTTGATGACATTAAAATACATTTCTTTTTCAAAAGGATTTTAACAAGTTAGCAAAAGCAGGCAGGCTAGTTCACCCAAATGTTTCCAAGTAAGGATTAAGGAGAGAATTGATTTCATCATCCTTACAATCAAAATCTAGATTCACATTATACGATTGCACTCTCTATTTTAGAATTGGGAAAGCGCCTGACTTTTGACACTTACTCTCCTTACGCTCAGAACCCAAAGGGGAAGTGAAAATCCTATTTGAAATGCAGAGCAGGCCAGGAAATATCCTATTTATTGTGCCATTAAAAAGAAAAAAAAATCTGTCTTAGTAATTATACCACACACACAATAGCACAAATCTCCATTGTAGGGAAAAATCGTTGGCTGCAACATGAGATCAGAGAAGCCAAGGTATTGCTTTAGCAAGGCTCATTTTTTTTTTCCAGTTTCTAGTCTCTTTCACAAGTTCTTGTCCAAATGTAAAAGCCAGTAAGCTATTTGGAGTGCCACCAACAGAGAGGCAAGCTAAGAAGTGTATACTCATAGTGCAACACTGGTAGGTCTCGAGCAAGAAGTAAATCTTGTAGCTCAAGTCCTGTGCATCACAGGACACTCTTGTTGACTGTGGCTCTGGTTCAGGAAAGCATTTAAGCATGTGCTGAAATACATCCCAATTCAGAGGAAGTATACGCTTGACTTTAAGCATGTTCTTAAGTCTTGATGATTTCAGTGGGACTTAAGCACATACTTAAGTATTTTCCTGAATGGGAGCCTATAATAACAATAATAAATTTGCCGTGCAGCTTTTTAATTTCATTGGACTTTTTCCGAAATTTCATTTTGCTACAAGAAACTCCTAGCAGCAGCTTTCCAAGCAAGGGCAAGCTAGAGCAGAAATATATTTCTACGCGCACACACACATGGAAATGGACCATGTGCATACATGTCAAATAAAAATAGAGCGTTTGCTAGAAAGACTGTCAGGGTAGTAACAAAACAAAAAGGAAGTGGTGAATATCTTTAGCCAGCTCCCCAAAAGCCAGCCAAAATGTCGTCCAAGTTTGGCATACATACAGGCATACATTATAGATGCACATAAGCTTAACTTGGTTTGCATTGCTGGCCAACTTGAAGGGAGCTGGCTTGTTCCACACCGTTCAAAATGCCTGAGCAGCACGTCAGTAGAGCTGAGGATCTCCAAGGAAAGTGCCCTAACACTTTCCAGGTCGCTGCGGTTTTGGGAGAGATGCATTTGTCCTCTTAAGACATTCGGGATTTTCAGGTGATGTAATTGCAGGTTGGAGTCCCCATGGGTGTTGGTCTTCAGGCTTGGTAAATCATTATTTTCCAACCTTTTCTATTTATATTAACTTCAGCATGGGCATGACAGGATCATATAGGCCAGGTTCTTCCTGGGGATCTTTTCATGATGGTTTAGGATGTTTGTAATTAAAGATCAATTGTCTCCAGTTGGTCCATCCACCTGGAGCAGAGCACTCCCACCTGCCACATCAGCCAAGGTGCTGGTAGCAGAGCAGCTACCTACACAGAGAGGTCTTGGTTTTCCTCAGGGCTTTGTGGGACACACTGGCCACTCACGTGTTCCACATGAAACAGGTTTTGCTTTGAAATAACCTTTGTGATGTCTGGGAATGCAAATCTGTGTGCAGGTTGGATTCGGAAAACTACAGCCTGGTCACAGGTGGATAGCCTCAGCATGGAAAAATGATTCATGTTATTCCATCACCTCTCCTGCTTTCTTTTAAAGTACTTAGGGCTCATGAGTTGGCAAATATTGACAGAATAGAAAAGAACAGACTGGTCCAACACCTTGGACCAAGAAATTATTTTGTTCCCATTTATATTTGTAGATCCCTTACCTATCCCAGCATGCATTCACCTTTATGAGAAATTGACTGTAAATAATCAAAGGAAGAAGAACATATAATGACACATCCTACACCTAAATATATACAGAAATTTCTGAACTGGGGAATGATAAATATATATATATATACATATGTATATACATTTTCCTGGAAGACAATGCTTTGCTGTGAGGAATTTCTGCATACCAAATCTGATTTCACTGCAGTTGTATATAAGAGAAGAGCCCCATGATGAGCAATAGACATGAAGTAATGTGGGCCAAATTGTAGAGACAAACTGCATACAGCAACATCTTTCACTTATAAGCATTATTTTCATGTCAGCAAAATACCAGCTAAAGCTGACTTTTTCAAAGGGGCTAGCAGTTTTAGATGCTGCGAGACAATTCAAAGGTGGCTGACTTCTCACAAGGATCAACTCTCCACACATGGAAAATCAGGCCACGAGCCACCCAGAAGGAATAGTTGTTTTTTAAAGTCTTAGTAACAATTTTCTAGATCTGCTTTGGGAGTATCCCTTCTCTGAGCTTCTTGAGCAATTGGGTAAAAAATAATAATAATAATACAAGAACATTGAAAAGCAAATTTCCATTGTCACACTATTCTTTTGAGGAGGACACCCAGAATTTGACAAATCCTGGTGGAGACGTACACCAGGTTTGGCCATATCACTGTGCCAAGTGTCCTGGTGTTGGCGACACAGCAGGACGGGCAGGGTGCTGGGACCACGAGAGGCTGAAAGAGAGCTCCAAGTGCCTGGCTTCCCTTCGTCCCACCAGCCAAAATCTCCTTTCAAAATTACTGAGACTATTGCAGTTTCCCTCCCTTCAGAAAACCCACAGCTTCTGTTCAATACAGCTGTGGATGTTTTAAAATGTTTTTTTTAGACTGAGCAGTTTAGAGCAAAATCTTGAAATTCTTCAAAAACCAAAATTGCCACTCCCATCACAGCTTCAAACTAGCACAAAGTTTGTGTGCATCTGGACACAGTGCATATGTTTCTTCTTCTTTTGACAGACAAAAAGAAAATCATCCTTTACACTTTCTCTTGAGCTTCTCCAACCTAACAAAGCAATTGTGCTCCCACCACTCACCAGGATCACGGCAAACAAGTCTGTATTCCCATATTAGCCGTTGGATGCAACTACAGTGAATGGTTTTTAAAAGCTTTGTTTTTTTGTGATTCATCTTCAACTATTAATGAGGGAGAGGGGGGATGAGAGGAAGAACTCAAGAAATGACAAATGTATAAGCTTAATGTATAGAATGATACTGGAACAAATCATTAAAGAGTAAACTCACAAGCAAATGTGGTGATATAGAGATAGTAAGAAAAAAATAATATTATATGGAACAAATGACATTAAAATAATTGGATTTTGTTCTCTGTTAGGGTATCCAGCACAGTAGGTAGGAAGGATGTGGCAGGTATCTAGAAGGTGACTTTTGTAAGGTTTCTAACACAAGCTCCAGAACACAGTTTCATAAGGAAAGTAGGGAAATGGGATGTGCATAAAATTTCTGCAAAGTGCTTGGAAAAAAAAAAAAAAAAAAAAAAAAAAAAAAGTAGTTGAAAAAATACTCTTGGAATAACAATAATCAAGTTTTCTGTTAGTCTAGATACACATAACAACTAGAGCTACCGTAAAGGTCTATGATAAGATGAGTCATATTTAATGTTTCCATCAGCAAAGCAAAGGAACAGAGAGAGCCTGACAAGATTTTCTGACAACAACAAGCACAGAGGGGTTATTGGTATTTCCCAGGAGAGGAGCAGACTCCAAACCAATAGTGAGAAGTTGGAACAAAGTGTCTGAAGTCACTTAAATGGAATTTGGTGAAGTAAACCACAAGGTATAAAACGTAAGAAGAGCAAAATCCAGTGTACAAGTGCAGGATGGGGAACAGCGAAGGAGGTTTTACGTAAATCACAAGCAGTATGAATCACTAGAATATGTGTCCACAAACAGCAGCAACCTGATAATGTGATGCACGTGCAGTGTCTTACTAGGAGCATCAGAGAACATAACAGTCCTCAAGCACGAAGAAGACTGTTTTACAAACAGGATGATGATCCACTGTTGCTCATGTCCACGGAGTATAGATTATTATTTTGCTTAATTGCAGCAATAAAGCTTTAGGGAAAAAAAATATCCAGTGTAATAATATGAATAATGAAACACAAAGCGCGCTTTCTAACGAGGTTGTGTAATCTGCATTAGTGGAGGCTTTGAAGAAATCAAAAGAAAAAAAAAGAAGAAAAAAAAAAGGATGTGAAAACTGGTCTCGATTTATTTCATTCTGCTGCAGAGCAGGGAAGTTGCATATGATGTTTTAAAATGCTTTTTAACAGTATATATTCGTGCCTGATAACAAAGCTGTTCTTGCTCTCAGTGCTAGGTGCTTGGTGATGCAGAATTCTGCCTTCCTCTGACCTGCACAGGATGAAGTCTGGCCCCAGTGAAGTCAATGGGAATTTTGCCTGTGACTTTGACGGGACCAGAATTTCACTCACAGGTTTAATGGCCAGAAGGGACAATTATAATAATCTTTCCTGACCTTTTGCATAATACAAACCATAGATTTCACTCAGCTTGTAGCCAGCATCTTGTGGTTGAACTAGAACATATGTTTTAAAAGGTTTTTCGGGAGAGACATATGCTAGTCATAGAGTGGTAGTAAAATCCCCTCTAGTGGTCTATGTTTGCGTTGCAGAGTGAAGTTCTTGCTCCCACTGAAGACTACAAACTTCCCATCTGTAAGATTTTCCTAAAGAGAACTAACTTTCCGCATCACTTATATATGTAATTATTTTTTTTTCTCTTTTCCAACAGTTGCATTGCTGTATGTGGGGTTAACTGGTTGAAGGAATCTTAGTCCCTGGATCAGGCCAGTGCAGTACTCAGAAAATAGTCACCATTTTAGTAAAGGTCAATGGAGATGCTCAAGCATCAGCTACTGCTTGGTTACTGTGGCTACCAGGCTGTACGCCCCAGGAAGGTGTCAGCATTTTGGGCAAAAACAAATCCTTTCCTTAAGACAAGTAAACTTGTCCTGCAACATATTCGTACTGGATGGCTGTCCATGCTCTGCACATACAGGCTGCAGCTCCTATATTTCAGAAGCAAGTGCATACAGGGCCATATTCTGATTTCGGCCTCTCATTGCCAGAGCTATTAATGGGCTATAGACAGTCTAATTCTGCTCCCATAATATTCATAGGAAATATTCCCACTAAAGATAGATAATCCTCTGATTTCAGTGAAAGCAGAATATTTTAGATTCACCAGTTGCTTTCTAATAAGTGATTAAAACCACAAGTGATTTTACGAGCTCTGGAGAAAGAAACTGGGAATGAATCTGTTTTAGGTATTCGTAGAGCACCAATTACAGTTGTTTTAAATATTAATGATTCAATATACCAAGAGCTGATTAGAGATGTAAAAAATTTATTCTCCCAGGAAATCTTGTAGAAAATAACATGAGAACTAGGTCATTGTCAGAAATTGGCATGGGCAATGCAAATTACAGTAAAATTATTAATGCTTCTTGTAGAGATCAGGTGCAAATATAGGAGTCATTTCTTTAAAGAAAGCTCTGTGCAGAGACCTCCAGTTCCCACTCCAGTACCAGAATCCTGCTTGCAGTTGTTCTTGTAAGAATTAAATCTGTGCACATCTGGAATTTGAATGTCTGTTAAAAATCTCTGAGCCTGGGATGGTAATCTGGTCATATAGTACATTCTGCAAATGCTGATGAATTGCAGCCAAATTTCCATGCCTCTAAGCAGCGTATCAGACTAACAAATAATAACAGCAGCCAGGTGCTGAAAGTTAATGCTGAACCTGAAATCAGATCCAGGGCTGAATTATTTATTGAAATTCCAGGACTTTATTTGTGCTATTAGAAGAGAGAGGCACTTGCAGCCCCTGCAAATACAGGGCTGAATGGAGGGCTGCCTCTGATAAGGGCATTTACTGCTGAACCAGCTGACTGCTGTGCCAGCCATAATCTGCCCTCAATGGCCTCATTTTGTATCTTATTTAGCATCATATAAATATGCTCATCGGTGACTTCTGAATGAATGGGAGGGAAGAGCCATCAGGAACCCCACAGAGCTATTCTGAGTGAGCAGGACTCAGTCGTCCTGCCTCTTGTGGCAACTCTGAAGTTACCAGAGGGTAAGAGACAAGCCTCATCAAGACGGGAGCAACGGTTGCGACTTTCACTGAAACTAGATCATGTTGCACTGCAAAGGAGCAGTGCGTTGCAGACTCCAGCTAGAATTTGATTTGGCGTTTGCATCTCAGCATGACTTCCCAATGCAACCCCGAATATCTTCAGTAAAACACTTACTGGTACAATAATGATGCTGCAGGCGTTTGGACTGAACCTTTAAGTTGTATGGGTACAAATATAATCTAAACAAATTTTCTGGTTTCCAGCTACTCACAGAGAAATCATTTCAGGGTTTAGTACTTAGGGAATAATTTTTTTCACCTTTAATATTTACTTATATTCCCAAACTGCTGTATATGTTCATCTGGTCATTTATACTACATACAGTCAAATTTAGCCATTAAAGGGGTTGTTACTCTACAAGGCAGCTTTTTCTGATAGCCATCTACAGAGGAGGGGAACGCAATGCTACCTGAATATTTCATTAAACAAGAAACAGAGAGCAAGTTCTGAGTTTGTAAATGTAAATGCCTGCAATGAAAACAAAAGCCTAAGAAGGACACAGACCCAAACAGCCAGCAAATGTTCCCTGTTGCTCATCTCAAAGCAAAACAATTTGTGCTCTCAATACCAAACATTCAAGAAAATAACAGTGATGCTTTCCAAAAAGCTGCTGAGAAAGTCTGAATAAGTGTGTATGCTATTGCAAGTATTGTTTACAAGTAGCTAATGGAGGTGTGAAACTAATGCATGATGACTGTTGCAAATATGGAAAATCTGCTGGATCAGTGAGCAGAGTTAGGATCGCATTTCTTATTATCGCAGTGCAGGATGATTTCTTAACACTTCTGTGTCTGCACTGTTTGTTTAATTTTGAAATGCTGCTTTGAAAACTTCCCACAGGACGCTTCTTTTACAATCTTCTCAAAACACAATTTGACTTGATGCTCAGGCTGACTTTCCTCTAATTTCATTTTATCCTATTATCCAGCATAAAAGAAAAACTTAGGTAATGGAGTTTAATTAAATACTATTTCTTAAAATCTTGTAATTCTCCCTTTGCTTCCCTGGGTACAAAATCTCACTTATGCCACTGCAGTTTCCCTAGCACCTCTTCGCTCCTTCCTGTCCTCCCACTTCTGCTATCCCTGGTCGTGATGTCTGTTCTCAGTGTTGGCAGTTTTTATGCTCACCATCATTGGGTCCCCTCTCTTAGGTCTCTCATGCTCCAAGATAACCTCTCTCCAAGAGGATCAGTCATGCATGGTGGCACTCAGAAGCAGTCAGCAACCTTTTCCTCCTCACATCTCTCTTCAGTCTCCTCCTCCATAAAAAAATCACTTTCTTGGAGATTTTTTTTAAGAGTCTCTCTCAGCAGCTTCTCCTCTCCATTATCTCTTCTTTCAGTGTCTTCTCAATGCTAGTGTGTGTTCTACAGGAAAATGTTCGCTAACATTTAAGAAGTTTCCCTGGCAGCTTTATGTTCCATCCTAGGCTCCTAGCTGATCCAGAAAAGAGAGCGCAGAGGTTTCCATTTCGCAGGCAGTCAGAGAGCTGTTTGCCACGATTACTACAATTTGCAGAACACCATTTGAATGACATACACCAAGCAACCACCACAAAAAGCTCATTGGAACATCCAAGTTAATGAAATAATTGAGAAACTAGCATTTGCTGAGAGAATTTCTGATCCTTTTATATGTATTTGAGTACAGCAAGCCCCAAATCTCTCAAGTACCTGAATAAGCTCGGAAGAATTAGACATTTTTTTCATGTTTACTTCTAATTCCCTCTAAAAGAGAGAATGTGACATGCCAAGTGCCCTAGTGGTTCTTGGAAAATACCAAATATAAAGAAATCCTATAAATACCCATTCCCATTGAATAGACAAAAGCCAGTTAGCACAAAACCCCTTTTTCTGACAGCGGGGCACAACATGACTGTTACTAATTGCACCACTTTCAACAGTCCTGGATATGTCTTATTTCTTTAAATGTTCCCCCAGATCCTTGGTGCACAGTGTGGAAGAGATGCCCAGGGTTTAATTAGGAAAAAAACACTTTTGCCCATGCAAACTGAAGCAAGATGCTGACACATGCAAATTGGACTGGGATGCCAGCCAATGTCGGGGAAAAGAGGTATTTCCTTCCCCTGGAAAAGAAAATCATCATTTCAAGGTTACATCCCCTTCCCAAGCTCATCCTTCCCAGGATCACACAGGCCGGACCCAAGTAGCTGTGTGCAATCAGCACCTTTTCATTACTATTGTCATTCTTGCAGAATCATCTCTTTTGAGATAAATATTGCAACCTTCAGGCCTAGATCCTACTCGCCAGGGAAGAGGGTGAGGTCTCCTCATAGGTGCATGCCATAGGGATGCTGGTTTCATCATTGAGATGGACAGGTATGAAATTCCCACTCCAAAACAAGTCTTCCTGCATCCAGGTTTGACTGCCTTTTTTATGGAGTGAATACTGAGAAGTGTGACCTCTGAGGTGTGCAGAGAAATGCATAGCTGCATTGATGATCAACTAAATGATGAACACCAAGTCCAGGAGTTGGACTTGATGATCCTTGTGTGTCCTTTCCAACTGGGATATTCTATGGTTCTATAAATGAGATGAACTCCAAAAGCTCACATTTGTTCAATCTCAGGAAATGCTCTTGGTTCCATCTTGGAACAGGGTAAATAGTTTTAAACCTCAGACAAGACACAGATTTAGAGCTGGATCTAGAGCTCAACTGAGGAGTGGGATTTACTGACACTGAAAATAAAGCAAAACCAAAAACCCAAAATTTGGAGAACCTCAGTTCAATAAAAGGCAACTCTGTAAATTAAGACAAATATACCATTTATTTGAAACTGAACGTGTGAGTCAACAGAGGAGAAAATGAAAATGATCAAAGTGCTAGAGGAAGTCTGAAACAAGGCTTAGTAAGGAAGCAGGTAGGAACACTGCATCCTTTTGTCTTGTCCTGAAAACGGAAAGAACTGGGCAGAGTGAAACAACTAAAATTGCCATTCAGTGAGGTCCTACAACCCACGAGAACATTCTGTGATTCAACCCCTCTTCATCCAGGAACAGCTTTTAAAAAAATACTACAGATAAAACAAACAAACCAAACAGGTCTCCAGTTGCAGGACGAATCAGCAACAACGGCTCATCACAAAACACAGGGCAGTGAAAGAAAATAATTTCCTCCCATGATATGCATTTGTATCTGTTTGAAGAAAGCTGCTCATTCAGCAGCTAAAAGCAAAAGGAAAGCAGTAACACAACGTGCCTGTTGACCCACACAAATTGAATCCCAGTCTAGAAAAACACCATCCACAATAGCAGTGATCTATCAGAGGCCGGTTTCTCTAAATTCCACTCATTTCGGACAATACACAGGTACAGATTGTGCACCAGCACCCGAAACAATAGCTAGATGTGGTAGGTGGCAATGCTCAGGGTGTTTATTTGGGTGCTGAAATGCTATGGGGAAGAGAAACTTGGCAATTAATATAGAGAGGTACCTGCCCAACCTGAGAATTAATTCATTTTTTTTTTTTGTGAGGACCTAAACCGCAAAGTAAGAGTAGCTTTACAGTCATTAACCTACATAAAGAGAAAAGGAGGATTGTGATTTTATCTAGAAAAGCTGCTGTGCTGCTAGAGATGAAAATGAACATTAGTGTAAATGTCTCATAGATAACAAAACCAGGGCATGGAGACTGCATGACTTAGGGAATGGCTCCAGGACAGCCAGAATGAGAATTCAGCTCTTGCAGCTCCCAATTTAGCTCTTCCTACTTCTCAGCCACAATGTCTGACCCACCTTAGCATGGTTGTTCAGAGCCTGACCAAGGTAGCATCTGCTTTCTTTTCATCTTTGAAGGCCCTTCAAAGCCCCTTCTGTGCCAGGGCAAGTTTAGGTTTTTATGCCAAGGGAGGGTTAGTTTGGATATTAGGGGAAAATTATTTATTGGAAGGGTTGTGCAGCATTGTAACAGGCTGCCCAGGGCAGTGGTTGAGTTACCATCCCCGGAGGTCTTCAAGGAATGTGTAGCTGTAGAACCTAGTAGCATGGTTTAATGGTGGACTTCAGTACTAGGTTAAAGGTAGGGCTAGATGATCTTTGAGGTCTTTTCCAACCTGAATGATTCTATGACTCTGGTGGCTGGCCCTTGTGTACCCAGAGAAAGATAAACAAATACTTATTTAACCACCACCTGAACAAATCCCATCATAATATTGCACCCAGGACACCAAGATATATTTTAAGACATGCAAGTGGCCTCTGACTGCTATTTCTATCAGAGTGGCTTTGACCAGATTTGTGCCACATTTCAATGGCACAGAATACCAAAGCTTTCTTCTGTGCTTGAACCAAGCCATATTCTTGTTTGCCAAGATATCCTCCATAGCAATGCCTACCTGGTTTGCAGATTTTAAGGCATGTTTATTCCTGTATTGACTCTAACTATATACGTTTCTTGACACCATATGTAGTCTTCATCTGAGCTTGAAGAAAATCTTCTTTGGTGTCTCATTCCAATGGTTAATGACTTTTAAAGTTATTAATAAGCTTATTTCTAATTCCACTATATCTGACCTTAACTAATTGTTAATAGTACTTGTACTTGTTACCACTATAATTAAAAGTCCCCTACAGATACATTTAATATTGCAGTCAAGTGATTTCTGTTATTTTTTACATTAATGAGAAATACCACCTTAAGGACAGCACACTTAAGTTCTTTTTAAGTCTGAAAATTATCATTCTCTACATCTTTTCCAGTGTGGTAATACATGTTAGCTCTTTGTGCTAAAATATATCTTTGCTGAATTTTAGACAGTTGTTGAACTTTGCTGTCAAATGTCTTTAAGCTGGAGTATCTATCTCCCTGGATTAGTTCATCATGCATTGAACTTGACTGCTAGCATGCAGCAGCACACACTCCATGGGGACAACTAGCCCTTTTCCAAACAGTACAACATTGTACTCAGACATCTCTATTAGCAGCAGAAGCTAGAACATTTTATATGGGCTTTGAAATCTTCAAGGTTAACAGAAAGGGAAACTAAAGCAATATATAAATTAAGAAAACTTCCTTCCGCATGTAAACTGCATCCCCAGTATCATGACCAGTTATTAACATCTGAAATATTGGCAAATGGAGAATCAAGTCATGATATTTTTTCTTAGACCAGAGGAAACCATCATATGCAAGAAGAGGAAAAAAATATTTTTTTCAGATAAACAGATAAATACCATGGTTTTCTGTCATCTGTCATGTACACAAAATTAGGGACTATCAAGAATGAGGATTTAGAAGAGCAAACTATCACTATCTGGGCAACTTCATCCATAATGTTATGGGGTTTTCTTTGCTCAAGTAGTTATAGCAGGGATAGGTTTAACTCCTACAGTCCCACAGGTGCATTAATTAGTCATTAGTCTCTTGAAATATGCCTCAATTGGTGCTTTATCTGAGTGTTATGCATGGTTACCAGAAATACATACAAAGAAGCTATTTCAACTTCATTTGGCAATCAGGCACATGGAAGAAAATTGGAGAAGCACGATACTTCACTAGTAGAAGTTGAACCAGGAGACCCAGGGGACCAACATCGAAATGATGAGAACTAAGACACTTATTGGTATAAATTTATGAATCTGAACGCCTGTGAGAACAATCAGACAAAACAGAGAGGTTGGAATGGAAGTCACTACAGAAGATAAAATACCCTGAGAAGGAAAAATCATAGACCTGATCCCACCACACATTTCTGTTTTCAGTGGTGTTCAGGATGCCATTCTGGGAAGGAGCAAAGAATACTCCCTGCTCCCACAATGTCTCCACATCTGGTGGAGAACTATAATCAGTGTGATACAGAGCTGGAACTGAGACTGGGAGAGCCTGAAAAACTTGTCCAAGGTCACTGAAGAAGGCAGAAGAGCAAAAGAGTAAATAAAAGAATTTGGGTGGTAACCTAGCAATATTATTGACCTTATGTTGCAGAATGTGCATGGCAGGACCTTTTCACATTTTGTCTAGAGCTGGATCAAAATAAAAATCAGGAGTTTCAATGTGGTGGGAACTGTTGCTTTTGCTCTGTATTAGGATAAAGAGCTGAAACGCTTATTTGTTCATAGGATGGAAATTCAAAAATATCATCATTTGGGGCCACTTTAACATGGCAAAACTTTGCAGTAGTATCATGCAGAATGAAGTGTATCTCTGGTGCTTTGTGTCCCAGTCTCTTTTCTGAGCATACCTTCTCTTCTGACACTGTAGCCACACAATTTCTGTGGTGCACCAGAGTAGCTGAACAGAGGAGGAATCTTATGTTATATCATGGAAGAGATATATCAGCCAGGGAGCACTGTCATTAAAAAAGGATATATATAGCAGGATAAAAACATAAACACACAAAAAGATTAGTTATCAAATGGGGGATCAAGTGCACCCTCAGTAAGTTTACAGACCACACCAAGTCAGGCAGGCCTGCTGATCTGCTTGAGGGTAGGATGGCTTAGCAGGGGATCTGGGTAGGCCAGATCGATGGACCGAGGCCAACTACATGGCATGCAACAAAGCTGAGTGCTGGGGCCTGCACTTGGGTTGCAACCACCCCTTGTAGTGATACAGGTCTGAGGAAGAGTGGCTGGAAAGTTGCCTGGCAGAAAATGACCTGGGGGTGCTGGTTGACACCGAGCCAGCGGTGAGCTCAGGTGGCCAAGAAGGCCAAGGCCACCCTGGCCTGCAGCAGAAACAGCATGGCCAGCAGGGCCAGGGGAGTGACTGCCACTTTGTGCTCGGCCCTGGTGAGCTCGCATCTTGAGTGCTGTGCTCAGTTTGGGGCCCTCACTACAAAAAGGACTTTGAGTTGCTGGGATGTGTTTAGAAAAGTGCAACAAAGCTGGTGAGGGGACTGGAAAACAAGATGTATGAGGAGGGGCTGCAGGAACTGGGGTTGGTCAGTCTGGAGAAAAGGGGAGACCTCCTGGCTCTCTACAGCTACTTGAATGGAGGCTGCAGGGAGGAGGGTGTCGGCCTCCTTTCTCATGTGACAAGTGATAGGATGTGAAGAAATGGCCTCTGGTTGTGCCAGTAAGGTTTAGATCAGACATCAGGAAGAATTTCTTCGTGGAGAGGGTGGTCAGGCATTAGAATGGGCTGCCTGGGAAGGTGGTGGAGTCCCCATCCCTGGAGATATTTAAGAGATGTGTGGACGTGGCACTGAGGGACATGAGTAACTGGTGGGACTCAGCAAGTAAGGTTGATGGTTGGACTTGGTGGTCTTGAAGGTCCTTTCCAACCTAGGTGATTCTATGATTCTTCTATGATTACTGAGACAGAATAATACTCTTTTACAGTTATTTAAGTTAACAGCCAAATAAAACATTTTATGGAGTCATTCGACATGTATGTGTGAACTTTGCTATCAAGTTTATCAGCAAAGAGCAATGACAAGTAGATTTCAGTTACAGAAAAATCTTTTTACATGGGTAGATAGTGATAGGACAAGGGGGAGCAGTTTTTAACTAAAAGAGGGGAGAATTAGATTAGATGCTTGGTGGAAATTCTTTACTCAGAGGGCAGTGAGGCCCTGGTGCAGGCTGCCCCGAGGAGCTGTGGGTGCCCCATCCCTGGCAGTGCCCAAGGCCAGGCTGGATGGGGCTGGGGGCAGCCTGGGCTGGGGGCAGGTGTCCCTGCCATGGCAGGGGGGTTGGAAATGGAGGGGCTTTAAGGTCCCTTCCAACCCAACCCATTCTGTGATTCTATGACTAGATAATATTACTGATTTTGGATCTTCAAAACACAACTGAATACATTTTGAATTACTTTTGCACTGTAATAATTTTCAGCTCTTAAGTATAATATAAAAAATCATGCCAGGAAAACATGATGCTGATTAAATTCATTAGACCTACAAAAAAAATAAATAAATAACTCAGCCACTCAGCTGCAGATGTGTATATATACTATGGTTATAACACCTAGATGAGTTTTATTGCAGGTCAGCAATACAAAGTACAAACAGGCAGAGAAAGGGGCAAGGAAGGAAAGGGAATGAGGATCTATTTTGGACTTTATCAGTGTTAAACACTACTTTGTCAAATGAACCACTTGAATCTATTTTCTAAGTACATACTACAGCACTTCAGGCACCTGCTCTGATTTCCTAGTTCAAAAAGATAAAGGCTGAATCCTGCTCAAAATCAAGACTTTCCTTATGCCAGCTGATTCTCCCTATGTCTTTGAGTAAGTCTTTGCTGAGAAAAATAGTGTCATTGACATCTTTTAATCATTTATAACCCTAACACATAAACTCACTGCCAATTAGCACCTGTCTAACTCTATTAAATAAAGAACCATTTGAAAAATCTTCCACTAGAGCCCTTAGCTGCCAAATGGAAATACTAGTGTTTATGATACCTTTCATAGCTAGGATTAGTTTACTGATATCTGCCAGGTTTTGAAGAATTAGGTGTCATACAAGCACTAGTAGTACAAGTAATACTGGTATACAAGTAATACAGTTGCTGTAATGACCATTTTGTTATTCTAAATGATCCTCATGCAGTATTCCGTCAAAATATATTTGACATAGCCAGGTGTACTGATACTAGCATGTAACTATGGAGCAGAGACGTACTTCCTACTGGCTCTCTTGGAAAGGATCCCTGTATATTTTTGGGATGCTCTGTCAACCGATCTCTGTGACATTTACTGTTCTGGAATAGCCTCAGCAGAGCCATATATTGCCGATAAAAGTTTCCTGGGGACACTTACTGGAGCTTCACTGTCACCACTGAACTGTGACACACCAACCTGTGATTCTGACGAGACCAGAGAGACCAGAGAGTCAGCTGCCAGAGTTGGAAAACAAGCTATCTGCAGCTAAACATAGAGTGCCCAAAGCATACCGATGGCTATTTATAAGTACAAGCAACAACAATTATGAATATCATCAGCTCTTTATAGTAGGATTAAAACACTATATTTACGTGATTGGACTATGCAGCTCAAAAAAAAAAAAAAAAAAAAGAGGAATCAAAATAGAAGAATAGAAGATTGAGTTTAAACAAAATCTCAAATATACTTAAGGTGAGATTTCTCAAAGACACACAAGCTGGTCCAACTGCTCCAACTGCTGCTGCTGAACTCAGCAGTGCAAGCTTCACTGGATTTTATTGCAACAGGATATGACCCATCCTGAATGTCTCTTAAGTCTTATCTGTTCTAATTACGGGTTCAACTGAGAAAGGTATTTAATGAAATATTGAAGTCCATGCATACTCAACAAAAATGCGAATGTTTAATTTTAATCAGATATTTGGTCACATCTAGCATATACATTGATGCCATCAAGTTCAATAAACAGCCAGCAGTCACGCCTATTTATATAAGGGGAAAGAAAATAAAGCAAAAAAGGCAAGTAAGGGTGTCATTCACCTTTAGCTAATGATTAGATCACGTATGCAGGCAGGAGACACAGATGAAATTCTCTTAACTTGAGATCCAGTTTCCCAATCAATCATAAAAGCGTTCCAGCCTAGGTTTAAGGTGGCATGGATAGTGATTATATCCCTGCCAAGTCCTTTTGTACATTTGGCCTGTTTAAACTGTACACTGTCTGTCTCCAGTATTCCCACCAATGAGACCCTTGTCTTCTCACAAGACAAAAATCTGCAAATGCTCAGAGAGAAAACAGAGACGCAGACACACAGACTCTGGCCTGTACAACTCCGACTAAAGTTTCTTTAGAGTATTGCTTTTCTTCATCACAAGGATAAACATGCAACTTGCAATTTTAAAACATTTGCTAAGTGTCTGTTTCTTAATTTATTGAATTATGGGTTTTCAGCAGTACAAAATTAAAGCAAAATTAGATCTTATCAAAGTGGATTTTCTACTTGATTCTGTTCTTTAGATGACTTTTTTGGAAAATGCTAAATAAAAAGACCAGAGAAACAAGTCTTAGCCCAGGTAGCATTTCTCCCACTTAACTGGGGCTGCAGTGGTTTACTGCTTGTTACTGCAGTGGGTTATGTTACTCGTTCAAATAGTGTGATTCAGATTCAGGAAGCCTGACTGTCTTTGCTAATTTTACACACAAATTCTGTGGGCTTCAACAGGGTCAATCCTGATTTGAAAAGAACTGAGCAAGAAAGGAACTGAGCCAGAATCATATTGAAATTCTTGAGATGTTCTGCAAGGAGCTCATGAAGCAAGAGTTTACAAGTGCAAACAAAGCTTTAAAATTATTTTCCTCCCAATACATATGCTGATGTCTGAACTACTAGTGGTCACTGTTATGGTTTGGGAACCTCGATACCAGTGCACAAGGCCAGCACGCTGGAAGACAGGAGATTGCTGCTCAAGCACCACCTCACCAAATGAAGTTTGGAGGAGACAAGGCCTATGAAGCCCACCATCTGCTCGGCAGCTCAGAATGGACAAGAAATGCAGGATCCTTATAATAACACCCATTCTCAGGGCAGCTGCCAGGGCGATGGCTGAAAGCTGTCAGAGACTGCATGCACTATATGCATCTGTGTATCTGCCATGTAGGTTGTCTACTTCTCCCTTGAAACATGAAAGGCTTGGCAAGTCACTAGACCAAGGATCCAAAAATATGTTATTGTCCTCCTTGAACTGCCAGACAGGCTGAACCAGATGTTTCAGTATCACTATTCTTCCTGGTAGTTTTCATTCTTTACTATTTCCTCTTTACCTAGAAGGTTCCGCTAAAGGTAGAAATGATTTTTCTATGGATGACAAAAGCTGAGTTCAGAGCAGCTGGTAAAATATCCAGGCTTCCTAAGAAACAGAAAAGAACTTTGTGCCTTCCAGATCTGGTTGGGATTTCTAGTCATCGTCAGAATGTTTCTAGAGGGCAGTCTATGAATCAAATAAATTACAGAGCCTGTATTGTTATAATGGGTTAAAAGGAGCCTGTCAAGCTCTCTCTCCTAGGTAGCAAGGCCATTACTGGCTTTGAGAAGCCCCAAAATTTGAAACTAAAACCAGTTTTCTTATCTCAATGACTCTATCACCTTAAAAACACAAAAAGCTTTAATAATGGGGAATGATTGTACTGAGAGCAACCTTTTTATCTGTATCTTCCTTTAGGGCTCCATTACAACAGCTCACCAAAATCCTGACCAGGGTTAGTCTGAAATCACCCTATGGTAGAGATAATTAAAAACATCAGGGCTCGCCTCTGGCCAAATCTTGGCAGTGCTTTTAAGCATACTCCTAATAGACACCTCAAGCTCCTCAGAATGAAACGTTTGGAGGTGACAAATGGCTCGTAGGCTCCCAGCATGTCTGCTTGCTCCTCCAGCAGACCACGGCCACACTGAAACTAACCTTTTCTTTATGATAAGCCTCTAGCAACAGTGACTGGAGGAGTCCTTACAATTATATCACCGCTGTTAGTCCTTGAGCCTTACCTTGGCTGCTGCCGTATCCCTGAGACACTGCAAGGACACTTCGCCACGGCAGGTCGTGCACAACGCTCTCTGCTCCTAATGGGTGGGACAGGTTGAGAGCATTTGGCGTGGTTTATGACTTTATGCCTTCAATTAGCATCCGGTCAATGGATGACTCAGTGAGTTCAAGGTCTCTACCAGGTCTCCCTCTGTGCTTTTTTAAAGCACATCCACATTTCCAGTAGATGGGTGTTGGGCATGACTAGAGTTGAAGGCTCTGTGAAGTAAAGCCTTGCACCTTTTCAGCAAAAGCTCTTGCAAACCTGGACCGATGACCGTATCCAGAATATCCACCCCAATGCCACAGCGATGACAGGCTGCAGAAATAACTGTCTGCCACCTCACTGCTCGTCCTCTTACTGCCACGATGACACTACTGCCTTTTGATCATCAGAAATACAGATTGTTATGTATCTTATTATAGCTATTTCTAAATCAGGAAGATTTATTTAATTAAATGTACGTTGGACAATTTCTGTGGTTTGTTTGCTCTCTAGACTGTGCTCATCCTGAGCAATGCAATCAGACAGTTCCACATCTGAGCCTTGTTCACACCAAGTTTGGTTTTCCACATTTAAGACAAATCTGACATCAAATTAACTTTGCAGATACTAGGCAGCACTCTAACTCTGCAATGCAAGGAACATACATCCAAATACCTGGTTACACAGCAAACAAAAAGAAACCATAAAAGTTCTGTGCTCCTCCCATATGCAATTTAATAGTCGGTATTGCTGCACGTCTCTCAAAAGAGCACCAGTTCGGTTTAGTCATTATATTCAAGTGTACAGGTGTGAGACTGCCAAAAAAAGCTAAATATACCTTCCATCAAGGTGTCATTTATACAGAGGCACTTTGCTTCTCCAGCATACAAAGAAATAAAATTAACCTGAGTTACAACCAGCTGGGCTAAGCACAGAGCGAGCACTGCCTCCTGATGCTTACTTCCCCAACGCCGCTGCTGCCAGCATCCCTCACTGCCATATAGCAAGCCTTTTATTTTCCAGCAGCCTCTTCCAAGTCCTTGTCAAACAAGTTCAGAGAGCGATTTGCTGCTGGAGAGTTTCGGTGTTTGCCACGGGCCTGCCTACACAACCTGCAGACCTGGCTCCAGCAGCATCTCCCCGCTCTGCCTGGTGCCCCATCTGCACACCCCTGTGCCCCAGCCCAGATTTGGGGAAAGGAACAGAAAGGAACACTCCTTAACAGCAAACCATCTCCCAGATCCAGGTTAGGGCACCGTTAGAAAAACAGAAAAATGAGTAAAATCAATGGGGATGATAACAAATAGGTGTGATAACTGCTTAACCTGCCTCTGCCGTCCCGGCTCAAATGCCCGTGTCCTGAAGCGCCGTGGTGGTGCCCAGCCTATCTGCACGGCTCGGGAGATAGCTGACCTGCATTAGGTTACAGCACGGCTCTTTTGTTTACAGTCATCCCTCTGCTTGTCTTTCTATGGCTCCTGCTCCACCACTTGTTAAATAGAAAAAAGGAAATAGAGCAATTGTGTAACACCTCTTTTTTTAACCTGAGACACCAACTGCTTTTATTAGAGGCTCGCTGGCTGGTGAACAACAGCCTGTTCTGGTTTATTTGTGCTTGCAGAAGATTCAGTTTTCTCCAGGCCATACCCGCTGTCTTACATCGTCTCACTGATCCCTGCATTTTCTGGCTGCGTATTCATTCAAGGGTGCATGGCTGAACTCTTTCCCTCCAGTAAATGTCAGCTCTGCAAAAGCAAACGATGAAATGCTCCATGACCCCAGCACTGCCTGGTCTAAGTACTTCCCTCGAGTGTGGTCCTTGATGTTTAGATTTGCCACCCGTCCCAGCATCTTATACTCAGCTGGAAACTGCCACCTTTCTGCTCTTCTTCCCAAGCTTAAAAGAGCACAAGGGCCTCCTCCTCCTCTGCAGTATCCCTTTATCCAGTTATCCTTTTAAATTTCATGCTCCAGCTAATTTTTCACCTGTTCACATTTCTCTTATACACTCCTGTTTTACAGCTTTTAGCTCCTGTCTTGTTTGGATTTTTCAACTTTTGAGCTGTATGGTTTAATACTCTGGTTACGTGTTTTGCTATTCAACTTGTTAGACTTTTAATTAAATTAATGGCACCTTTCCAAAACTTCAAGAACTACAATTTTTCAACCCAAACGGAAAGTCTTCAGGAAGATACCAATTAATCCTTTTGCTGCAGCTCAGCAAATGATGAGTTTTATGTGAGTCTCTATACAGCTTTGTAACATGCATTATGCAGGAAGTCACATTGCTAAAAATGTTCTTTCTGGCATTATAAATCTTCAGGTGATGGCATTGCTCCACTGACTACAGTAAAAATTTTGCCACTTACTTATGGACCCAGAGCTTCACACGCTGAAAAGTGTCCTTGACGTTACCAACTGATGCTAGTCAAATTACCGTATATCACAAATCTCCGTATCAGCCTCAGCAAAATAGGGTGGGCACTAAAACATGTCACCAGTTACAGGTTTGCATTCCGGAACACATCTGTGAGGACAAAGCACCAGAAAATCTCACTAACCTATTTTTTAGCACACAAACCTCTCCATTAAACTCGCTTCGGTAGAAACAACTTGTAAAGGAAAGGTATCAGGATGTACGGACACACGCAGGTCCCTTTCAACAGATTAAGGTCCTCACAAAGGATGTACTGGACAGTTACGAGCCAGGAATTCTTGTAAAATCTTTGTCTGATAAGGAAAAAAACTCTGTGCCGGCTCGGTCAGAAAGGCCACACCTGAAATGACTGTTTTTGGAAGACGTATATGCATTGTGGTATGTGGCTGACATTTCAACTTATAGCTCAAAATATCCATCCGGGAGTACAAAGCAATTATGTACCCTCAGCTTGACAGAAGGGAGGAGCTGGAATTTGCTTTCCCAATCATTTGCTACTCTGTTTGCAAAGGGCCCGATAAAACTCCCACATATTAATAATGATCCCATCCAAACCAGGGATGGTTTAGGCTCGGAGAGACCAAACACCTGGACTTTACATGGGCAGGGTGGATTGACATGGGCAGAGGCTTTAAAACATGCTCTGAACGTCAAAAAATCCGAGCTCTCCAGTGGGACAGCTTGCGTGAAGTCTGCTGTTACTCAGGTTGTTTGTGTTACAGGGCTGAACTGTGCCACTGCCTTTAGCGAAAAGATTTTCCTAGCCCAAGACCAACAGACGTACCCAGTTTGAAGTACTCTAAAATCCTACCATATAATGGGTGCACTTGTTTTTCTGTTTAATCATTAGATCAGTTTTCTTTATTAGTCACCCTTGTAAAAAAATCAAAATGGGCTTCAGAAACCAAGAGTCCAGGAAATATAATCAGAAGTCTGCCAGCTTAGCTCTACCCTTTGTGTTTCCGGAGCTGTCAGTGCCTCAGACCTGACAGCCTCTGCCAAGGTACTGAACTGTGGTACCCCTCAGCTCTTCGCTCTTAATTCCCAAAAATGGAGAAGGAAGTCAGGATTCCTAACAAAAATCCTGGCACTCCGAAGTTGGGACCCAGCACGTTGCAGGCAGCAGGCTAAGAATAACAGGACAAACTCGCAAGGAGAGCAATAACAATAAAATCAAGGAACTCTGGCTCTCCCTCTGCAACATTACCTAATTCTAATGTCACGAAGGAGAAAGCAGCGTGAACGTGTTTGCAGGAGATAACAGGCTGTCACAGCACCGCGTCCGCTCAGCGCCAGAAAATTAAAGTTTGATCATTAAATAGAAGCCGAGGTGATCCGAGAGCCACACCAGTGTCCAGTTCACAGAGCAGCTTACCTTGACAAAGAGCTCGATTTCAGGGTCCTTTCCTTCCCCATTAGCACGAATGGAGTCTGTCATTTTTCACCCCCAAGGCCACCGGCTGATCTCCCGCTATTAAGTGGCAAAAGGAGGTTTCAGCCCCACAGCAGGTGGGTTTCCCTTCTAAAAAAAAAAAAAAAAAAAAAAAAAAAAAAAAAAAAAAAA
>CM021699.1:111420721-111445867 GCA_011074415.1 Stictonetta naevosa | reverse complement strand
AAAAAAAAAAAAAAAAAAAAAAAAAAAAAAAAAAAAGCAAAGCTCTGCCAAGCTTTTAAAACATCACTCGCAACAATAAAACTTGAAACCGGTGGCAAAGGCAAGTTTGCAGGTGGATAAATAAATAAAAGGCAAATTGCAGGCGGCGGAGGAGCGGTCCCAGCCGCGGGGCTGTACTTCTTCAGAGCAACAAGTGCTGCTGTGCTCTGGTACAGAATCCTCATCTGTCAGAGCTGCACTTCTCGCTGCCTGCCCAAAATAGCCCGGAGCATAAAAACAGAGGGTGGGGTTAACTCACAGGGGAGGAGACAAGCTCCTGGTACCTACAGCAGGATCGGTCTCTGAGCAAACAGTTCTGCTCTTCCCGCTTTCCGTGTTTCGGTCACTCCCTGCCTTATTCTGCAGCTGGGAGCACCGGGGAGACGGGCAGAGGGAAGCTCCGCGGCAGGCTGGGCTCCTTGCTTTGAGCACTGGGGGTGGTTTTCCTTCTCTTCTGAAGGTGTTCTGTCCTGCTGCTCAGCTGTTTGAAATCCTAATGTTGTTACTGCTAAGGATGGAGAGGGGAAAGGAGCCCGATTTCTCCATCCTGTGGGCTGGATGCTGTGTCGGTGCAAGGAGCGTGCAGGAAGGCAGAGGTCTGCACAGGTGGAAAGCCCTGCATACTGGGAACGGGGTTAAGTAGGAGAATGAAGAGCTACAGGGCCTCGGAGAATAAAATAAAACAAAATATTTGGGGCCAACTCTTGCTGAACTCGTCCCTGGCTGTAGAGGGGGGACTGGTGTATGATGGCATGCTGGAGTATGGAAGAAAACTTTAAAGGGCTTCAGCCTCCGGCTGGCACACCTATGCTCCCTTCCCTCACCCCAGTGTGACTCAGAGGTCACCAGGCACAAATCCCGGTGGAACGGAGCACGGGGCACTGACGGGGCAAAAAGGCATGGGGAAGGGCAGCGCCCAGGGGCGGAGGGGCCAGGCGGCACCTCCTTGTCTTTGCCATCACTGCCGGCAGGGACCAGCCACCTTCACGCCCTCAGAAAGTCCCTTTTTGGGACTTTTAAATTCCAATACATGACTTTTTAGTTACAAAACGTGCTCCCATTTCAGGACCGCAGCAGCACCCTCTCGCATGCTGGGCGAGCCAGGTACGGCAGGAGTAAAACTGACCTCGCGTGGCTGCGGCACAGGTTTGCCCTCCCCTTCTGGCACCCACAGGGCTGTCGGGAACTGTTCTGACATGATCAAACAGTCGGCTTTCCTAAAAGTGCTCCCAGCTGCCAGCCGTCGCGATAATCTCTGATTCCCTCCCCTGACCTCCAGGTGCTTGACACAGGTCCAGGAAAGCAGTGGCCAACATCTCCGCGGCAATTTGGGGAAACTCTCTGGGAATGCCTATCAACAGCTGCTGCGTGCACTCCCCGAAGCACTCAAATGGTTAACAACCTCGTTACGCTGCTGCAACTGTAATTACAACATAATCAACATCATAATTACTGTAAAAGTGCGCTTATGGTTTTTAGATCTAATTAGCACTCATTCAAATAACTGGAAGGTTAACTATAAGAGAATTAAGTGTTATTACTCCTTTGATTTCAAATTTTTACATGTAATTTTTGGACTAGGTACATTAATTACCAAACATTTATAGTATAATTATTCATAGGCCTACAGGCAGACTTCCAAGGACATGGGCTAAGCGCACTTGTGTGTAGCAAAAAGAATCATTGCACTGTAATTACATATTACAGTTATAAAAGTCAGCCAAATATGTAAGTACAGTCACCGTATCTCTGAAATGCATCCATAAATAACATATTATCATCTACGTGGCTATAAATGTTGCTGGAAACTTGTTTTGCTTTAACATCTCACGCAACAATGTGATTTCCCTTTATTGAAGGCTCCTGAAAATGATGGCAAGTGGGTTGCCCTGACTGAGGTCACCTGAAGCTCCAGCCTCACTGCAAACGCTGTTTGGATATTGGCAAGTGCTTTGCACAGTTTGTATCACAGCAAAGTATATATCAGCTCTGGAAGAAGAAAATACTGCCAGCTACAGTACTGGTAATGCGAAAACAAAGTGTTTAAATAAAATCAGCATTCAAGGTATCAGCACTTAGAAAGATGATTTGTGTGGCCTATTTAGATGTCTATTTTAGAATGGAGAAACATGCCCTAGAAGTGCCTACTTTATTTACACTAGTAAAAAAGGGAGCCCAGGGTAACAACCTCAGATGGAAGGCGTTACAATGGCCAGACAAATCCCGCTGTAACTATTAAGTAACAGAAATTAGTGCCTGATTTCTACACACGTGTCATCTCCCACTTCAGACGATGTGCATGCCGTGCACCTCTGGAAGTTCAGCTACAGATGCAGCAATTTCTGCAGAGACTCAACATATCAAAACATTTAAATCCTTCCTTCCCAATTACTGTCTGGGTTTAGTCACGCATTGCAATTAGTTTGTAAGATGAGGATTTTTATACAGAAGCTCAGCAAAGTAGAAAGGAAACTGTGCACTCCAGAGAAAAGCATTAAGATAACCTGAAGCTGTTTCATCCCAGATTTAAGGTACTGTAGGAACAGGTCAGCCCCCATTGGCTTCATGCTGCTGGTGGGCAACAGAGAGAATAATCCAGCCCACCTCAAAAAAAACCTCTGATTTTCAAAAATCTCCCTCTGGAATCCCAAGAAGAGGCTCCCTGCTTCAGATCAGATTTATTATTGCTAATAGAAAGCATCATCCTGAATGTTCATGGCAAGATGAAAGCTTGAAAGCAAGCCTGTTTGATTATAGGCCATATAATTAAATGGGAGTGAATGCAAAGATACATAGCAGGGAACAGGATTATCAGGACTCTGTAGCATAGGACCTGCTGTAGAGCATTGTCTTTAGATATTACAGCTACATTTTGTGAAACACTTAACACTTTCCCACTCCTGAGAGTTACAGTGGAGAAAACAGGACTTAGTTCCTTAAAGAAGGTGCTCAGATCCAAAAAAAAAAGAGTCCTTGTTCATGTAAGTGCTGATGTGTGGTTTTTTTAAGTAGATCCTAAAAGCTTGATTTAAGGAAACCATTGTAGGAGGCACTGAGTAGGAGGAAATATATATGTATATATATATTCAGGAATCTATTCATGCATTTTCTGCTTTGCTGTCATCTAAAACTGACTTATCACTTACATCTGGGTGGAACCTTTTTGACTATAATGGTTGTTATTGTCCACTTGGCTCCATTTTGTCTTACAAAAATCAGCTCTTTCTTCAGTCAAATGAAGGGTAAGGTACTGATAAATAATTAGTACACTCTCATTTTGCTGTGAAGAATGAGTCGCTTAGTTTGGCCTATCATCTTCTCGCAAGTCAGAAGTAGCAGAGGCTTTGAGTTACCTACAAGAACATTAGATACTGAATTATGAACTCTTCATAAGCCAAGTCATTATCATTTGAGGTTTATGAGGCATATAAATGAATATGAGCACATCGTGCCATTAATAAAAGAAGAGGCCAGCTACAGAAAAGGAACCCTCACATCTCCATGTAAGACCGCTATTGTAGGTGCACTCTACCCCTATCAGCTTTCACAGGCCTGATCCAAGCCTCACATCCAGCAAAGATTTGTCCCGAGGGGGTGAATCACAGGCCAAGCACCCAGCATGTAATTCTATCGTGGAGCTCTCCAACAGGCTGCTGAGCTACCAAGAAGGATCAGTGCACAGAGCACATCCCGCGGCACGCACGTGGTGCCGCTGCCCATTTCATCTTGTTAGGGCAAGGAATTGCAAGTCTTGTATGACAGAGAACATTTCCTGGAAGGCAGAAACATGTTTTTTTTAATTTTATTTATTTATTTATTTATTATGTTGGGAATAAACTTCCACTACAGAGTAACAAAAGAAGCAAAATCTTGGTGCAGCTGTAGTAACTGGTATTGGGAGCTACGATTTTTACCTGGGAATTATTTAACTGCTTAATTGCCTAAAAGGAAACCAACCAAGCAGCAAGTGCAGGTACTAAACCAGCGTGTGTGTACAGGTTATGAAAATATAGCTTCTGGGGACAGTTCTGAATTACGGTAATTTGCAACTGCATTTATTGCATGCTGGTATCTTTGACATAGTGTTTATTTAACAAGCAAACATGTGAGAAACTGTGAAGCCAAAAATAAAAGGGATTAATTGAATAGCTTTAATTTTCATTTGAATTACCACATGTCTCTATCTAGCTCTTGCTTAATCTTCAGAAAAATCAAAAGAGATTTGTCTCAGATATTTGGGGTCAGGCTGTTCGCCTCCCCAGAGGCACAAGGCTTGCAAGAATCTACAAAGCACTTCTTGCCCTCAGAGCAAGGCTGGGTGAGCAGACATTTTCCCCCAGTTCCAGAGATGCACGGTGCCTCCAAATGTGTTTTTCTGCTGGAACAAGGAGGAACTGTGATTTTGTTCCTTCTTCTAAATTGTGCCACATTCAAGGGCATGGAACAAAAGACAGCAACACAACAGCTGCACAGCCTGAATGTCCCAAGAAATGGATGAGGTGGCAAAATCTGGGCCAGAAAAACTTTGCATTCCCCTTAAATGGCATGTTTTAGATATTCCCCTCTACAGCCATCCCCTAGACATGATAAAGCTGTTGTAGCCACAAGCTACAGCAGCTGTCCTTCACCATATGGTGAAAATGCATGATTTTAGCTCTAAAGATCTCTGGACAAAACCCAGCTGCTTAACAAAATGGGAGATCACTAGCGTCAGCTCAGATGGGAGTTTCTCAAAAGTGAGCTCCATGACATGATTTTTCTATGTAATTATGTTTTCACATGGATGCAGTATCAAACCTCATTGTAACATTAATAAGCATTAACAGCTTCAGGAGAAAAACCCACTGCTGTTGAGGGTGAAGGAGGATTTCATTATGGATAATCATCTCTCCACTTGCATCGAGACAGTCACAGCTGACCGTTCACAGGGAAGAGGCACTTGAAAGGTACATCATCATCTCCTAATGCTGCATTCGGTAAGAGAGGTTTCTAGGTGACAGAAGTTTCTTTAATTACTATTATCCCCCAAACCATCAATTCAATTAAAAAATAAATTTCTTCCGTACAGGACCAGGACAGCTCTGTAAACCATTATTGCAGGGGATATAACAGAAAGCATCACAGATTCTCCAGATCTGTGGCTTATGTCAATAACATCGCTGATGAAAAAGGGAATATGGCCCTCAGCCCTTGTTTTTCAAAATAAGTCCTCCATAACGTTAAGTGATATGAAGAAAAATAACACCAGGTAAATGTGATGTACCCACTGCTGTTGACTCACTGCTGTCATACAACTAAAACCACATGATTTTACTTAAACTCTGCAACAGAGCAAATAACACAAATCTCTGTCTAAATTTACAGGTGCTCTTAGTGCAAGTCCCTGTTTAGATTATTTCTGTTCATTTCTTGGTGCACTTCTCGTTACAAAATAAAACTAAATTGATTATAATTTGATGCATGTACATGCAACTCAGATGAAATTCCCCCCAAAAGACCAGCATGCAATGCACTGCTCCCACCCTGTTTATTGAATATACAGAGAAAAGGTTTGAAATGGCATGTTCATACCACGCAGATCTCAGCCTGGGTTTCAATTGCTCCCAGTAAACAAGGCCCCACGAAGGCGCAATTGCTGCTGATTTCCTTGAATGCATTTGCGTTTCACTCTGTTGTTTAGTGAGCAATTTGGCTAACTGCAGAAATTACATTCCGTATCGATGCGCATTATTTCTAAAAGATGAAGCCTCAGCAGCTCAGTTTGAAATTACTCATGACTCAAACCAGTTCCCTTGGGGTTCAAGTGCTGGCAGCAGCCACATTTAGCTGTGCCAGATGAAGCCATAACCAACCTGCACAGCAGGTTACAGCACCCTCCATGCCGTGTGCACTATTTGGCTTCAGAAAGGGGCTTGTGGTTGTTGGCCCCCCGATAAACCCATCACTGTGAAACAGCATAGGTCAACATCTTGTCGATGGCAGTGCTGTGCGCCTGGGTTAAGTGCTCCTGGCTGACCTTGAGCCCCCAGTGGACTGTGTAACCCTTCCATTCTCCTTAGAAAATGCTCATTCATTTTTCATTTCACCTTTGGGTACTTCTGTGCTAAAGTTTCCATAAAGTTTGCCAGTGATCAAGCTCACTTTCCTTAGTGCATCACCTCAAGCTGTTATGAAATGAATGAAGGCTGGTTTGGTCTTTTCTTTCTTCAACACAAAGGTTCAATGTCTTGACATTGTTAGATCTCATTTTTTTTCTTTGCTTAGGGACCCCTTCCACAGCCCTGTTAACTCAGGCAACAGCATGGATCGGAGCAATGAGGTTAGCTGAGCACAGTCTGAACCCCTCTTCAGCAGCGACACTCACAAATTATTAGATTTCACTGGTGACAATTAGCACCACGCACGGGTTATGAGGACTTCTGAGATCACATCCCTAGGTGAAGGAAGGTGGTGACAATTCTTAACGAGCTTAGCTTAAGTCTGAAGGTAAATCTTAGCATGAAATTTAGCTCTGAGCACAGTCTGAACAGTGACAGGGTCTCATTTAAGTCTGTCAGAATTAGGAATACTGGGTAGGCCAACTTGAAAGAAGAAATATTTTTCATCTTAAATTGAAGATTTTCCATTTTTTTTATCTTTTTCCCAAATCTCAAGATTTCCACAATGCATATGGCAGATACCACTTTTATAAGGAACAGGTGGGCCCATGGGCGCTGGCTGTGATATTCCAGTCTCACTGCTTGGTGACAATTACGATGCAACTCTGTAGAAAATGGACTAGCTTTTCCTGGGAGACCTACATTAGTTAGAAAAATGCCAATGATATATGGAGCCCTTTACTTGTTATTAGCAATTTCCATCCATTCCTAGCCAAGCAGCAAGTGAGAGTTGGATGCCAGACATACTCATAAATACACATAAAGGCATTTTGTGATGTTGTGAGAAATCCTAAACCCTCTGCAGAGGAAGGCAGCTGTAAGAGACTCTCAGGTTCTGTTTTGGATTCAGGTTAACACTGAAAAACATTCTTCAAAGAAGAAGGCAAAGAGTTCAGAAAGGGGAAATCAGGTGTGCTGCCAAGAGTGACTCCTCTCAGTTCTGTGTCTGGACCATATGGGAGTTTCTACCAGCGCTACTTGTGCTGGGTTTCCTGAGCACAAAAGAAAGACTTTATTTTACAGAATTATCAAACCAGCATCCTCTGCAATTATCTTGTTTGCTATGAGTGATCTCTCAATTAAAACATAAATTAAAAGGTAATTGAATGTTCTTAGGGAAAATGACTAGGCAGTTATAAGTGACCTTTTCAGATAATTAAGTGTATCAAATCAAAACTGAAGGCAAGTCGGCCAGGTCACCTGTTGAGGTTGCAGGATATTATAAACCTATTATAGACAAGGAAAAACAAAACAAAACAAAACAAAACAAAAAAACCTATAGTTACACTTATAGTTACACTGAAGAGGAATCCACCCATGTGCATAGTTCTGCATAATAATTCCATAGTGCAAAGCTTCATAAAATCACAGAGGAGGACTCATAGCAACTGGAATTAATCCAGGAGGGAATGATTTATTATTGATAGGGCTGATACTGCCACCTATTTTTAAGTCTCCCTAATGCTTTCAATTCCATATAACTTTTGTCAGACTACAGAAGGGGAGTTTTTTTCACACAGGTGTCTGCCTCCTTTATTTATGCACAGCGCTTCAGACATCCAAAGGTTTCTCTTGCAATGAAATCAGCTGCTGAAGTCACTGCTCCCAGTCCCGCTGTCTACATTTAAAAGGAAAGAGAGATGAAGCTTGGAAGGGAACAGAAATGCAAGAATGTGACCCGATTCCCGCCCAGTCAGCAGCAAGGCTGAGAACAGACTCCTGAACTCCTCAATGCCACTAGTGCCAAATAAAAATCTAATAAAAACACATCCAGGTATCCAGAATCCCCTTGTTAGAGAACATTCCCTGTGCAGGTACGTGTGTGTGCATACAATTTTCCCGCACACAGAGGTACAGGTGCACTGCCAGCATGCTCCCAAAGCCCTACCACTGGCCCACCTGTCCTGCTGTGTTTGGAAAAGCTGTCCTTTGAAGCATTTTGTTAGCTTTAAAATCAGACCTTGGTTCCTTCCCCTCTGAGTCACGCAGCCCAGCGTGCGCCTTTATTTGACGAGTTAATTGTTAAGGGGAATTAAGCAGCAGAGAATGCTCTTGGGCGACCTGTGAGCCCGGACTCGAGGAGCACTGGCTCTCCTGGCCGGCAGCCGCAGAAGAAAGGCCAGGGCAGCCCTGCTGTGGGCTCTGCTTTTATACTCTGCTATTTTTAGCTGTTATCAGCTGCGGGGCCCGGGGCCAATCAGCGCCCGATGCCTCAAAGAAACCCTGCTCCGGTCCAAACTTCATTCTCCGCAGTCTCACAGGGAGGAGCCCGATGACCGTGCTTTGGCTGCTCCCAACTTGTGCTGGTGGCTACGTGGTCTCGTTAACCCAAGGCGACGCACGCCGAAGTAAATGAGTAGTTAGGACCAGGAGGCAGCTGCTGAGTCAACAGTGACGCTCCCTGCCTGCATTTGGTGAAAACAGAGAGAATTCAGTTTGCCTCGCGAAGCCCAGCGCGGAATGCGGTCCTGCGGAATGATACATGGATGAATAAATCAGCCTCTGAGTTTCTGTCCTTTTGTTTTACTAAGGTGTTCTTTGTTGTGTCATTTAGGAACTATGTGCTGTGTAACTAGAATCTGCTTGTTGGTTACTGACAAATCCGTCGCCACGGAAAGAGAAGGCAGGTGCCTGTGTGTATCACACCTGGCTGATATCGGACCCTTCTCTGGTATATTTGATTAGATCTTTCCACAGAAATGTGACTTTGCAGTAATTTGGGGCTGTGACGGTGGGGTTGTAGCATGGAAACTCAGCCCCTCGGGCCATGTGAGGTGCCCAGGGCACCCTGCCTGGCCCCCAGGCTGCTGTTTTGCAGGGTGCAGGTCTCCTACCTGCCAGAGCATCTGAATCCCAAATCGTGTCCAACACCTCAGAAAGAGCAACTTCCAATTTTTTTTCAAACACATTTTAAAATAAATCCAAAAACAGCATAAATGCAGGTGGGCAGAGTCAGGGAAGAGATTAAATACACATATATTCGGGTATAAGCTTCTACTCCTTCTGTTTTCTTCCCAGACAGTCCTCAAGATACAGGAAGAAAGATCTGAGCTTCTACACACAGATGCTAAGATTTCCTAAAAAGCAGTAATACAGACAGGGAAACAACTGCACCAAGATTTCAATTAAGGATCCAGAGAGAAGCCCTTTGAACCTGATGAAGTCAAAGTTCAGGACCAGTATGTGTGAGTACACCAACACGAAAATGAAAATTAGGCTCTGTTGGTGCTCTGTAGGCAGACTAGGAAATATCATAAAAATGTTAGAAAAAATATATATATATATTGCTGCTGGAAGGAAAACAGGTGTCAGGGTAAGTGAAAAACTGTGAAAGGCACCAAGAAATTAATGAGGCTTCTTCTGACTGACTCTAATGTGTTTACATCTGCACATTTCACTTAAATTGAATGACTTATTTACTTAAATGACAGTAGATAACTTAAACAAGGAAGTTATTAAAATAATCTTTTTTTGGCTTCTTGTTTAGTCTAGTTATAAAAGTAGAAGCAACCTGACACAGGACGCAGCTGTGAAAAAAAAGGCACCTTTGTGGAACAAAGATATATGCAGAAGGGAATTGCTATGACTGGCAGAAGTGGCCGTCCAGAAAATAATAATAAATGATTGGCTTGTTTAGTCCAAAAACACCTGAGGAAGTCTAAGCCTAACTGATAAAAGACGTGCCCAGTAAAAAAAGCAATGCTATTAGACCATGCTGGCACAAGAACAAGGATGCATTAGCTGCACATGAATAAATGTCATTTGGAAATTAGAGTAAGGTGTCAAGCCACCGGAGCAGTGACATTCTGAAACAGCCTTCCAAAATGAGTAATAACGGGCACTCAGCTTGCAGACGGACCTTGATCTGTTTATGAGTCATATATTATGTGATGAGGCTGCCTGTGACACAAAAGGACTTAATTTTGTGTCCCAAAACGTCACCTCCAGGTACATAAAATTTTCTTCAGATTACCAGGAACAAAACAAAAAAAAACATGTTGGTGATTGTGCAAAGATTTTCTCCTTTGTGTACCTCATGGTTTTATACATATAAGCAAGCAGTGAAATGATATTTCTTTCTCAGAATATGTGTTCTTGAGTTTTACTTCATTAACACTTGTGGACTGCTTGGAGGTGACTGCATGGAAGCTGCAACAGAAAATCAATTAACTTGCAAACCAAAATTCTGCTTTCAAACACTGTTTGCCTATATTGAAACCAGACCTACGCACTAAGCAATTTACTTCTCATCTATTTCTAATTGTGTTGTTACATCTCCATGAAGCTCACCAATGTTTGGCAACATTATCAGAATTGTACCAACATTAAAATGTCAACCACAGTTGTATCACTCATCGATATGATACCTGGAGGTCTAAATAAGAAAACCATACCTGCAGATAGCATGTCCATGACTCATGAGACACATGCCTCTTCCTTTTTTCTTCCCCCAGATCAGATAGCTTCATACAGGTTTGTAATATTTGCCATTAAGCACTTGTAAGCGTTTAAAAAATTGACACTGATATAAAAACATATTCGGATGTACCTTTCCAGCTATGAGAGTGTATAAGAGGACATCGAAAATATTTCTGAGAGAACCAGCAAATGCTACAGAACAGCGGAAATTTTCCCTCTAACACAGGCCTTTATGATCCAAAGACACAAAACAGAATTTCTTTTAATGACTAAAATCTTCAGCTTAGTTTGAACTAGTACCTAAGATAGCAAACCTAATAAACTCATTTGATTTTTCTCTTCTATGCTGGTGTCTAAAATAAAAAGTAACTATAAAACAAAGATAGTTGAAATAAGCACTTATGGGGGGTGCTGTTAAAATAAATAAGTAAATAAATTAAAAGGATAAGAGTTGACTAAAGTCAAAAAGGGTGCTGGTTCTCTGCCTTAGTAAGAGGCTAAGATGTCTGCGGTTTTATCCCTTACACTGTCCAATGAACTGTCCAACATCACGATGTTTGTTCACGGTTGCACTTCAACTGTTGCTGAGTATAGACATTGAAAGACAAAGAGGAACATTAAATAGCCTGAAAAAATCAGTGTGAAGTTTTTTCCCACACTGATTAGAGTGAGAAATATCTCACCTAACGATACCCACTACCAGAATAAGCTTCTAGTCTAACTGGTCATCCAAGCTTTGTATTTAAACTGGTGGCATTCAGCTTCCTTAACTTCAGGTTGCCACCTCGCTGAATTCAGAGGAATCTATGGCTCAATTCAGCTGCCTCAATCTCAATATCCAGCACTACCTGAGAGGTCGTAGGAGAGCTGAGAAATCCATAAACAGATATGAGAAAGGGTGTGTGGGACACTAGTGGCCTTCTGCAGAGGCAGCTGGAGCTCAGGAGGGAAAAGGCATCCAAAGCAGCAAACTGAATGAAGTCACTACTTGATAAAATTAACAGAGTCTGCAGAGCAACTAACATTACCCTACAGCTAGTGCCTACACCTGGCCACACAAAGGAACATCCCATTGCACCATTTCCATCAGCTTTTTGTTGCAAAAGGAGCCTAGGCATCCTGCTGAGACACAGTTAACAGCTTACAGACACCTGAAGTTAGGTTAGGTAAGCCAAAGCCAATCCTTTGTATCTAAAGAAAACAAAGAGCAGAGAGGAAAAGCAGCTTTTTTTACATGTATTGTTACCAACTGCTCTGCTGGGACTATCTATTACTTCATCCTTGTAGAACATCAGTCTCAGTACAGTTGCTTTTCGGTTATTGTTTCTGCAATAAACAATTCAAAATAATACAAACTACTCTATATTGGACAGGAAGCCATTTAACAGCTGACTGCAATGCTAGTTGTCAGGGATAGCATGAGCAAAAAAAGTAATCAATCCACAAATCCAATCATTTTCCTCTCCTAAAATGTAACAAAGGACAAAATGTTTCAAAAGAAAAGAACAAGAGGGGCTTGGATAACAACCTGTATTTTCTGAACATCAAAAAGAGAGTCCAAAAAAAAAAAAAAAAGAAAAAAGAAAAGAAAAGAAACCTGTAAATAAATCCTTTTTTAATTTTCTCTTAGTATGACCTACATATGTGCTTTGTGTTTGCTCTGGCTGCAATCAATCACTGCGCAGTAACATTTCCCAGACAATGTGGGTCCCTATTTTGAAGCTGTTGCTACGTTACTGGGCTGTACCCTGCCGCGGTCGCTGCCCAAGGCGGCCCAGGAGGGGCGGCTGCACCTTGGCTCACGGTCATTTCCACTGGCCGAAAGGGCGCACGAGCAAGGGCGTCCAGCCGAAAGGGCGCTCAGCAGAGGTCAGAAGCAACACCTTTTACCCCTTGTATCCAAAAGATTAAGCGAACTGCTGTTAAAGCACACATTCTGTTCATGACTGATAGGCAGGGAGCTGGATGTTGTCTGTAGCAGAACCACCACTCGCTAGCTTTTCATATGTACAGACAGAATAATTTAGGTAAGCGTAAATCAAGCTATGAAGAGACCCACAACACATTTTTTCTCCTCAAAAATAAAGGTTACATGCTTACTAGGTTTACACGTTAAAACCTAAGAGCTTACCAGTCTCCTGCCCATAGCAGGGTCTACAAGGTAGCCACAAAGCCATGTTATGTCTGCATGGTATGGTGCAGGTGTATGACAGATAGAGCAGCATTGTATGCATTAGTAGAGCAAAAAGCATTGGTGATAGCACCCTTCACCCCGTATTTACACCGGAGTAACTCTCTGCCTTCAAAAACACGCTGTCTTCACTGATGGGTCAGATCACATCCCTAAGAGAAACCTAATGCTCTCGAAGTCAAACGGCAGACACAATCCGTGTGATAGCGCTGCCTTACAGCTACGTGCAAACAGGCAAGTACTGCATGGTCTAGGTCATTACAGAAACCTTGACAGGGGAAACTCCAGGGCTGGAAGATGAACTTTGTCATCCTAAATGTTTAAGGATAAATAAATATGCTAAAGCATAGCAAATGAAGCATCCTGACTAGAGACTTGGGCAAATGATGAATTAAAGAAGCACTCTTTGTAGTATTTACTTGGCACTGCTAAATACACTACTTGTACCTGAAAACCAGAGCTGAAGGAATATATAGATTAACTGGAGAGAGTGTGGAAGAGGTCAAGCAAACAAAAAACCCCACACCACACCTAACCACTCAAAGCCTCAAATCATAACTCATGTTTGAAGGCAGGCTGGAGGAACTGCATTTGTTTAGTTTAGGAAAAAAAAAAAAAAATAAAGGAAATTTGATATCTGTCTTCCAGTACATAAAGGACCTAGCTATTAAAAAGAAAAATAGCATGACTGAGAGCAAGAGAATTTTAACAAAGGAAAATATTTTTCCCAGGAAAATAGGAAAATTGCAGCACCTTGGTAATCCCCCCCAGACTCGCTCCAGTAGCTCCATGTCCCTCTTGTACTGGGGAACTCTGACAGAGACTAATCAGTCTAAGTGCTGAATCTGCATATCTGAATGTTTTCAAAGTTATAAAAGCATTTATTAGAGGTAGTCTAGATAAGGCTGGAAGCTGGAGGTCACGTTATACAATCACTTGATATTCCAGAGTAGCATTTCTGTAGTTGATTGTCCTTGTAAACTGCTTTAAATAATAAGACTATCTGGAGAGAAAAACATCCATCCATTTCATTAAAACAACCCAAAGAAGTATCTCTCTAGGCCATTGGCTCTCCATTAGTCATTTCCAGCTATGGACAAGTTAGCTTGTGCATGTTGCATCTTGGTCTTTAAACCTGCCATAAATGAAGAACCCTGAAAACAGTTCTCGAATCACAAAAACATGTAAATCTAAATATTGAAAGAAATATAAGAAAGACCTCTTTCAGGGATGAGCACCTCGGGAGATTTTATTGCTGTTATTTAAACCGTACATTTTGTTTTCTCTATAGCTTTAATAACTATGACATTTGAGCTACTAGATAGCAAAGCAGAGGGACAGTTGACCAGATTAACTGAACCAGTTCAAGTAATAGTCTAGCTGTAACCACTGGGAGATCTTACAGAATTAATGAATTGCTTCCACAACCAGAATACTGCCAGCACACTCATACTTCCATTTGAGCTGCAGAAATCCCAAGCACCTCCACACAAGTATTCTCTTTCTGTGTCTTAAGATGTAAGAGATAGAAGACTGGCTTGGCCTCCTGCAGCATGCAGGCAGCAGACTTGGGAACAAAGCTGCGGGTCGCTGTGTTTTACTGATTTGGAGGACACTCAGAGATTGATCTGGGGTTTAAAGCTAGCGTACTCTGAAAAGCATCCAAGCTCTTACCTTTACAAACAAGAAAATCTCATAATCTTCCTCAAAGTTGTCAGTTTCTCTCAAGTTACTGCTATGGGGGAACTTGAGGGAAGTTGGAGAGTTGGAAGAAGTGCTCTGGCTCCGACGCAACTGGAAGCCCGGAGGACAAAAAATGTTGTTCTCATATGCTCTGTCCTCCATATGTTTATCTTCCTGCGTTTGGCTCATCTGATCCATCCCCTCGTATGGGTGGTCATCTTCAGCGCTGTGTTCAGAGGAAGATCCAATCTCCCCATCAGCCTCATGCTGAGAAGCCACAGAATTACTGCGGCTGTTTTCTGGGCTCTCCTGACTACAATCCATCATCTCTGGGTCAGTAGTGGTGGAAGAAGGAGAAGCTGGATCTTCAGGGACATGACTGTAAAGCTGATCCCCTTTTTCTTCCTCATAGTCTGGAATCTCAAAGATACTGGTGTCATTAACATTTTGATCAATGCTGGTAGAGATCTGATTTTCCATGACTGCTGGCTGGTGAGTTTACCTGCCTTCTGGTACCTTAAAAGACTATAACTAAAGTGAGATGTTGACAGATAAATGCTCTTTGGGAGGAAGCAGAGTCTGTGGTATGCTTTTTGAATGCTCTGCTACACATGACAGATCTCCAACAATAATTTACTAAGACCTTTAAATCAACAACTACACTTCCGCTGAAGTAAATGATACGGTTGTCTCACTTTTAACCCCTTTCTTGATCTGACTGCTGGTAATTATATCTTAAGCTTTAGAATCACTTTTTGTTGTTCCTCTTATCTCCTGGCCAAGTAGAGTGAAAAGAAAGCTGAAGCACCTAACCATATTAGAAAGCTATGATAAAAAATATGTAGTATTTCACTTGCGTAAGGAGGTGGAAATGCAGACTTCACTCATTTACTCATCTCCTCAACACACTAAAGCCTAGTGTCAAGGAAAAGCAAGGCAAAATTGCCTCAACAATATGAGCAATCTGCAAGATTTCAGTGGTTACTTAAAGCATCATCAATATCATCAACAAATCAGGAATGATCATTATAAATAAAACATTAAAAAAAAAAATCATAAAATGCTCTATCCAGAAGAAACAGGCAACATACTTTACCACTTTCCAGTTTTGCCACGGGTACACTTTAGGACCTTAAACCAGGTCCTTTTTTTTTTTTTTATCACCTTCATCGTCTCATCTGTAAACTATGATCCAAACTGTAAAAGACTTGTGAGCCTTGAAGTCTAGGAAAAGAAAGCACTGAGTAAGTGTTAACTATTATCATGTACACTTACAGTTTAGTATGTCATTACTTCTAATCACATTTACCTTACATATCTCTGCATTTATAAAACATACACCCAAGTTTCCAAAGTTGGGTTAGTTCCACTTGACTTTTGCGATCTACTTATCCACCTTTTTTTTTTCCTCTAAGGAATGGAGACACTCACAAATCTCCACAGAATCTTCAGCAGACGAATACATCCAGCTTTGGGACAGGATGATCTGACCTCTAAAAGACCTAGATCTGAATTTACCAGAATTATGAGAGCTTCAGATCTTGCTATCTAAAGATTTCTTATCTATGTGCTTACTGCTTTTTGGCTATGCAGATTACTAAAAAAATACTTTGAATTTAACTATGTTTAATTTTATGGGTTTGAGGGGAAAAAAAAAACAAAAAACAAAAAAAAAACACTAAACTGGGGAGCAAGAAGCATTCTCCTGACCCATCATGTTGAGATTAAGGTTCATTTAAAATCCTTAAAACTTCCTGAGATGCAACTGTTACAGCTAGGTTGGATTTCTAAAAATAAGCCAGAAGAGAGGTTAAAGAGAAAGATCGTGATTCCAGCAATCTCCAATCAGAACGACCAAGGGAATGCATGTTGTTTCACATGGTAGAGTAAAAACTGCTGCCTGCCTGAGATTTACAACTGTAGTTTACTGTCATTATTCTTACATTGAACTTTTTAGATTGCTAATAAAGTTATATATCAAAAGCAAACCAATAATTCAGCTTATTAAACTTGGATTCACCTTCTAAGGCTCTTAGATAATCCAGAAAGCACCAAAATCATACTCACATCCATGTTTAATCACTGTAACAGTGAGGAAAACCACTACAGCAGAATTTGAATTCTCTACATGGAACCAGCAACACCGTAGAAAGATGCAAGCATCAGAGATCGACGAGATCTTGTTGCTCACAAGTGCGTGAGACCTAAAAAATTCTGAAATGTGTGCTGTGCAATCCATATTGCAAACTTCAAGCATTAAAAGTCAGCTATTAGGCTACCAATAAAACTGTAAAAATAATGAATTATAATTACTGCTCGAATTAATGCTGTCATGACATTTAGATCATTAATCAAACTTAGAGACTTAACTTTTCTATTATGACATGCCTGTAGAATGATTTATATCCAGAAATGATTGCTTTAAGTAAAACAGAGCTTACATTCTGGGTTTGTTGAAGGATTTTTACTATTAAGTGAAAATAAATTCAGTATTATTAGGAAAAAAACTGTTACCGAACTCTGCCTAAATATAGGCTAAATTGGGATTTTATGGGATTCTCTTTGTGCACAGCTCCCTGCAGGAAACTAGAGGCCCAAGAGCACTTTCCTGGACAAATCCAGTTCCCTTATCTGAAACAGTAAAGTCTCAGTGACAGTGGAATTAGTGAAATTGTGCAGCAGAAGGAAGAGAAATCCAAAGCAAAGAACTGCAGAGAGGAGCAAGCTGCGGGACCTTCTGCATAGCAGCAAGGGAGTAAACACCTAAATCACAGGCTCTGAAAGATCCGCCACTAACCTACAGTCATCCCTTTACGGATGGCAGACATACAACAGCATTGTCAGAGAGAGAAACTTTATGGAAAACCAGACACCTGCTGTGTCATATGAGTCTTCCAATAATTTGGGGGTTCTCTAACTGCTGACTTAAATAATTAAACAGAATTATACCTCCAGCCTCTTCTGCTTTTCTTACTGATTCTTCAATCAGATGCTTTTAACCTAGTGTTAGCATGCAAAATTCAAGTTATAACTGAAGTAAAGACAAACAGCAAGAAGGAAAACAGCTCCTCAAAGTTGTCAGTGAGGCAAAAAAAATAATAATAATAATAACCTTACAGACCTTTGAGGTTGTAGCACTCTTCTCCATGTTTAGCTCAGAGCTTAGAAAGTGCTGCCCCAGAAAACTGTTCCAGTCCATAAATCTACAAACTTTCCTGCATCTTTTGTTTTCAGTAGTCTACCATTTGTCACTATAGTAAAGAGATGTAAAATTCAAGAAACCTAGTAAAAAAATCAATGAACTTACTAGGAACTTTTATAACTGATTTTTTTCAATAGATATTTTTTGCTTTTAAGAAAGTGCTAATATTTCTTCACATTTTATAGAAATCCACTTGTATTTCCATCTGTATCTGGTCAAAGTCTTCTGAGCATGGCCTCGATAGGTGACTCCCACTGATTTTCAAACCTTTCTCACCCAGGGCACTTTCAGGGTTAAATATTCTGGGTTCATAAAAATTCCCTCCTTAATCACTCATGATGGCAAATCACTAGAGGCAGAAAAGGATAAGGACACACTCATAACTCCTTAAGAGCAAAACAAAGAGCAAAGGACAGTTGTGTGGTATTACAATGAACGACTTTTTTTTTTTTCCTTCACAAAGACATTAGCAGGATGCAGCAGCACCTGCTGGAGGGTATAAAATATCACAGGTAAAATATATAATAGAAGCGTAATGCACAAGTATTATATTAAAAAAAAAGGAGTTGGTGTTGATTTCATTAGTCAAAAACACGTGTTAGCCGTGTTCTCTTTTTCCCTGCGTCCCCACCAAGAGCAAAGGAAAATACCATTCAGCTCCAAGGTCCAGACTTCACTCTTGTGCCAGTGATAAAGCTCCACAGGGAGCAAAACAACCAGCCAGAATTTACACAGGTGAAAACCAGGTGTGTTTCAAATCACGTTATATGAACCCTCACATTTCATCTGCAGGGAAGACAGAAAGAATTTTAGTGCCACAATTCAGAAGTTACCTGATTACAAAGGTGATTGAAACTGAGGTGCCTGCACTGTGCCCTTGGGACACCACTAGCGTTGTGGCCTGCTCTCCTGCGTCCTGCTCCCTCCGGTCCCCAGCCAAAAAGGTCTTCATCTCAAGCAAAGGAGTAGGGCAGAGCAGCAGGGAAATGGGACCTCTCTCCTTCAGGGAAGTGAGAGGAAGGAGGGTGTATGAGGCAAATTATTCTGCACTTTGTAGAGGCAAGAGAGCAGGAAAAATCTCAGCACGTTGCACTCCATTCTCCATTGAAAAATAAAGCCCTCCAGGCACCTGTCCCAGCCCCACAACCACCAGCATGGAAGATTACAAAGAAGAGAGATCACCAATTTCATCCTTCCCCCAAATTCCTTTGGTCCCAAATCTAGAGGGTGTTAAATTAATGTGATACTTAGCATAGCAATACTTTCTGCTTTTAGTTCCGTAATTCAAATTGTGTCATTTACCACTATGTGTGTCATTGGCACTCATGTGAACCACCCAATAACATTGGTCACTTGCTTTTCAAAAATAGAAATAACCACATAAACCATAAGCAGCAAAGCTCATATAAGGATGGACAATGCAAGCAATGAAAGTATTTGTTCTCGAGCTTTGTTTTGTTTTGTTTTTCACTTTATGACTGAATTTCTTTTATCTTTCTCACTCTAGCTTTATTCTTTTTAAAAGAAGAAATAGACAGAATTAACATGATTCTGACCACAACTTTCAGTTAGTATACATAAGACACAACTTACTGTCAACCAGTAAAATGTAGTAGGTCTCATTTTTAGAAACTTTGGTTTTACTAAGCTTATCTATCTGTTGTTCAGCATCTAGATGAAGCTCATTGCTGATTCCTTCTATAATGCAATGTTAAAATGAACAATGTCAGAAGATGAAGTATATTCTGGCAATGGTCTTTAATCCTCAGTCACCTGAGCTCTTTTAGACAGCACGTTTGGAATTCACCCACATTTAGGAGCGTAGAAGTGAGCATCAAATCTCACATTAGGAACCTAGATTCACTCTGCAGAGATACCGAGAGCTCCGTTCAAAAACCCAAGCACACACAGACATTCATTAGCATTTAAGCTGTTTTCTTAGACCATCTTTGTTTTATCCCAGGGATAAACTATATCCCTGACAGAAGAGCATGTTAAAATCAGACCACAAGCTACTACTGAAACTGTATCTGCTCACCTTGTAATCCTAACAGAAATAACCACCTCCAGCTTTGACTTATTTGAAAATGTCAAGCTGAAGACCAGCTTATAAAGAAATTCCTGCACTGCTGGGGTCAGCTATCCGTTACCTCCAGAGCATAAGTGAATGATGCGAAGAAGGAACAGTAAGAACAACATCAGACCCCTCAACACCATACCTCCCATTTTCTCATAGATTAAAGGCAAAAAGCAAGATTACACTGTCTAATTAAATCCCCAGTACAACAAGAATTTCACCTGGGTACCCCTTCATCTAAGCCACTAATTTGCAAGTCTTCTAGACATGCCACCGTACTGCCATAGTAGTGGAAGCTTCAAGAGATGCCCCATCCATCAGTTCCACAAGTAGCTTCACTAATTATTAGACCTGCTTAGGAACAGCAATCTGCTTCCACTGGAGTTTCTCAGGAAGTCATCTCCAGCTGGCTCCCACTACAATTTCACGCTTTAGTTACCGGGTCCTTCAGTTTTATTGGCTCTTCGTGAAGCTACTTACACAGTCTAAACAAGAACCTACAAATCTTCCTTGATAACCTAAGCAAACTGAGATGTCTTTGCTTGCTTTAAAGTATCGTCTTCCAGCCATAACAAGGGCAAGACAATGGAATAAACCAAAACACTCACTGTTGTTGGAAACTGGTGGACCCAAACAGGCTGATGGTAAACAATGCTTTTCAGTGTCAATAGGAACAGAGGGATCTTAGCATCTTAAAGGGTCAAGGCCCTTTGCACTTGACAGCACTCACTGCAAAACTCATGAGTATTCCTGGCCATTCAGCATACTGGTTTTCCAAAAATCACCTATTATGAAAGTTCCAACATTTCCAAAGCTTTGCAATATGCAGTCCAATACATTATCACACGTACACTGTGGGCTCCAGGAGGAAGACTGTTTATGGACATATTACAATAAAATCACAATAAAATCATACCACTTCATTCTCACTCCTGACTGCACTGAATACTTGGATGAAAACACCACCAATTCAACTTTCTACGACATTTCTGATCCCATCTTTTTCTTAAGCAGTCAGCAGCACCTCATCTCTTTGCAGTTCCCAAATTGCAATGTTTTATTCACTACTGATCTTGCACGGAACAACGCGAGGCAAAGACCTTTATGTAGCTTTCAAATCTTACAAAGTCTGCATGCAGGGTACTTTTCTACTTTGGCTCCAAGCTCTCTACAAGAATGAGAGCCACAAGATCCTGCACTGATAATTCCTAGAGCCATTAGCACTCACAGAGCTGGCAGGGACAGACTGTGAAAAACAGGTACAAGCACCTTCAGCTCTCCACAGTTTTGGGGTATGAGTTGGTCCAAAAGGAGGAACAGGGCTGTTCCATATGGTGCTGTTCTCCTCCAGAATTGGGATGGTCACCTTTGGATGTCCAAGAAGATCACAGAGATGACTGTGAAGGACAAGAGGTTGCACAGATGTTCTGAAAAATGTATCTGTATTTTAGTGTGCACATAGAGTCAGTTCATCATCTGAAACTTACTTCATTTCAGTTTCATTTTAACTGTTGATATGTGCACCTATAGCAGTATCTCTATTCTATTTAAGACACAAAAAGAAAACAGAAAAAAAAAATCAGAAGATAGAGGACTGTTAGAAGCCTTGGATCTCTGCATGTTTTTTTATACAAGAGTCAACACGTCCTTGAAGGACACCTCCAGAAATCCATTTGCTGCTCAATTACCTGGATTCTGTGATCTTGAGGGGCTGGCTCGTGAATTCAGAACCTCATTGTAATAATGGTCATTTGCCTTCACCCAGATTTTTCTTTGTTACTAACACTGTATAACAGACCTATTTAAAGCCAACACACCAACAAATTTGACTCTGCATAAGACATACACTTCTCCACAAGAAACTGGACAAACAATACAAAACTGTTTTGCATCAGACACTCAACTCTCATGTTATAAACAGATTTTCATCGTTAAAAATACCAGGCATTGCCATTGTCAACAGACATTTTGCAACTTACCTTCTGCGGGCCTAAACAATTATTACTGTTTCAGGTGTTCCAAACCCCTGAATTTTGGCCTTTCGGTTCCTTCTATAAAGCCTTGTCTGGTTTGTCCTCCAACTCCACGGCTAGAAATTCCATTAGAATACCTGACGGCCTAAAAATATTGATGCTCTATTCGCTCAAAGCAACTGCTCCAAGGAATACAGATTTGTTTGCCTTTAAAATCTGGCATCTTTTCAACATCCTTGTTTACCTCTGAAACTAAGCACCCATAGGAAGCCCAGCAACCAGGCTTTAAGCTTTTATACAGCGGAGGCTCTAGTGACTGAAGTAGAGAAGGCAGTGACACCACACTGCCCTGTGCCACCCCACCACACAGCCTCAGGGATATCATTCCATAGACAGCTTGAGAAACTGCGGTTAAGAGCTTCATTTTGTTTATAGTCTCCATATACAACCTATTCTGCAGATGAAATAGGCACTAGAAGCTGAGAGTCTAATAAATTTTAACAGCTGTTAGTCACTTTGTCAGCTTTTATGGTTTTATGACTTTATGTCTTCATGTTTTTCTTCACCTCGACTATATAAAGTGCATCAAAATACTAAAAGTAACTGATTTTAAAAAACTACTCAGCAAGCTGAGTAAATCAGCAAAAACTGATCATGGAGATCTGTCACAGATAAAACTGAGGGGAAAAATATAAAAATATAGAAAAATGCTCCTCTTTCAATATTCAACTTCAATTATTTTAACTGTAAGTAATGAGAATGCCCTGCATTTTCTTAAGAAATGAAGACAAGCACCCGAACTATTCATGTGCAACATACTGTTTCCACCTGAGTAAAAAGGAGTTGTTTTCCCACCACACCACTACCAATAGGAGAATATGGTTGCCCATATGGAAATCAAATGTTTTACTAAACCTAACCAAAAACTGAGAATATTTTCTAGTGGCCTACCCTTTACTTCCAGTCATTCAGTAAATTCCACGGACACAAACAAATATGTATCATGGTTTTCAGGCTGCAACCCCTCAGCTCTACTACAGCAGCAAAAAGCAGGCATCTGAAGCATCTGGCAGGATTTAGTACAATCTAGTGCTTAGAACTACAGTTTGTAGACAAACGTGGGGTGAAATAGAATACAGAGAGGGATTAAGGTGATGAAAGGTAACCATCTTGGTAGTTCCCAGTTTTACTTCTTTTAATGTAACTATGTACATAACCAATCCATTTCCTGTAGGCAAACACTGTACACAGAACTGAGACCTGCATTAAATGTGATACGTGTTGGCTAGCACATTTTAGAAGCGCAGAGTTGGTAAAGTATGCTGCCTTTATGATGTGTCAAATTGGACGCATTACATCTGAATACTGTAAATAGTTTCAAAGCATATGGCTAAGGGTAAACAAGAGATTACTCACACCTTTGAGGACTGAATAGCTGAGTAAGTATGTTGCCGAACTAGGTTAACAAATGACCTTTGATGATTATGTCTGTATCTCTCAATGAAGTTGGTAACAAGACCTGAGTCATAATTATACAAAATTGAATCAAAACCAGACAAATTAAAAAATTGCATGCTATGTATTCCCTAGACCTTTAATTCACTCGCACAATAAATGTTAGAAGCAAATGCAGCACAGTAATTGATAAAGGATATTGCCCTTTCCCACGTGATCATGTGCATATTGACAGAGCTGAATTAGCATAGCTAAAAAAAAACAACCCACACCACAACCTTGACTTGAACTTTACATCTGAATTGCAAGAAGTCTTAACTGTCTCACTGTTTACCTTTTCTTTTTTTTTTTCTTTTTCTTTTTAAACAATCCTGTGCTTTGCCACACTTAGTACATTCCATGAATCAAGGTGAATCAGAGGCATGTCACCTTGTCCAGCAGTTTTCTCCTGGCACCTGTAAATCAGCAGCCACAACTTTAAAAGCACGCCACAGTTGGCACACACAGGTGGCATCTCCTGTTGAACTCATACATATGTGAAAGCTATTAGGAAGAAACAAGCTGAAATGTATGCAGCATTCAGGATAAACATGCTAGCAGGGCAAACAATGCAATTTAGATCCTCTGCTTAAGTCTGCCATGAAGCTATAGACATGTCTTTTTCCTCTCTTTTTTTTTTTTTTGGATGAATTTGGAAATGGAGTTATGATTTCTGCTGTATTCTGTTAAAGGACGCATTTTCTCTCTCTACACAGAGATGATTTCATTGTTATTCAGCACCAGTAACTTAACAGGTTTTGCAGAATTACTAATCCCTTCTCATAATAAAAAGGTTAACCAACAAAATGCAAACTGTTGGCCTTAACTTGTGAGGAAAACTGACCAGAACAGGCCTGAACACATCACACAGCATGCTGCCTTCTTACCAGCAGCCCTGGCGTGCACAGCTCTTACATCCAGTAATGCTTTCATTATGCATGTATTCTGGGTTTTAGGGTAAAAAGGTGTTGTCACGAGAGCACGATGAGGTCATGCAGAGCCAAGCACATGAACAGCCAGCTCTCTGAGCTGTGTGACAGAAAGGGGGAGGCCATGGAGGACAGAGATCTGCAGCTGCACTGATGACCCCACAGCCCGGGGTTATTGCAGCACCTCGGGGGAATGCCAGACTGCTGCTGGCCATACCCCTCACCCCACAGCGTCCCGCCTCATGGGCACTCCAGCCCAGGGTGACAATGAATGCCCCCCAAGTCACCACAGCCGCCTGCTGCAGCTCCCCCCAGTCCTGTAGCTTTTTATAGCTCTCCTCAGCCCCACTCCCCTCAGTTCTCCTCAGTCCCATTCCCCCAGCCCCTATCAGCCCCTATCAGCCCCACTCCCCTCAGTTCTCAGCCCTGCTCGCCTGTTCTCACCTTCCCTCAGCCGCTCTCAGCCCTGCTCCCCCCAGCCCCTATCAGCAGCCCTTGCTCCACTCCCCTCAGTTCCCCCAGCCCCATTCTCCTCAGTCCCACTACCCAGCGCCCCAACCCGCCCCCCCCCCAGTACCCTGCAACCCTGATCCCTCCATTCCTGCAGTCCCATTCCCCTCGGTTGCCCTCAGCCCCACTCCTATCAGACACCTCAGCTCCCCCAGCCCCTATCAGTTCCCCTCAGCCCCTTTCAATTCCTGACTTCCCTCAGCCCCCCAGCCCCTATCAGCTCCCGACAGTACAGAATCACAGAACCATTAAGGTTGGAAAAGCCCCCCCAAGATCACCCGCTCCATCCCTCCCCCTACCACCAATGTCACCCACCAAACCATGTCCCTAAGCACCACGTCCAACCTCTCCTCGAACACCCCCAGGGACGGGGACTCCACCACCTCCCCGGGCAACCCGTCCCAGTGCCTGACTGCTCTTTCTGAGAAGAAATGTCTCCTCATTTCCAACCTGAGCCCGCCAGAGCCCCCC
>CM021699.1:111309576-111420621 GCA_011074415.1 Stictonetta naevosa | reverse complement strand
TCCCCCCCCCCCGCCGATGGCTGCCGTTTGCCCCTCCCCTCCCCGGCCCCTTCCCCTTCCCTTCCCCGGCCGCCGCCGCTGCTCCGCGACCCCTCGGTGGGCACCGCACGGTGGGCTCGGGGCGAAACCGCCGGGGGAGGGCCCGAGGGGGTGGTGAGGGGGGGCCTGGGGGTTTTTAGGGGGGGGGGGGGGGGGGAATTTAGTGGTCTTTGGGTGGGATCTGGGGTGTTTGGGGCTGTCCCCCAACAATGGCGCGGTGCCCCCGAGGTGGCGGTGCCGGGCTGGTTTGGGGGAAAATTTGGGGGCCCAGGGGTGGCCTCACGGCCCTGCGGCACCTTCTGGCTGCTGGAAGTGCAGGGAAGGTAGGGCTGGTGGGGTGTTAGGGCAGAAAGCGGGGTCAGGCTGTGCTGGGGGCACAGCAGGGGTAGGGCAGGAGACGCATGGTAGGGTTAACCCAAAATATTTCGGTCTGCCTGACCCTGGAGTATCTAACGTCACCGTGGTTAGAAAGTTCTGTGCTTTTCCTCCTCAGATCAGCCCGGTTTCTGCCAGTACCACAAAGGAGCAAATTGCTGGAGCAGGGCTTGCCTTGGGAACAGGCAATCTCACATCTTTTGTTAATAATCCTCCCTCTTTAACACCCTATAAAATAATCCTACATCTCCCCGAACCAAGCACCCATCGCGTGAAAGAAGTTCGAGCATGTCCTTTTCGCTGCCAGCTTCTTCTGATTTAAAAGGATAGGGAAGAAGCTCATAAACGATACCCTCTGTTTGTACTGACTTAATTCCTTGATAAGAAATACTTGCCTCGCTGCAGAGGTTACTAATGATTATTTTTTTTTGCTTTTTATTTTAGAGAGACATATGACACACAAAGAACAGGTTTAAATGCTGTTACGGTCGATGTATAGCAGCTCGGAAGGAAAACAGAAGTAGCTCCTGGCAGTTCCCTGTATTGAGTAAGCAGTAAGTCAGTAGGAGTGTTGAAGGGCTCAAAAGCCTTCCAGCAACTCCAGATGGTAGGGAAGGTGGGATGAAAAAGGAAATGGATTTCTGGGCTGAGCACTGATGTATGAACAGGCGTCCTGAATGTGGAGCCGAAGTTGTTTAGTTGCCTGTGCTTGAACAGGTTGTTTGTCTTCAAATGCAGAATAGTAATAAGAGAGACAAAATGGTGAAATAACTGCTTAAAAAAGAAAGAGAAAACAATTCTTCCTTTCATTTAGTCTGCGATGAGAAGCGTCTCGCTGGTCTTTTGTTTTGATATGTGAGGAGCTATGGCAATATATGGAAACTTCTGAAGTCAGCAGGGAAACTTTCTGTTGGCCTCAGTGGTTGTTTACAGCAGTTGTTCTGCAGTTAACCTCTACAAGGAAGATGTGCATGGTGGATAGCTAGTTAAACTGGTTCCAGTGTGCCTATTTTGAATCGTGTCTTGTCTTTTCACATTTTCCAGGTGCATCTGCTTAATTGCTGGAAATATTTTGAAGTATCAACAATGAGCTTGCTGCTAACCTTGCTTCTCTCTGGAATAGTTGCCTGTTGTGGTCACCCGGGTGATTCAGTGCCCAGGTTACTCTTAGTGTCCTTTGATGGCTTCAGGGCTGATTACTTGGAAACCTATCATCTTCCCCACCTTCAGGAGTTCATTGAGGATGGTGTGCTTGTGAAACAAGTTACAAATGCTTTTATCACCAAGACTTTCCCAAACCATTATAGCATAGTGACGGGTCTATATGAAGAAAGCCACGGCATTGTGGCTAATGACATGTATGATGCGGATACCAAGAAAAAGTTTTCGCAGTTCAATGATTCAGATCCCTTCTGGTGGAATGAGGCAGTTCCAATTTGGGTAACAAATCAGCAGCAGGGAAATGGGACGAGTGCTGCTGCAATGTGGCCTGGTACTGATGTAAAAATTAACAATGCGACCCCCCACTTCTTTATGAAGTACAATTTTTCAGTAACGTTTCAGGAAAGAGTGGAGAAAATTGTTAGGTGGCTGAACAGCTCTGATCCAGTAGTCAATTTTGCTACGTTGTACTGGGAAGAACCAGATGTAAGTGGGCACAAGTATGGACCGAACGACATTGAAAACATGCGCAGAGTATTAGAACAAGTGGATAATCATGTTGGTTTCCTTAAGAGTAAACTGAAGGCCTTCGGTTTATGGGACACTGTTAATGTCATCATAACGAGTGATCATGGGATGGCCACGTGTTCTCCAAAGAAGCTGATTGTCCTGGATGGCTGTATTGATCGCAGTAACTATATTCTCATCGACAAGAGTCCGGTTGCTGCAGTTCTGCCAAAAAAGGGTATGTGGTGGTTTTTGTTTTTTAAGTTGTACATTGAGATTTAAATCTTGCTTACCTTCAGGTCTTTTGCAGGACGAGTGCAGCTAACACTGCACAACTTGGATGTAATTTAATGGAAAAGCAAAAAAAAAAAAAAAAAAGTCTGTTTAGAAGTTACTTTGCTTTAGTCATCAGCGGGATGAGGAGCACTGTGTCAATTACCTATGCAATTAGGCACTTAAAGTGCCTGCTCCCTTTTGCTGATGTATTCTATAAGGTTGCAATTCATAGTGAGCATCAAATAAACCCTTGGGTTTATTCAGAGTAAAAAATGTTGTTGTTGAGACTTCCAACTAAAAATCTAAAACCAACTTTGGTTGCTTTACAGCTTTCATTTCTGTGAATGAAACTTGAGTTTTCATACTGTGAATTTGTTTTTTTGCATCTCAGGGTAGTCACTAACAGGTGTGACTCATGACACTGCTGGTCTTCTCAGTTTCCTCAGCTGTGGCCAGACTGAAGCAATTATAGCAAACAACGTGATTAATAGATTAGCAAAAAGATTATTTTCACTGCTTTGGATAAAATATTGACTACTTTGGTTCGTGATTACTTTCTCTTGATTTCTCTGCTTGAATTTTGCACTCACTCCCCGCCTCTCCAAAACCACAGAGTTGAATTTTAGGTTCTAGACACAAAGTGCCTGACTTCAAATGGGAGCAAGTTGTGAAATACACCTCGATATGTTTCACTAGGGACATGAAGCAATATTTTACTCTCTGTTTTTTAAAAAATAATTGTTGGAGGGGGGTTGTTGAAGAAGAAATCTAGATTTAGTGACAGATGATTGCGGTAAACAGGACATAATTTCCAATTGTTTCATATGCGTTTTTTTCTTAACAGATAAAGAATATGTATACAACTTACTGAAAAAATGCAACAGTCATATGAAAGCATATCTCAAGGAGGAGATTCCAGAACGATTTCATTATCAGCATAATAAGAGAATTCAACCCATAATTCTGGTTGCAGACGAAGGCTGGACAATTGTTCAGAATGAGTCTCTTTTAAAATGTAAGTGTCATTTCCTCGTTTGTGCTCTTCGTGACTTGCACTGGCGAACTGTGTGGTTTTTATTCCAGCAGTCTGTAGCAGGTCCTAGCTTGTGAGTGGAGTCTTTGCACTGTGCATCTTCAGGATCATCTCAGGCAATGTTTTCCAGAACGCTCTCAGCCTCAACCTGGAGTGTTTTAACAGATGAGGAAGATTGGGGATGTTCTGTTGGCTCCAACACTTTACTATGTTCAGCTTAATAGCCTGAGATACGCTTTGCTGGCTAACTTGCCTCAGGTAACTCTAAGGCTGTATCTCAAGCTTTAACCAGCATGTGGTTTAAATGTTTATGCATAAAACCATACATATAAGAAACATAACTGAGGAAGCATTTAATGTTACTGTACACACATTAGGGAACAAAATGAATGGGAGGAAATGTTAGAAATAATAGGAGCCCAACAATAATGGTCAAAGAAGCCAGAATTCTTCCTGTCAGGAAGATACCAAATAGCATGTTGTAAAAACAAGTGACAGATGTTACTTCACACAATCCATTGGTAAGCTATGCCCTTTCTTCCTGCTCTAATAATAATAATATATATGGGTTCAGAAAGTGATTGGACAAATTTTTGGAAGAGAAATCCATTAATAGAAACAAAATACAAAGGTACCAACTTCCAGGAAGTTTCTAAGCAGCTGAGAGCTGCTGTTGCATGGTCCCCAGGCTATCTGTTATGACTGCTGTCAGGACAGGGTGCTGGGTGGTGTAAACTCCCAGTTTCACCCAGCTTGTCTGCCCTTTGCACATTTAAGTCCAGATCTTCTCATTAGTTGTACAAAAGCACTGTTTATGATGTAAGACATGCTTGTATTTGAATTTCCCCCAAAGTTTGCTGCAATCAGCCTCAAACTGACAACATTTAACCCCTTAAAGTGTTTTCTCATAGAATGCTTTGTTTTTCACTGTTAGGTTCAATTTATTGTAGCTAAAAATAGTTAATAACTCTATATTTAGAAATAACAGTACTGTATTGGTTGAAATGAGTCACTTTTCAAAAGAATTTTGCTAGCCACAGCTTTCTAGAAGCAGAAGGGGATGTTTTAGCCTAAATGGCTATGTAAGTGTTTATTGTCCTCATGGACAAAGTGGCAGCATAATGATTGGCAACTGTACCGATACCAACACTGTTCCTAGCAGTGTTAGCCCACATGAGTTCTCCTGCAACAGCACTGTTCAAAAGAGTAAATACTGGATGGAAAAAATCTAATCAAGTCTAATTCGATTAGATCTAATCTAATCGCAAGCGAGAAATGGTGCAGTTGTGTCTTCATAATAACAAACACAATGGTACAAAATGTTAAAAAGGAATGTTGAAAGTATACCGAAGTGGTAAGTGTGACTTCAAGCAATAGGACTCGTGACATTTCAGATCAGGAACTTTTTAGTGAAGTGGTTAAGGAGACAGTGCTGGGGGCAGATTTACTAAACTGATACTAAGAAATGAACTGTAAACTGAAACACGGTAACTCAAACTCTGTGCTATGAGAAATTTTTGGCATCTAGAACACATTTGTTAGGCGTGTTATTAGGAAATTGGACTATGGCTGCTTTTTAGCTGTTTATATTTCACAAAATGCTGCAGTATTTCTTAAAAATGTACCAAATGCCTAAGTACTGGTGACCTTGCAGCCACGAAGTTCTGTTGTGTGTCTCACAGGCATCACAGTCCTTTGGCTGTTTTTGCTTTTGATTCTGTAGGGATTTGTTTGGGTATCTAATCTGATAAATTTGGGTACCTAATCTGATAAGCATGATCTAAGAGTACTTCAATATGCACAAACTGAACACCATCAAGGGGAAAATGTTTGAGTTTTTATGAGACAGGTGCTTTTTAAGGGGAACTATCTCTCCAAAATCTGAGAAATACAAGCTTGCATTCCAGCTACTGACGTGTGGGGTGGCAACACCGTTTTCAAATTCTACCCCTCACACCACTCATGCTGAAAGTGTCAATGACCAGAAAGAAAAGAGATTAACCAGGGGAGGTGGGGAAGGAACGTGGCTGAAGACTGGTATGGGAAAAGACTGTTGGGGAGTCAGGAAGAGGGAAGGGGCTCTGGGTTCCTTCAGCGTTTAGTCCAAGGGCTGCGTTTAGTTTCTGCATCAGTCCTTGGTTAAAATACGTGCCTCTTGGGGCTGGGGGGAATATTTGATATGCAAATAGCAACTGTGATATTAACTCTTGAATCTGCCTTTCTCCAGTAGGTGACCATGGCTATGACAACGCTCTCCCAAGCATGCATCCATTCCTGGCTGCTCGAGGGCCTGCTTTTCATCAGGGCTACAAGCAGAGCACAATGAACAATGTTGATATTTACCCAATGATGTGCCACATCCTGGGACTGACCCCGCAGCCGCACAATGGCACTTTCAGTAACACCAAGTGCTTGCTCACTGACCAGTGGTGCATAAATCTCCCAGAAGCTATTGGGATAGTTATTGGGGCTCTCATGGTACTGACTACTTTCACCTGCATTATAATAATCTCAAAGAACAGAGTAGTTCCTCCGCGTCCGTTTTCCCGACTGCAGTTACAATCTGACGATGATGATCCTTTAATTGGATAGCATGCAGAGAGATGAGCCTCGCTTGCTTAATAATGATTTCAGCAAGCCAGTTCAAGATTGCACTGGACAGCATTCTTTGATGCACTTTAATGGTACCTGTGTAAAATACTGTACAGCCAGAACCTGCTAACTTGTTTGTGTGTGTTACTTGACTAGTAGTGCTGGAAAAATATTTTCAGAAAGAAATACTGAACGGGTGGCTTTTTGCTGGAAGAGATGATTAAGAAAATAAAGATGTTTAATTTTTCATTCAAGACTTCAGATGCTTCTAAAATGAAATTCCAGACTGTGAACTAGACAAAATGAATTTTAACGTTTGTAAGTGATAATTATTTTTGGTATTAAATTTAAATTAATGTTGATTTCTTTTAGTGTTCTTGTACCTGTATTGGAGAGAAGATCTTTTTTCTGCGAGTTAGAAAAAGTTAGTTCAGTTTGAACAGTATATTCTGATTTGTTCTTAAATCTGGGAAGAAAGGGTGGAGAGAAGAGGTGATACTTCAGTTTCCACCTTAAGCCAGCAATATGACAAGCAACTGGTGAGAAGGAAAAAGGAAGTCGGTGAGGAAAGAACTGTTATGTATCACTTCTATGCTGACAACTTCTAGCTTGAGTAATAAACTATGCGGTCCAACAGCTAGAACACTGGGCAGATGCTGAAGCTTCCGTGTGTGTCTGTGGATGACTCAGCTCCGCAGTTCCTGCGCTAGGAGAGCTGGGACAGGACTACTTGCTTATCTCAAGGATGTTGATTTAAGCTGAGAATCCTTGCTTGGGTTACTCAGCTTGATGGGCTGTAGTAGTAAAATTGCTGCTTCTAAACACTGTGAAAAGTTTTTTCAGGTGTAGACTGCTGAATGCCTTATGGAATAAAGGTGGGTAATGCCCTATGGACTGGCTGATGATTGTCTTCTGAAGGCTGTCATGTGCCAAAAAGGAACAAGTTGAAAATGTCATCTAGCAAGGATTCCAAACTTTTATTTTTAAACTCTGGAAATTTAAAGGAAAAGGCTATAACTTCTTTTCTGAGTTAGGATGACCTTTTATCAAAGTTCTGGTGAAGACCAATGCTAATCATTCTAATTGAACCTCTACATTCCTTTTTAATCGTTGGGTCTAGTAATTTCCTATACAAAAAAAAAAAAAAAGGCAGTTTGATTTAGATAACCTCAATACCTCATCTTTCAGTGAGGGAGGAAGGTGAGATGATAATGTTTACATTAACGCAGAAAGAAAACTACAGTTACAAAGTCCTTTTCCTGCTGAGTTCAAATGAGAGCTGTGGTACATGGTAGCATGCAATATGGTTTCTTGTTCACAAGCTCAAATTCAATTCAATTTGGTATTGGCCATTGACATCCTCTTAGTAACTGAACTGGAAGTATGGACCTTGGGGGAAAGGCTACTTTTATCTACCTACTGAAAATATAAGCTAGAGGGTTAAAAATGTGCTCAGGTTTTATAACGTCATATCTCCTCTGGTCTGAGGAATCTGTTGTATTGATTAACCACAAAATACAAAAATAAACCTATTCTGCTTTCTTTTTCCTTTTTTAAACTAACCATTCTTAGTACTTTTTAAAAAAAAAACTCTAGATTAATCTGAACTGTGAGAGGCTAAGACCCTTGAGCCTCTTCATAGATTTTTCAGTCTCTACTGTTGCTGACAGCACACTGGATGTTTGACAGCTGGTATAATGTACTGGTAACTGGATTAAACACAGGTCTCTGCTTCTTTGTCACCTGTTGGAAGATTCGAAATAATTGATCGCATACAGTAAGAAGCCAGGTTAATGCCGAAGGATGAAGTGGATGTTAAGCAGGGTAGAGTGCAGTGTTAGAGTTGCTGTGGAGGGGAGGATGCTTGAATTCCTACCTCGGAGGGAGTTAGATTCCCGTAATTTTGCTAATAAAGGCTGCCATCCTCAGAGGGTGGTAGATGTGCTGGCGATGCTTTGTGCCGTTTATATTTGGAGAGCTATGACAGCTGAATTATCTTCATCTTGCTTGCAGGCAGGGTAAGACTGAACTGTACTGTCCTGTTACTGTGAGGGTTATTCTGCTAGATGCTAAAACGGATTAGCACAGCACATGCTGAACTCTGTCCTTCCTTTCCTCCCTCCTGCCCCAGACTGAGTTAGCCATCGACGTGCTTTCAGCTCCACGTGCATCACTAGGACAGGACAGGGTCAAGGGTCCCAACCAGATTTTAATTAACGGGAGTCTAAATGTGCAGGGAGTAGCACTCACCTCCACTAACTGCTGTAACAGATGAGGAAGTGAGGTCTAAGTGTGTTGCTCCAGCTCACCCTTCAATAGGAGTTGCTAAAGACAATGTTTGTGAAACCAGAACGTGAGCAGCACGAGCTAGCAGGAACCCTTAATGCCCTGTACTCCCCTTCCCTTTATCACTGAGAATAAAGCCTTACAGGGTGCAGTGGGAAAGAGTCAGAGAGCTTTAATAATTACTCAAGAAATAGGATAAAACCATTCCGATTGCATTGCTTGTTACTTTCAATCATGGCCTGTGGGAGCGCCGAGTACTCTTCCTAGTGCAATTCTTTGCTGCTGGCAGGGAGGGTTTTGAAGGAGCTCGTCCACATCCAGGCCTAAAGCCAGGCTTTTCAAAGAGGTTATGTACAAAGCGAGAGAATCCAGAACGTGGCCTTTCTCTTTTGAGACTAAGGTAATGTATGTACGGTCATTTAAAAAAAAAAAAACGTTAGCACCTTACAGTTAAAATCTGTACAAATTACTGCTTGTGAAAATAAGCTGCTCCTTTCTTTCTGAATGGTAAATTCAAACCAACAGAAGCAGCTGTGGTTCCCCCTTCCTGAAAGCTGTGCTAAAGGAGACATCCCACAACAGTTTGTGGTAACATTAACGGTTCGCTAAATACATTCAGCTACGTTCATTGAGGGCTTATTAAATTAGGGGAAGTTCTTAGTATTTAAACTGGCACTGAAGTGGAGGCTCAGTGCTGGGAGTTAAGTTTTACAGGGAATAAGGTTCCATTTCTTTATTTGACCTTTATAAACCAAGTCTCAGCACTGGGTGTAGAGGCCTTAAAACACCCATCCCTCTGCAGTGGTGTCGTTTTTGTCCACAGCGGTAGGATTGAGCTGATTTCAAATAACTGTGGGTCCAGAACATTTGTTTCAAAGTTTAAGTTTATCATAAATTCAGAAGTTGTTGGCTTATTTTCATAAGCAGTACAATTTTATACTTCCAAAGATCAGACCACAAGGATAAATATTTGCTTTAATATGCAGAGTGCCATTCTTTATTGAAGAGAAAAACAACGCAGCAGTAGACATTTGTTAAGTTATATGACTGAGGCTGCCTTATGGAAATACCATTCATTTGCAATTCTGCTATTGAATTTACCGTTTTCACTGTGCTCCCAACAATTTTTGTATTCTAACTTCTAATAAATGCTTACAACAACCTTTCTGTATCACAGACATTTCATTTCTTGAAAGGTACCTACATCAGCATAGGTAGGATCAAGACAGCATCTGTGGTGATCACTTAAGCTGGGAAGATTAACAGCAGGACTCAAACTGCGTGTTGGTCACTGCCCCATGCAGCTCAAGATTGTCTCGCGTGCTTGAAGTGTCACGTTGCACAGCGCTTTGCTTTATAAAAACCAGCTTTTGTGCTTTTTTTTTTTTTTTGAGATTGTATTTATTGTAAACAGTATTACAGTAGCTTTACCAAGGCAGCTTGGAAGAATATTTTGATTAATAAAAACAGTAAAAATGTATTACTGCTATTGGTTGCAGACCTGTTACTTCTATATTCAGTAGCAGGGTAGGAACCAAGGGGATCTTTTACATAGGATTTAAGAATTTTTTATTAAGGTTCTTATTATACTTCCAGTTATTTTTAGTGAAGACTTACCCTGTGCAGAATACAAGAAATATTTGGGATGCATATGATTTAACTTCATTCTTCTCCAAGTCATCTCCCATGACTAAAGTTGTTTTTTTTTTCCAGATTTTTTTTTTTTTTAATTGAGCAAGCACTCAGTGCTTGACAGCACTACAACAAAGATATATTTCAACTCTAACATTTCCAAGCAGGAAAGAAGTATTTGGCATCTCAAAGTACGCTTCACAGGTCAATAGTGAAGGACAAAATCATGCACACAAGCTTCTCAGTCCCTAAGCTTAAGCTACAAGTGGTATACACTATACTCATATCCACTTTCCAGTCAACGTGTTCATACACCGTAAGAAGTATCACATATACAGAAACCAAACCCCATGTCCTCCCCAGCCAAAAAGGTAGCCTGAAGAATCAATCTCACATCACAAGCTTGAACAGTGGGTATTTTTCTCCAGTGGTATTACATGTGCTCTCAATTTCACTAAGTGTACAGACACCAGTTTAAAACAGTGTTTAGCCCTGGCTGGGCAAGCATCCGCACAAGGTAGCTACCCGAGAGGTATCTGCAAACACACAAACAGTGAAGGGAACGTGTTTAAACCTAAACTGAAATACCTGAATGCTGAAAGGCTCCCTTTGGTTTCCTGTAAGCTATCATTTTACTCTCTTCAAAGAAAGGTTTTACAGTGCAATACAGGGCAGTTAAACTGAGAAGAGTTCTCATGGTTGCGGTCCCAGCCCGCTTTGAATACTGTGCTTCCCAAACTCTTTGTCAGTGGAAATCTGTTGCTTTTCTTGTTGTGTTTGGCTGGGCAGGAATAAATCCCAGCAGGGCTGAGCAGCACTGACCTTGTCCCTTCCTTAAAATCAAGGGTCATCTTGCATCTTGGCTGATTGTAGGACTGCGCCTGTCAAAAAAAAAGTTGAATACACATCTCTGAGAAAATAATGCAGTTATTTTCACATCTGTCATAAGCATTGCCATGAAACTACTGCAATAAAGGCAATTTCTGTTAAAGCAGCATGTTCCAAAGGGCTCCAAACAGGGTGACTGGGGAAGTAACAGAAGATGGGGGGGGAGGGTTATGACACCTCAAGAGGAATTTCATCTCCAATATTCATCATTACTCCTGTAATGCCAAAATGTCGATCTTTCTGTAAACACACACTAAGTTCGCACTGCAATTAATTTTCAAGTTGTAAATATAGAAAAAAAGCAGTCAATTACCATCCATATTGGACAGTAGGTAGGGGAAAGATTAATAACAATTTAGAAATCTGGGTTTGCTACTCAGACTTCCCAAACTCTCTAAAAACTACTGAGAACATCACTACTGCCTTCACTTTTCAACTTGATGATCCTTCAGTTTTGGTTGGTGTCAGCAAACCAAACCCAAGGCCCACATAAGGAGCTGCTCCACTAAGGGCCAGCTTTCCAATGTCAGGCACCGCTACCCCAGAGGTTTCCCTTCGGTGTTTTCACAGGAAAACGGCAAGGCAAGAAAACAAAAGAGAACACAATAGTAACAACAGTAGAGCTGCAGAGATGAGTCCCCGCACCAGGGGCTCCTGCCTTCCTAAAGCTGCTGTTACAGCTAGACCTCGCATTGGTGTACCCACTCCCTTCCATCTCAAGCCATCCCTGCACCTAGCTGTGGCCTCTGGAAACTTTCCATGTCTGCAAGACAGCTGAATGCCATGCAAGCATCCTGAAATGGCAGAGGAAACCAAGAGATGACTGCAATGCAGTGAGCAGCGCAGTAAGTCGTGTAGCACTGCCAAACTGCCGCCGAGGCAGTAAGCTCACTTCTGAACTCACCTGGATGCCATTCATTTAGTCAGGAATTAAGCTTAGCAAAAGGAATTCTGGACTTAGCTTGTTGTAGGTTTTTCTCAGCCTGCTGGCAACCCTCCCATCTGCAGTCTGAGCTGGATAGGCACAGCATTGGCCAGGCACAGCATTGGCACAGCGCATCTCCAAGGCCAAGAGGTTCCCATCTTTGCCCTCTGCTGGGTGCTGTGCACAAAGCAATAAACTGCATCTACAGGAATAACAGACTGAATATTACTGTGAATCTTAAAAGAGTTTTTCCCACCTTCAGGCGTTCCCTCAGAAGCTAAAGACAAAGAAATACTAACTCAGAGGAAAACAAAATAATTTTGTAAAGAAATCTGATGACTAAACAACTTCCCTTACTTCATATCATATCTTTCATACATACCTTAGCCAGCAGCTCCTTACCTACCATCTAAGTGAGCTCACAAAACAAAACAAAACGAACAAAAACAAAACAAAAAACCCACAACCCTAAAAGAGAGGCAAGATTAATTTCAGCAACACCCACAAAAGACTCAGAATAACATACTTTTATTGACTCACAGTTTTATTGACATTGAACTGTTTAATCAACAATTTTCCCTGGCAAAGACATTCCTCTGCAAGACAAAACTCCAGTGTGTACTTTCATATCAAAGTGTGCTGCTTTAGTTTTAAGAGTAGGTTTTTTATGGCTATTCCTGAGATTGTGTGTTTAATCCTAACCATATCAAACTCTAAGGCCCCACCCAGACACATCAGATGAAGTAACGTACAAGACAGCAAGCCAAGCTTACCCTAGCAAGCAGTCTCTGGTAACAGATTAGACTAACACCCAGTGACAAGCTCAACAGCCCTGTGGAACAAGCTTGCACATGCCTGTTCCTTAACTGATTCAACAACATTATTCAGAAAAAAAAAATTCTTATGACAGAAATATAAAAGACCCCATTTGGATATACATCTGTTGTGCTTGCATTGTGTATTTAAACTGCCAGCCTCCTAGGAACACCTAGAAAATATAGTACGGTGTACAGGAGACAGTGGAAATAGTAAAGATCTACATTTACCTTAAAAAAAAAATCAAGTAGTTTAGTGCTGATTGCTAAAGGCAATACCACCTAGTCACATTCACTGACTTGTTAGAACCTAAGAGATTTATATATATATATAAATATATATATATAAATTAAATCAGCACAAAAGAACCTGAAATGCACTTCAGTTGATGTTATTTCCCTAAAAGCAGCTCAGAACAAGGTATTCAACATCTCACAAGTCTACAGCTTCCCAGGTATACCCCCAAAAGATTAAGTGCTTATAAAGTGAAACAGAAACACGCTCTTTCTGTGTGTACCTAGTATGTACTTCAGTGTACCAATGGATCGGCATCTGTTTTCTTTTACTTTACATGTTTATGCTGAATCTCTGCTGTTAGTTTTTATTTGTACAAGCTTATTTTAAGCATCAAGCAAGAAACAGTACCAAACGTTACTCTAAAACTTCACCGTGCCTCCACTGGCAAGCACTATGGATCTTATAAGAGTGGCTGGGAAGCTTCAGTATGTTGCATTTGCATGGTACTTGTTTGGGTGAGGATTACATGCTTAACAAAAAGTGCAAAAAAAATCATAACAAGAAATCCGCTAAGAAAGACTCCAACAACAGCAGCATAGATGTCTGCTCCCAAGAGTACAGGAACCTTTTCAGCAAGAATATCTTTCACATTGTTGAACGAACCATTGTTTGGCAGGGGGGTAATACCGAGGAGATGGCACAACAAGGGGTACAAATCTGTAGAATTCATGGCTTCTCTGGTGACATTCTTTCTGAAAGCAGGCCCGACTGCCAAAAAAATTGGATGCATTTCTTGTAAGCTGTTGTCATATCCATGATTACCAACTAGAAAAAAAGACAGGTAAAGGTCAATATTCTGAAGTTGCAAAGCAAGCATTGAACCTTTTCCCAGAACTAGCATAATGCAGGAAAGGAACGGCCATCCTCATTTCTTCTTGCAGAGGTTTAATAGAAAAATTTGGTCAACAGCACAAATATCCCTTAGTAAATATCAAGTCATAGAAATATTCACTGAAGACACCTTAAAAGAGACTTAAGAGCTTATTAAAATGAGTAAAGTTCACATGGCAGTAACTACACTTTCAATGGCATCCTACACCCAACTATCCTCAATTTTGGTCAAGGAAAAACACTTACTTTGCAACTGGACCAGTTCTCTTAAAAAAGTCCACGTAGAGAGGTTAGTTGACTCAGCAGCAGACAGACTGTAGGTGCTGACTGTTCTGACACCCTAACCAGTTTAGTGCACTGTCTGCCCATCAACAAGGAAAAAGTTAATGGATCTCTAGTGCTCTTTCCTTGCAGAGGCTCTAAAACCTCTGAACAAAAACTTCTGTGCAGTCACAAACAGCTGCTTTCATCAGCTATGATGAGCAGCTGAAAAACACGGTTGTCTTTCAAGCTTCATAACCTCAGCAGCAAAGTTTAAACATATTTCAATTAAGAACTTGTATAACTATATAACAATATTGGAAGCCTTTTCTTGGACTTTTACTGAAATCATTTAAGAAACTTGTCTATTTGGAGTATCGCTGGACATCTTCAGCTTTTCAGTTTTTCACATTTAAGGACAAGGTTTTTTCAGCTTTTCAATGGAAATGGTATGTAACATGTCACAGATACGGCCTTCTTGTGACACTTATATCAATCCTTTCCAGCTAGCTAAAAATTTACAGCTTACTGTTTCCATTCCAACTGCAATGAATCTCAAAACCCCAAGGTGAAGAACTTGAAGGTGAAGTATTTGGTTGTTTTTTCCTCCTCAAAATCACCTAGAACACATCTTAACCTTTAAGGTAAATGACTGAACAGTATCAAGATATCCAAATCTAACAACTTCTTCTAGAAAAAGAACAAGGCTGCTCTAAGTGTAGACAACCACAAAAGCTGAAGACTTTCAGAAAATATTTTTGCATTTCCAACCCAACCTTTCTCCAATAGCCCAGTACTCCCAAATAAACAGTACATGACAGAATGCTATTCATCCTCGACAAGTTCTGTTACAACTTCTTTCATTTTCTCAGAAAGAGCTCATCAGCTTGCTAGATCTCACAGGAAGACCTCAAGTTATGTGGTCACTAAACCACATGAATGATCTTATCTCATTAAGTTTAACATTTTGAAAGAGTAAGTCCAGTTCCCTTGCCCTTAACAGTAGTGTGCTTCCTACCCCATCAGGGAAAATATATAACTATCTTTATAAGTTAAATACGTAATTATATCTATATGAAATATATATTTTTAGCTTACTTAGCTTTATAATTTCTCCTCCCACTCTTAAAAAAAAAAAAAAAAAAAAGAAAGAAAAAAAGCATTGGTTGAGGTTGGGAGAGGAAGTACTTTGTAAGGGGTTTCCAACTAGGAAGATAGCACTGTAAAGACAGAATACTTACACTGAAAACCATCGGACTTATTGAATACAATTTCCCATCCTTTATCAGCCACAGCTAAGATTGGCTGAATTTTATGGTTGTGTTTGTAATGGAATCTATCTGGAATCTGCTCCTTTTTATAAACAGTCATGTTGGGATGAGCATTGGCCAGAGCTTCATATACTTCATCCAGTTTGCCTTCAAACAAAAACAAAAAACAAACAAGCAAGAAGATAAAACTATCAATATGTTTACTAAAATTGTCACTACTTTAAACACAACTGTCACGAGAAACAAAAGGACAAAATGCACTTCCCCAAAGGGCACTGCTAGCTCCTTGCCTTTAAAATGCCAAATAGAGGTGCCACGTTGTTTCTTAATTTGCTTATTTCTGCTTTCTGAACTTTGCTTTCCAGTAAAAGTCAGTGAGCACGCAGGGTACAGCAGGACAAGCTAGGATGCCAGCACACAGAAGGGAGAAACCAAGGCACACAGCCAGAACATAAGAACAAGTCCAGGAATCTGTATATTGGTGCAAGCTTCTTCCCCTCCCCACACCCTCTAACGCTCAAGTACAGATTCCTACTGAGGACTGTGCAGTGGTTTCAGTAAAAAGCCTATTGCATGCCAGCACAGAACCTCAGCTGTGTGCTGTTTAAACACCTTGAGCTACACCCATGCACAATCCACACCTCTGAGTTCACAGCTGCTCCCTGCAGACCAGCTGAAGTGCTTCAAGGTCTGAAGCAGGTCTGAAGCAAGGTCTGTAGACATCCACATCATCCCTGTGACCCATAGGGATGTTTTCAGCAGCTGAGTGGGATTTAGGCCCATCCTGCCACTTTGACCTAACATTTCTAGCTAGTCCTGCCTTCAGACCCAGCCTGTAAACTGAAATAGTTTAATGTATAAGGTTTCTTATCTCAAACTGGCATAACATGAGAATCACCAAACTTAAGAAACACAATAAAGGCCAAAGTGAGGCAGCATAAATTCTGATATAATAGACAGTAGCTACAGCAATGAGGAAAGGACTCTGTCCTCGTACTTCCAGGACTACATCAGTAACAAAATTAGTTTACCTATGCCAGTCCTCTATATAATAGGGAGGAGAAGCCCCGACTATAAGAAACTGTGTTGTTACACTGATTTAGTTATTTGAATTAATATATTTATATTTGATGCAAGAAAAAGCCAGCATCACCAGCTGTGCTACAGGCACCACCTTCACAAGCATTCAAGTAGTTAACTCAGCACAGACCAATACTCTGGAATGGTTAAATGGTTGTTTTAATCCATCTCCCTGGGGAAAAAATACGCAGCCACGCAGTTAAAGTAGCAGAAATCTGTGTTTTTAAGCATTCAAAATTTTTCTGAATGTCTTACTAAGCTTTATCATTCCCTTGGTTTAAGCAAGGCAAAAGAAATAACTGTGTTGGAAAAAAATAAAAAAAATCAGACCTATGTTCTTAAGTACATTTCACGGTTAAAGTGAGAATGAATCGCCCTGTTTTACAATAAAATCACAGTTAGTAAAGCAGAAAGTAGTAATTTGAGCTGTGCTCAAAACTAATTCTTGTTTACTGTTAGTGTATAATAGATAACTGAACCTCTGGGCAAGAAACAAATCCAGCTTATTTCTGAAATCCACTGAAATGGCTTGTTTTTGTTTTTGTTTTTGCTTGGTTTTGGTTTTGTTTTTCTCTTTTTATACAGTATTCTGTCATCTAATTGCTCCTTAAAGAGATACTTTATTTTATTTTATTTTATTTTATTTTATTTTATTTTATTTTATGTTATTAAAAAAAAAAAAAAGGCATTTTACTGGACAGGAGAATCAGGTTACATATCAAATTCTCATTTACAGCATTAGGGATGCTTCAGCACTAACCTTTCCTTTTACAATAGCTCCTTAATTTGGTAGTGAGAACATCCTGGTCAGCACTACCAAGTTTGCATCCACTAGGATGGAGTTCTCAAACTCTGCTCTTCTGTCACCACCGAGAGAAACAGCGCCCAGCTACGAGCACATGAGTGGGCTTAGGCTGCAAATGAATCTTGTTTTGGAAACTCCCACACTGACATTTCAGTCTGCATCAGTAAAGGAGTATTATTCAAACTAGAAATGACAGCAGGCACTTGTTTACACATTTAAAGGTCACTTAAGTTCACAAAGTACTCTCCCTGCTGGTGCATTAAATACTGCATGCTACTATTAGTGATGCAAACGTTAAACAAATCTTAAAACACACCTTTTCAGAAGGCCATCCTCTAACTCAGCTTCCAAATTAGTGACCCTGACTACGTGAAAAATGCTCTTCTGCAGGCTAATGCATTAGCCCCACATAGTAATAGCTTTTGATTATAGAATAATTCAGGTTGGGAAAGACCTCTAAGATCATCTAGTCCAAGCTCTAACCTAGTACTAATGTCCACCACTAAACCATGACACTAAATTCTACATCTACACATTTCTAGAAGGCCTCCAGGGATGGGGACTCAACCACTGCCCTGGGCAGCCTGTTCCAATGCTGCACAACCCCTTCAGTAAAGAGACTTCTCCCAATATCCAACATAAACCTCCCCTGGTGCAACTTGAGGCCATTTCCCCTCATCTTACCACTTGGAATCAAAATAAAGAGCAGCACCTCTACATCAGGAAGATTAAACAAGCAACTGGCACTTCAACGCTTCAATGACTGAAAGCAGACTTCTGGTTCTGATTCCAACTGTACTCTTGTTCAACATTATCAGAGTAAAAATGATATGAACGTAACTGTCTCTTCAGCATGACGAGGAAAAAAAAAACTAAAGTGAACTGCAATAGCTTGTAAGTATCAATCAAATAGCTAAAACAGGCTTTCTGTTGATTGAAGGTCCCCATCTGGTCTCAGTTTACTGTCTGAGTTATAAATCTAGTTCTTCATCTATGGCTTTAGCATCTTGATGAAAGAGAAGACACGTAGCATTCAGTAGCTATCCATCCAGAATGCCATTCATCCCTGATAACACCATGAGATCATCTTACTTCTTGTAAGGCCTAAAGGATATGTGGCAGTATAACACAGAGACAGATTTGCTCACTTTCCATTTTAGAAAGTTAATCCAGGCTTTTGACAGAGCTATCAAAAATAACAAGGTGGCGATGCTGCAAATACTCCCTGTTCAAGGGTGATGCCCTATCAGCATCAGTGCTGCTGCTACCACTTCAGTTAAGTAAAAAGCCTATAAAGCTCTAATGCTCAATATTTCCTTCTGAAAATTTTAGTGTTACAGCTCCTACCTTCTTTTGGCAAAATAGCTACTGCAGGAGAGTGGTCAATGACTCGATAGAGCTCTCTGTTCACGTACTGATCAAGCTCAATGAGCCGCTCTGAGGAGGACTGTGACATCCCATGGTCACTCGTGATTATGACATTTACCACATTCCACAGCTTCGCTTTCTTCAGTTCAAACATCAGGTATCCCAGCTTCTTGTCAATATCACTAATTATCGGTCCCATAAGCGGATTTTCTGGGCCCAGAACATGGCCCATCTCATCAGGCTGTTCCCAGTAGAGCAGACCAAAATTTATGGGTTCTTCCAACTTAAACCAGTCGATAAGCCTAGCAACTCTGTCTTCAAATGAAACAGATTCATTGTAGGGCATGTAATAGGTTGGAAAGACTCCATGTATTTTCACATCTGTTCCAGGCCACAGAGCTGCTCCGGTTTTGTGTCCTTCCATCTGGTTTGTTACCCATATCGGGCTGGCTTCTTCCCAGAACTTGGAATTATAGATCCCACTTTCCCAAATGGAGCTACCCATGTTGTTCACAGAGAAAGTTTCATTCAGAATAGGGTCATACATCTCATTAGCAATTATACCATGGCTTTCTGCATAGAGACCTGTCACCATTGTATAGTGATTAGGATACGTTTTCGTTAGGAACACGTTAGTGACCTGTTTAACATGAACACCATTCTGCATGGCATAATGAAAATTGGGAGTTGAGACTTGATAGACATAATCCCATCGAAATCCATCAAAAGATACCAACAACACCTTGGGCTGGTCTGGCTGGAAAGAGAAAGCACTTGGAAGAAATAGTAAGCAAGTCACCAGGACTCTCCAATAACAGTTCACAGCTATGCTGGAAGGTATTCTTCCCTTCTTCTGAGGCAACATGACACCTGCTGGGTAAAGACAGAAGGTTTATTTGCATTAACCTGTTTGTCAAAGCCATGACAGTTTAAGAATGATTAGCTAAAATATTCCTTACATGCATACCGCTTGCCTTACTAACACTAGGAACTCCAAACATAGGACCAAGACCATTTATTTAACTGTTAATGATATCCCAGTTTTTGAGATGGAATAGTAAGACACTATAATTTGCTGAATGAAATACAGTTCACAAAGAAACTTCCTTATGAACACCACCACCACCCATCTTCCTCCTTTCTTCCCCATGCTCCCAATATACCAGAACTCCTGCTCTTGCCAGTCGACAAGTTTCAAGTATTTTCCGTATCCGAAGTTGTGAGAAACTGTCCTATGAGAAAGCTTCTGCTTGAAAAAGTTTAGGATATAAACAGGGGCAGTTCTCACCTTGAGAATACCAAAGTCCGTTACCACCAGAACTTTATAACCCTCATATAAAACCTTGGGGCATTTCTTCTCTTACAAGAGTGTGGCAGCAGGCACACTAGCATCACCTGGTAGCATGGCAGGCAGGAGCAGAAGTACGTGCTGACTGCACAGCTCCCATCAGGGAGGGCTTCACAGCTAGAAGCCACTGCAGCTTCTCTGCCCCAACACCCTGTGTGGGCTTGCCAAGTGTGCATGGTACAATTTATAATGGGGAAGCGAGCAAATAAGCTTTGCATTTCAGATACAACAGTATAGCAAATAAAGGATTTTGCAGCTTAAAAGGTGTCAGACCTGTTTGTTAGACAAGCAAATAGCATGAACATCATATTCCCAACATTTTATTTCATCTCTAACCTGATTGTAGCTTCCCTGTGTAACCGGGCTCTTCATGATCAACTAGTTTGGACGCTTCCTACCCTACTGCAGATAGCAGTACAGATAGCTTTACAATCAAGAATATATACAAGTCATACAAGTCGGGGTGCAGTTTAAGTTCTTACAATTAACCACTTCAGTCTCCGAATGGATTGGAAAGAAGTAGTTGAAATATTCAGTAGTATTTTAGATGGCTCACCACTGTACTACATCTTTCAAGCAAGTGTAAATCCCATCACTCATCCGTTCCAGTCAAACATCACTGCAAGCTGAGAGCAAAAGCAGCAAGATAAGTATGGCAGGTAACAAGACCAATGATGCAAATTTTTGCGGGGGACAGTGACCACTAGAGGCTGTACCCTAAGGCATTTGCTCCCTAGATAGAAATGCAGCTCTAATTCCTGACTCAAGGATATTGACTAATCTTATATATGACAGGCATTCATTATCTAATAGCATGACATAATCCGATACATAATTTCCTATCAATTGATCCCCACCCCAGTATTAAGGGTTGTATTTCCTGCCTCAGGCTCCCCCAACTCTTCCGAAACACGGTCTTTTCAAAACTCAAAGCAAGAACATATTCCCTGTAAGAACACTCAGGCAGGAGGATTTCACTATCCATAACCAACCTAAAATTTCATGCTGATGAAAAGTGTGTTCGCTACTTTTTGCTCAGCAGCATCATTTAACCACAAGACCAGATATTGTTCTATCTAATCCTGCACATGAACTGTACTTATACTACACACAGTTCCCTTGAATTTCCCATTTGTCAGTAATCCTTTTGAACCAGTCGCTACTGAAATTCAGCTAGAAACCAGTGACCGTGCCACTCAATACACCAGTGTGCTACCCAATAAATCTGCATGAATATTCTAGGCACATACATATCCTGGTTAATACGAAAAGCACCTGGATATTACTACAAAGATGGAAAAGTGTTTGTCATTTTGGTAGAACACAAGATATCTCTGTTGGCTCTGATTCCCCAGCTAAATCTCTCCCTCTATGTATGCCCTGACCGGCAGGTCTCCCAAAAACCTAGCCTGGAGCCCTGCTAAGAACAAACTGACCCTTCAGAGGCATACTCCTGCTGCTGGCCCGCACCGCAGACCCGAAGGCAACAGAATCATGGAATCACAGAGTCACAGAATCATAAAGACTGGAAAACCTCCAAGATCACCTGGTCCAACCACCCCCCTACCACCAATGTCATCCACCAAACCATGTCCCTAAGCACCACGTCCAACCTCTCCTTGAACACCCCCAGGGACAGGGACTCCGCCACCTCCCTGGGCAACCCGTCCCAGTGCCTGACTGCTCTTTCTGAGAAGAAATGTCTCCTCATTTCCAACCTGAACCTCCCCTGGCACAACTTGAGGTCATTCCCTCCAGTCCTATCACTAGTTACCTGTGAGAAGAGGCTGACACCCAGCTCCTCACACCTTCCTTTCAGGTAGTTGCAGAGAGCAATAAGGTCTGCCCTGAGCCTCCTCTTCTCCAGACTAAACACCCCCAGCTCCCTCAGCCACTCCTCACAGGACTTGTGCTCCAGGCCCTTCACCAGCTTCATAGCCCTGCTCTGGACACCCTGCAGGGCCTTCATGTCCTTCTTGTAGTGAGGGGTCCAAAGCTTAACACAGCACTTGAGGTGTGGCCTCACCAGAGCAGTGCACAGGGGGACAATCACCTCCCTGGCCCTGCTGGCTACACTATTCCTGACACAAGCCAGGATGCTGTTGGCCTTCTTGGCCACCTGGGCACACTGCCGGCTCATGTTCAGGCAAGCATCAATTAGCACCCTCAGAGTCTTTTCCTCTGCACAGCTTTCCAGCCATTTTGCCCCAGGCCTGTAGTGCTGCATGGAGTTGTTGTGGCTGAAGTGCAGGATCCAGCACTTAGCCATGTTGAAGCTCATCTTTTTGGCCTCTGCAAGACAGAACCATCCAGTCTCTCTCCCTGAAGGACTTGTTTCAGCTGGAGCTCCAAGAGGATGGGGTGCACAGTGGAGGCCCATTCACCCTCACCTCCCCCTGCCCCATGAAGCTTATCAGAGGGCTGAGCTGCAAGCCCCCATTCTGGGGAGGGACAGGCACAAACTGAACCCCTCCCAAGTTAAATTGTGGCCACACTTCTGAGCTTTCCACTTCAAGGTGCCAGCGCGCCAAGGAGCACAAGCCCCTTGGGGCTGCTGGGCCTGGAGCAGATGAGGCTCTGAGGGAGCTCCCCCGTGGCCGTCAGTACCCGCAGGGAGGTGCTGAGAGGCCGGAGCCGGGCTCTGCTCAGCGGTGCCCAGGGCCAGGCCCAGAGGCCCCGGGCCCAGCCTGGAGCCCCGGCGGCTCCCCCTGCCCCTCAGGCAGCGCTGCTGGGCTGGGCGGGTGCCGGAGCCCTGGCACAGGCTGCCCCGAGAGGGGCCGGGGGCTGCTCCTTGGAGAGCTCCCCGAGCCCAGGGCCGTGGGGCTGGGGACCCTGCTGGGGCAGGAGGGGATAGGGGCACCCAGGGGTGCACTCAGCCTCAGCCATGCCCTAATACGAGCTCACAGCATGCTGGCACTGCCACAGGGGATGGGGTGGCAGCCCTGTGGCCCTGCCAAGATGGCAGAGCAGGGAGCACCCTGTCATTCACCATGTGTGTGAATTAGCACCTTCACCCCATGACTCCTTCTTTCCCCCCCCCCCCCCCCCGGCTCTGCAGATGCCTGCTGTGCCAGGCCGTACCCCAGGCAGTGGCAGCTTTGCCTGGCCATGCTTCTCTGCTGTGTCCTCACGTCTCGATTTTCTCCAGCTTTCAGAGCCCAGACTTCTGTGATGTCAGCACAGGGCCAAAGGCGGGGAAGTTGAGGTTTACGGTGCCAGGACGCCCTGTGGCATTACTTTCAGTAAACAAGGGCCCAGCCCAGGCTAGCTGTACTTTGAACGGACTGTAAATGCAAGGAGCAAAATTTGCTTTCAGTTTCTGGATGTCTGCAAGTTGGGAAAAAAACAGAAAAGAAAAAAAGAAGAAAAAAAAAAAAAGGTTTTAATCTGGGTGTTTTTCTGCCTTTTTCCCCCCCTTATCCTCTGAGCTCTAAATTTTCTAATTTTGTTCAGGTAGATAGATATTTCTTCCATGTTGCGATGTTCAAGACCCATAACCATGCCCTGGAATGTAGAGGAAAATAAATTTATTGTCTTAATCTCTCTATAAACTGAGCTGAAGGTGTATCCCATCTTTACTATCTGAGGATCTGTACTATGTAGAAGTTCAAACCTTGTATATCTGCACATAAATCTCATCCTGCTTCACGGCAGGATGTGGCTTCATGGCAGGTGGTAGGAAACTATTATACTTTTCACTCATGCACAGGAACATGCTATTTCTTAACCACTTTATAGATGGCACTGCTTAATCTATATGCCTTTCTAGTGCAAACAAGCAAAGAAGACACTTTCTTGTGGTGGTGGTCGTTTGGAGTCTTTTTTTTTTTTTTTGACTAGTCCACAAAGGATGAACTTGCTTTTTTGTTGGCAGCAAACCTACTGGATGCTTCTAATCTCCAATGCTACGTTACTAATAACGTGGCAGAAAAGGGTTGCATACAAGTCTGTAATCCAGATAAGTTTTTGGCTTTCTCCCCTCCTTTTTGTGTAAAGTTAGGGCTTGGCTTCATGAGCGTGCGATGATTGAGCTGGCCAGGCTCATGCAGTAAGGGGCTGGTTCTCGTACCTCAACATTTTAGACAACGCTGATACCTTCCTCCACTTAGAGCCAGCTCTAAGTATTACAGTAAGGGACAAGGATCTTTTGTTTCCTAAATATATATATATATATTTTCCTTGTTGCTGTTGTTTTGCTAAAGAAGGTGTGAGACAGACTAGTAGAAAACTGTAACTACATACCACTGCTTGCATTGGTAGGAGCTGTATGCATGGGAAACTGAATTAGACCTCACCTGTTGCATGAAGCTCAGCATCCGCTTCCTATCAGTGATCTAACAGCAGAAGCTTCACAGAAGGGGGTAAAAAGGAAAAAGACATTATAAAATTGCACCTGTGTGTACCGTGTATATTGAAATCTCGTTGCAATGTGCTGTCTCCTGTTGTTGCTCTGATTAACTAGGAAAAATAGTACTCACATTCACTGTCAGTACAACTTGAATTTTGGCCTTCCATCACTCAGATCAAGGGGGCTGGGATGCTGCAGTAGTGACCTGCACACTTTGGCAGTGGCTGGAGTTAGTCACTAGAGGTACAGGTCTATATGGATTTAAGGTATTGTTCTGAATACCTGGAAATAGTAGTACTTGTCTTGGATGCAAGAAATAAATCATCCGCTTAATACTTACAAAATGAAAATAAAGCATAGACGAGTCTGCTAATTCCACCAAAATGTTTAATACCGTAATAGATTTTCACTGAAGTACAGAGCTAATGTGAATATTTGTACAAAATATGTGGTTAAAAATAGTATTGATTTATAATATATACAGATATGTCACATCTGTGTCAGAAATGCAGACACTTGAATGAGAACATGATTAATGTTTTTAAGTCTACAACAACATACATGAAATATTTCTGCAGCTACCCACAGTAGGACAAGTTGCCAAGTTGACACTTAAGGACCCATCCGTCATTACAGATGACATTCCTTTCAAAAGTTTCTGAACAAAAACTCTGCTCCAAAATGGATTCAGAACATTTCACCTTCATTAACTGAACAGTGAAGAGAACACATCTCTCTGACACTAATGTGGACACAACTTTCTCGTACGAGATTAATGATCAGTTACAATGATTTATTAAAACAAGGCTGCTGTTCTGGTGTGTGATAATAGAGAATTTTAATCCTGCGTGGTGGATACTCTTACTGAGGTGAGTGAGGAAACCCCTGGCTCAGGGACAGCAATGGGCCCTTCTTAATACAGCTCTCAATTACAAGGATTTAAATCCTGAAGTCTGTCCTAAGGTCCTGAATGCCTTCATTTTCCATTAACTTTGAGGCTGCTCAGCACTTTTCATCCTTACTCTAGCAAGAACCTCACCAACAAATGTCCCAGATTCTAGGATTTGTAGCCACCGCACCAGTGCCCAATCCTGTATCAAAAGGATCCAGATGACTCATACTGCAGCCCCAGAAGCTCTGTGTAGCAACTAACAAGTTGACAAAAGGGGGAAGAGAGGAATTAAGGTGTTTGTTTTGTTGTTGTTGTTGTTTGTTTGTTTGTTTTTAAATGCTTTCTGAGCATCTCTGAAGTGAAGACAGTTCGGGGCTCTTGCCTTTGCATGAGGTGTGCTGCTACTATGCTGCCTCCAACTGCCCAAGTTCCCCTCCCCTCCAAGCCAAATACACCTGACACATCAAAAGGCATGTGGGAAAGAGCTTTTACTTTTCTTCCCTTGCAATTTTACCCCTGAATGCAGCAGTCTAAATGTATTTAAAAATAGAGCACAGCTCACTTTAGAAGAAGCATTTCCTTTTAAGAGGAGCCTAGAATAATGAAAACCGCTGAACTTCCTCCCAGATGTGCTAAAACAAGAAAAGCCACATCTTGGTTTGGTTTGGGTCGTTTTGCTAACACAACTAGTTATTCAAGAAGAGTTGCACGAGGATGAGTGTGTCTAGGACTTCATACCTGGTTTTGCTTTGTGGTGCAACAGAACTAAATATGCTTTCTTGGGTTGAGGTGAATCAAGGAATTGCAGAGGTCTTAAACTCATACTAATAAATGATAGGAAGTAAAAAGTGGCTAAATGCTTAGTGCTAAAATGTATACATTGAAGGAGCAAAAATAAATTCCGTAAAGATTGCTTGGAGGCAATCTAAAAGCACTCTGACTTTGATCGGGATATCTGTAATAGCTCACTTGTCTCCCCTCATCCACAGACAGCTGGTTCCAGTCCCCCCAGATCCACGACAGATACTGCCTTCCCTTCAAGCAAGCTGTTTCAGTAAGTCTATTTGTAGTCCTACCTACATATTTCATCGCTGGGCAGTAAAATAATGAAGGACTCAACCCCTGTGAGCTGCTGAATCCGTTTAAAAAAGCTGGGCTGATCATCAGGAGGTGAGCTGATAACTACAGACCCCATTACAGAGCTGTAGTGTGGACTCCGGACCTTCAACACGTTCTGAACTCACTTCTCTTGCTTTGACTCTAACTTTAGGACAAAAAAAAATAAACATAAATGGTTGTACAAGGAACAGCAATAGCCACACTACCAGTAATGAAGTCTACAGCTTCAGCTGTTAAGCAGTCACGGCATGAGCCATGCAAGCGTCAGGCCCCTGCTGCAGCTGGGAGAAATACCTCTAGCTCCCATTGTTCGGTGTCATGCAGGATTTATGCACATTATCACTTGCATGCCCAAATGCTCAGTAGAAATAAATATTGCCTATTTGTGGGTACAAATTAAGTGCGTACCGAAGCCATACACATACAGCCATAATTTCCTCGAAGCTCAGTTTGAGCTCCTTTTGGCCATGCAGCTCCCTACTGCTTACAACTGAAGCCTTGAAACTTATTTCCAGGTATCATGTGCAGTGCCAAGCAAGATCGAGAAGCCACGCTCAGCACGTAGGCAATGCAAGATTTCAGTCCCATCCGTTAAAGAACCTTACGGTGGTTGGGGAAAACTCATCTGTTGCTCAAACGTGAAGAATAATCAGGCCTTCCACGATGCCTTTTCTCTCTAAAGGACTCCATAAAAAGATGACTATTAACACTTGTTCTAATCAAAACACGTATTAAGGCCTGTCTTTTCAGAAGGAATCAGTGAGCTTAGGGCTTACATTTCCAATGAGATGTCTTAAAGAAATCTAATTTTCAGAATCATGAATAATGATCCCTTGAGAAACTGGGTCTTTTTTATTTTTTTTCCTAATTTTTTATTGAATTTTTTAGATTTTGTATTTTCTTCTTAAGTGCGATTTGTCGTAAGATCAAATATAAGAACTTCATGAGAGGGTTACTCAACAAACTCATCTCCTGCTTTCCAATCGTTTGGAAGATCCACTACAAATTAACACAAGACACTACAAAGAGTCGCTTCCAATTTTTATAATGATTAATGCTAACAGAACTTTTCCCACAGCCTCGGCATTAGTTGGATGCCATGTTCCTTAGTCAAACACTCCAGCCCACTGTATTTATCATTCGTTAGCACAGAAAGAGCCCCTTTGGCTGCCAGAGATGTGCTTTTCTCACCCGGGGCCGTGCTGTATTCTTTGTTAGCGTACACCCAGCCAAATCCACAGAGAACCAGTGCAAGTTCACATGACTCAGTGAAACTGCAGCAGTTTAAAATGGAATTGGCATATCCTGCCAATCACAGGGCTATTTTACCCCCTAATGTTTTAATTTCTACCAAAACAGGGTTTGACCTCTGTCAAACATTTCAGCAGTTTCAGTTCTACCAGTTGAGAGAGCAGTGGCATGTATCACCCTAGTCGGTTTAACACGGCTTACATCTTTTAAATGCTGCTTTTCAAAATGCCACCACAAACAGAACACAAAAATATCATTGCCAGATTTATTTTTTAAACTAAGCTCTGAACTATACGAGTGTAAAAGTGGTTAATTAGCCAATAGCTTTTTAACACTCCCATAAAACATGACTAAAGAGAATACTTTGATAGTACGTACACCGTAATGGAAAAGCTAACGTGATTTGTCACAGTGCTCAGACGTACCACTGTAATCAGGTCTCACAGGACGGTTGCCACTTACTCTGTACAAAGCACAGTCTTTTTGCAGTAAGCTTTTTCACTGCTGCTGAGGGTGGGGGGAAAAAGAGCAAAATAAAAACAACCTCTTCCACCGCAAAGACCACTTTAGAGCCAATAAATGTTAAAAAAAATGGACTGCAATTTATCTATTGGGCACATTTTTAGAATATAAAGGATGTTACAGTAAATATGCCTGTACCGTTGCTAAGGTTGAGGAAGAGATGCTCCTGCCGTGTTTTCTTGATGAAAACAAAGTGTAGGTGAGTTGTACAGCTGGGCAGGGGAGGGGGGTGTTGTATTAGCTTACGTACAAAAATCAAGGCCACAGAAATTCCATATCCTTCTGATGCGAAAATGAAAAAGCAGATTCCAAAATGCCCTTTCTGTGCATTTCAAACGTTTCCATGCTGTTAGCCGTGCTGAGGAAGTCATTAGTAATTCCTGCTTTCATTTCCAGCCAGCAGCAGCCACCCAGCAGAGGGCCCCAGCACATCGCTGCCCAGGCTTGGGAAGGGAAATAAAAGGGACGTCATGTAACACTGCAATGTAACACAGATTTCACTCCTATTTATATTGCTACAGGAGAGTACTTCAGCACTGTGGACGCCCTAGGAAAAGTGCAAGTCACAGGGACTGAGCTGGTGGATGCTACACAGAATAAGATTCCCACCGAAGCGGGGGCTGTGTCTGTGAATTACTGAATTAAATAGGACATTTACTTTCCCAGACGGTCAGCGTTTTTTTTTGAAGGAAGCCTTTTGTACCAGACAAGAAACAGCTGTTAGCAAAATACCAGGTTCTCTTAGGAGAGTCACTAATGCTGTTACTTTTAGGAGAGGGCCATAATTTTTTTAGGTATTGTGGAATAATCTATGATGGCCATATTTAACCATATAACGGTGAGATATAAATGTTTATCATCATTACAACAGGCTTCTGCATTTTCAGACTTGTAACTGCCTTTCTGTTCCTGTGCTGTAATGAATAAAGCTATGTTCTGCTCCCTCCTGGGTAGTGCTACATAGTTTATGAAGAGTAGTCACTGAATCGGACCTGATTTTAAATCTGTCTGTAACCGCACTTTTGGGAAAGAACATTTAAGACCCAGTGCTTTATTTGCAGTATAGTTTTACATCATTGGAGGCCAAATTCCACAGTTCAGAACCAAATCTCTCCAAAGTCTGAGTACATGGATATAAGGACTATAGATTCAGCCCTGACATTTTTACATGTAAAAAGTCTAAAGCGTCAACTCTGGAGAAGATCTCTGGTCACTGACTTCAGTTGAGGATGTGGCCAAGAATTTCTGTCATACAGCATGTATCAACAAAAAATCTTAAGCATTTAGATCTTACTCTCCCCTGTTTGTATTAGTCTAAAACCAACGGAGTTCAGTGTTCTGTATGTTCTCAAACCAGACAGTGGTGTTACTCCTGAAATACCGCAGGTGGCCTATGAAGGTCTCTTCGATAGAAACATCAAATTCGAGTCCTAGAACAATCAGTAACAAATGATTTATTTAAATCAATTCTAAGTGCAGCACTGAAAAATAAAGTGACACCTCTAAGGAGATACTTGAAGACAACTTTACTCAGATATCATGGAGATACTAAAGCCCCGTTTTGGTTCAGCCTCTGCTGTATTTAACGTGCTTCTATTAGTGTAACACACACACGACGATGTCCATAAAGTATTAACAGTTATCACGTTATAGATACACGCTAAGTAAAGCACTAACTTCAACAGGAATATTTCAGGGGGCTGTGGTGGTCAGAGAATAAACTATATGAGAATGGAAAGTCCTTACTTCTCAAAATGTCCTCCCCATGCAGATCGAGAATGGCATCTCCTGTCGCCACTGATTAAGCAACACACTTTTCTTCTTGGAAGTACTGCAGAGCCAACACATACCACAACAAGGGTGACTTGACCTTTCCGCAGCTTGTAGCCTCACTAAGGAGGGAAAGGAACCCTCCCTCAGGACCCTGATCGTTAAGTTTTATGAGAAAAATCTTGATTACAGAGCCTAAGCTGACTTTTCTGATCCTAGAGTGAGCTTCCAAGATTTATTTGCTTATTTTAACTTGTAAAAGACTTTAAACCTTGGAATCTCACTGTGCCATTTTATAGTCACTTTCAGGAGTACAGCTGCAGCTAATTAGCTTAAAAATCCCACCGTGTCTTACACATATGCTCAGTTTTCTGCAGTATTAATTTCAGTGGAACTATTCATGTGCATAAATTAAGCGCATGCTTAAGTATATGCAAAATCTGAGCTCAAATGTCTAGAAAATATGTTCTCAAAATGACAAATACACATGAAAAAAAAATCATCATGGAAGGTCTACCAGACAGGGAATCCAGTGTCTGTCTGCTGTCGGCCATGATGAAAACACAGAACAATTTCTGTAACCCAGTATACATTGCAAGTGAAAGAAACATGCAGGACAGAGTGAAAAAAAGGGGACTCGATTGCATGCAGTCTAATTTCAAGTGTGTAATTATGGTCCTGTTTTCTTTGGCCTAAAAAAAAAAAAAAAAGGAAAGGAAAGGAAAGGAAAAGAAAATAAAAGAAAAACAAAAGAACACCAACTAACTTCTCCTCACCTCCACAAACCCAAACTGTATACAGCTCAAGGAGGGCTTTAAAGCACAGGAAACGAGGAGGGAAAAGGACTGATTATTAGGGATGTACAAGTAATTACTGCGTTTCAGGGCTATTCAACACACCACTAGGAAAGCATTCAGCCTTAATCATTACTGGAACGTACAGCTATGACAGAGAGCAATGAATCCCATCTGAAATGAGCAGACAGGTTCTCTTTCTTCCTCAAACTCAGAGCGAAGTACCACTCAGACCTTTATGGAAGATAAAATGACAATCCTTACTGATATTCTGTCTCCCTCCTCCTTACAAAGAGAGACTGAAAGACACCAAACCCTTCAGCAAGCTGCTGCCTCTCCCCTCAGCCCAGAGAGCTGTGTCGCATCCCTACCACCATTTAAGACCGGTTTACTCTACAGCTGTTGGTGGACGAGGGCATTTTTCTGTTTCTAAAAAGGTTGCAAGGAAAATATTCCTTAAAAAAAAAAAAATCCAGAGGTTGAAAGGCCACCAAACTGCTGGATTAAAAACAACTCACTCCCCTTAAAAAAAAGAAAAAAGGGAAAAAAAAAAGAAAAAGAAAAGAAAAAAACTGAGGTCTGCTGGGGAACTGAGGGCAGAGAAGCAGGCTCCTTGATGAAGGGCAGCAGCAAGTAGTCTGGGAGTTTCAATATCAAGCCTGATACCAGCCTAATCACCCACCGCGACCGATCTCTCTGGTGGTGGCGTTTCAGCATGCAAATTATAGCTGTGGAAAATCCTCAGACTGAACCCCTCCCTGCTTCAGCCTTGTTTTGTCCTTTCCAGAAAACCTATTAGTTGGTGTGTGATATGGTTACATATTACAAAGATCTTTTTTTCCTAGCCCTTTTGTTACATAGGCTTGATTACTGAGAAGGGATTTCCATGAGCTTAATGTCCTGGTACTCAAAAGGCGATGGCTGCCTTTCAAAAATAAAATAAAAATAATAATAATAAAGCAAACAAAAAACCACAAGAGCTGTGCTGGAGGAGAGAAGTGCTGCTTCTGCTGGAGAGGCTCAGTTAGATACGGGAGGTGGCAGACCAGGGCGCCGAGTTTGAATGATTTTTGGCTTTGGAGAATTCTTTGGGTCCTCGTCTTCTTCCATGTCGCTGTCGCAGACATGCACAACCACACTGGGAGTGGATTCCGTTCCTGCGTGCAGCTCGTATTTCTCTCCTGGAAGCAGAGAAAAACAGATCAAAGGCCAACAGTTTGAGCAGCAGCACAGATCGTGGCACTTTCAGATTCCTACAACCGTGTAGGGCAGATGTTTGTGTGCTGCTCCTTCCTACCCATAGGTGAGGGCAGGCATGGCTACATCATACCTGCTGCATCGTACCTACTATCACAGCAGATTGTGGAGATCCTGCACCCAGGCACTGGCTGTTGGTCTGAAATAATAAAGGTTGGCAACAGACTGGGACTCATGGAGCAAAAAGGAGCCCAGTGAAAACCAGTTAGAAGTGAAAAACCACTGGTGTTTACACTGGTGTTTTGCACCAGTAGTAGTGGCTAACAGCACTAGAAATAAATGCATGGAGGAAGAGAGAAAGCTGAAGTTCATGGGTGAAAAGAGGGACTAGAACTGAACCTCAAATATCTGGTCCGAAGCCGTATGTCAGACCTGCTGGGGTGGGGCTACTTTTTTTTTCTTTCAGTCTAGAATGGCTCAAGTACCATCTGAAGGCCCACTGGATCCTGCAGCTTCTCAGCTCCAGACTGAAACATCAGAACTTGGTCCAATGTAGCTGTCTATAAAGGGATCTTCACAAATAAATATATATACAGATACCAGATGGACTTAGAGATTCAAGGCTCTTTACCTGGGACTCTAACGAATTCTGTCTCTATAGATAAGATTAGAGTACAGTCTGTAAATGCTCACTAGCAGGCTAAAGGCTTAAACATTAAACATTAGATTTTCAAACTGCCTACATTCCTTCAAGTCCCACCCAGTACTCCAAGGAGGAAGATGAGTACGTCTTAAATGGAAACAGATGCAACGAGGTTACCTGAATAAATACACAAAGGAAAATGAGGATCAGACACGGGACTTCCAGGCCAGCATTCAGTCGGCTGGCACTACACGTGTTGGACTGCACACAGCATGCGAGTGGTACTGGTTGTTAAATTACAAGGAATTAAGACTGGAAAGGAAAAAAAACAAGTCCTAACATTTCTGACTGCTCTTTCAGAAGGGACAGACACTGACGACTAGAAACCACTCCAGGTAATGCGCTGTTATAAATTGGACTATTTGTCATCTCTCTCGTCTCCCAGCCCCACAAGCTGGCTTCAAGTTCAGACAGGGTGACAATGACCACATATATACCTGGCAGCTTGTTTTTTTCCATAAGACTGCTCTAAAGCCACTGCATATTGCCTGCAAAATAATCTGTGATGAGGAAGGCAGGTTATTTTGCAGGCAGAACAAAGTCCCACTATATCTAGCTGACCTGATCTTGTGGCATAGGCAGGAACTGACAGTGCTAGGTGCTGCACAATGAAAGTGAACTGGCTTTCCCTACCTCAAAGCACTCAGAGTTTGCTCGTGTTATTAGTTTGGACTTGTATTTATCCCCAGCTTTGTGGCAGAGCAATGCACGCTAGGAAGGTGCTGCAGGTCGGCATTAGCACACGCAAACTGTCATCACACACTATTTATGCTGAAAAATTCTCGGTCCAAATAAGACTGGCTGGCTTAGGACTAGAGGATGAGAGAACACATTGCATTTTTGCCTAAAAAATAGAAGGCAGCTACTGAATAATAGCTATAAGTCAGGCATCTTGCTGTGCGAAATATTTTACTGCTGTGATACCATTAATGTTGACATTTAACTGCTCTATTTTTGGCAACCTTTCCTCTGAATCCAAATTGAGCAAAGCATTGCAGGTCTCGCTGATAGGCTAAAATGTAAAAAGAGAAATAGCTTGGTTGTGCTGCGATGAGAAATTATATGGTTTTTCTTTGCCTATTTTCCCTGCGGGCTTCGGCTAATTTCTCAGCTAGGGGCTGACGTCAATGCTGCCAGCCGGGCTCCGAAGGCTCCATTGGTCACTGTCAGCTCCCAGCGGCTCTGCAGCGCTGCACACACACAAAGCCGGGCCCTCTCCTCGTGCACCGGCGCCGCGGAGGAAATCAGATTCACTGCCTCTTAAAAGGGAATGATCCCAGGTCAAACGCCACGTCCTTTTACCGCTCAAACCCTTCCCACGAGGAGCCTTGCCACTGCAAAAGAACAGCGGGAAAAAGCGCAGGCGCAGGGGAAAATATTCGGATGCCTCTGGCACAAGCGACTGCAACAGCAATTAATGTCACTTTGCAAATCAAAATGTGATGCACTTCTAAATTGGGGTTTTAAGGCAGACAGTTATTTCTGAGCATAAATGAGCTGCAGACTCGATTCTATACTCACAATTATTCATGCCTGCAGAACTGCGGCTCGAGATGCAGAAAACCTTTTTATGGCTGAGCTGGGAACAGGACAGGAGTAAAGAGGGGACACCTATACAGCTGCACCTTCTTCCTAAATGTGCTGTTTGCAGAAAAATACTAAGGTAATAAATGCAAAAGTTAAAATCCACCAGATACAGCTGGATTACTCCCTCCGAGTTATAGGGCTGTCCCACACTAAGGGTAGCAATGTGGGTTAAGCAAGATGGTCAAGACTCACCAACTTCTGCGTGATGCTCTCATCCAGCTGTCTGCCTGATGCTGTTTATTATGCATCCTTCGCTTTCTCAGGCCCTACATTGCCCCACCACTCCTGCTCCTCACACGTGCCTGGAGGAATCCTCAAAGGACTCCTGGGGAAGAGGTCTCTTTCTCCTCCTGCAGTATTTCAGCCACCTCTACCCCTTAATAAGTTGTTTAAATATTTGTGAAGCTGAGATAATAATGGAAACTCGCGTAAATTTATTCAGAAAAATATCACTGAATTTATCAAATATGCTCTAATATCTAAACTCTGCCTTCAGGATACGATGCAGGGAAGAATTTAGCTCTGGCACATCTATCATATTAAGTTGCCTGAAAATATTCCTTAGAAACCCTTGAAAATAGCAGTGATGCTCATCTCTTTATTTGTTTGGTGTAAAAAAAAAGAGGAATTGGAAGTTTCTCCCTTTGACAGTGAGTCTACCTGCTTTCCTGTCACTCAGCACGACCTCCTGTGACCACGTGAAGCAAACCCGCAGCCTCAGGTGATGCACGAAGGATGACCACAAGCACGGCATAAAAGCAACTGATGATAGTTCAGAATTTAAAATAACGGCGTGTGGTTTCCTATCCCTTTGTGTATCACTACTGTGACCTTTCATTGATGGTGCATCGCGTGTCTAATGAGGCTCTTTTGTCCAGCAAAGACAACGTTCATATACTTAATTAATAATGAAGGACGGGCAATGATATTGTGCAGCTAACTCATCCCCGATTCCGACTCACGATCAGAGGTTAATGGGTTCCGAGCTGCCCACCCCATGTTAAGTATGTCATTAGCAGCACAAAAACAGACTCCTTTTGTAGTCCCTCCATCCAAGTGCTTTACAAGTAATATGGTGCAGACAGCGGGTGGTGCTTGGCCTGGCTGCCTGTTTATCCCAGAAGGGATGGAATAACGCATCCCATGGCATTTCTCCTGCATGGACCCGCTGTACCCAAGGTGGAGGAGTTGCTCTCTCAGTTTGTTACTGATGTTACAGAAGAACATCCCTCTCCTGGCAGAGGGAGCTCTTTCCATGCAGCAGCTCTTGTGTACACCGCCCCTGGCAAGGGGACAGAAGGACAGCAGGAGCCACCAAACAGAGGGGAGAGCAAAGCCAGCTGCCCTTTCTCCGCAGTATGCACAGACCTGCAGAGCGGATTCCCCTCTTGCAAATATTTCTTGCAAATATTTCTCATGCAAAATTATTTCCTGTGTTCTTCAGTGGGAAGCAGCTAAGACCTTGTAAAATGTATAAAACACACGAGGGCCTAGATTAGACAACAAATTGGTGGGTGGCAAGTGCAGGAAAAAGCCAGGTCAAAGGCAGGCCCAGCACAGACACAGCCTGGGCCTGACAGGCAAAAGGCCAATCTGCCACCCCAGGTCAGTGCCATCGCTCTGCATCTTCATCATGGTTCACCTACTGGAAGTTCTTGCAACAGCAGACGTGTTTTTCATCAGGAAGATTAATGACCACACTTCTCTGTTTGCAATGTACTGAAGAAATGGCAGGCTAGGGGTCAGAAGCAGGCAGAGGTTCCTGGCTCAGTGACCGAGCTGTTCGTTCCGCTTGTACCTCACTCGAACCTCAATCTCCACACATGCAGAGAGTGAAAATCTGCACCAATCAACCAGGAAGTAAATAAACATGCCAAGGTCCTCCCTAAGATCCCAAGATCCTCCCTAAATGCACCCTCACTGAACTCAGTTTAACACAGGAGGACCAACATCCAGCTTCCTTGGTGTGCAGGAAAAATAAATCCTTGCCATTAGACCTTAGAGGTGCTAGACAGTCCTTGGTGCAGCCACGAGGCTGCAAAGAAACACCTGCAAAAAACAGAGCTAGAAAAACAAAACAACAACACAGAACACCACACTGCAAACCTGTTAACTAACTTCTTGCCTGGTCGTTTTGCTCCAGAGTGGATTTCCCAGGCTTGTACCAAGAGATAGGTTGAGTCTCCTGTTGGTGACTCCTGCTAAGGTGATTATGGCTGGCAACTGTGGGAGGGAGTGACCTATATTCATGGAAGAGGTAAGGATGTACGGCTCCCTGTCCAAGCAGTGTGTCTTGTCTTCCCAGCAATGCAGACGAGTAAAAGTCACCTTGTACTGAGGGCACATAAAAATCTGTTCACTACTTACATGCTTAACTGCGTTTCGCTGGTCCTCAGATATTAATTTTCCCAAATCAGCATGCTTTAAAAATTCCTCACAAATTAAAGACACAATTCTCAGGCTCTAACGTTGTGACTCATGCACACAACTGTGCCAATGAGCAATTTTTTTTTGGATAGTTAAGCTATAGTTATATTTTTTATTGTGTTGTTTGAATGAAAAAAAAAAAAATGAACCTACCTAAGGTTAACGGTGTTAGTTGATGTCTAGCAGCGTGTTTTACTGCTGCCACACAGAGAAATGAGCTTTGGCAGCGTTTGTTTCTCAATGAAATTCTAAACATAGCAAATGCACAACTGAGAACTGCAACACTATTTTAAATCCGCCACTGCAGTTAACTAAAATTGATCTCTGTAACAAGTGCTAAAAATAGAAAGAAGAGAGCACACAATGACTTTTCATACCGCTCCCTGCAGGCTCCTTAAATAAGGGTGAATATGACCTTCACACAAAGCTGTCCCAGGGTGTGGAACAATGAGTGATATTTCACATTCCACTGCTCTAGAACAGCAATTGATTTATTACCCAGCTAGCTAGGGAATTCGTTTACATGTTTCCATTTATAACACTGCTGCATCAAAGGAAAAAAAAGGAGTTTTTTGTTTTCCTTTTATTCAGCAGTTTAGAAGCAAAGCATCAATTCTGGAAGTAATAATCTGCTATATAGTACAAAGAGTTAGACCTGACAGCCCTTTTCTATGGGCTTTCCTGCTGAAGGGGAATAAATAAAATACAGGAATCTCCTATTCTGCCCGTGAGAGATCCCAGCAGGCAAAGATACAAGAAGATCCTGCAAACCTCCCAAATCAGGAAGCATCTTCCTGCACCCTGTGCATTCTGTTGGTGGGTGCAGTCACACAAATGCCCAAATGATGAGATGTCTGCAACTGGCAGATACTCTCAAAACATGAACACAGCATCTTTAATACAGCTGGGGAGAAACCAATCCTCATACCCCACAAGAATTTCAACAATAAACTGTATGTTTCATGAGCTGACCCCCACAATTGTTATTGGGTGGGATCTAAAGTGTTTGTTTCAGTATGAAGGTAATTTAACATGCCATTTTTTCCTTACAGGTTACAAATGTAAATTAGACTGATTTCTAACTTGGGCCTGGAACTGGGACATTTTCCATTTTGAACATTTTAAAAGGGATGCTTTAACAGCATTCAATGAAAACTTTTTTGTAAAGATGACAAGTAAATCAAAAGTAATCCTCTCCTATGAAAAGCGTTGGTTTCATCAGATAAGCATTTTCTAAGGGAAAGCACTGCCTCAGATATCCCAGCTAGCTTCAGTTCCCAGCATAAGCTGAAGACAGACTCTGCATTATCCATTTATATCCATTCTTTGATAGATGCTACAACTTATCCCATGCTTTCTGCACACCAGTGTCACCAGGAAACAATCCCAACAGAGCAATCCTGCCAGGACTGGGGGGTGGCAGTCCTCTCTCAACAGACTTGTTAACATGAGAGATTCTCCACTCTGTTGGTGATGCAGTGATGCTTAAACACTTGATGAAGTATTCCACATCTTGAAATGCTGTACGGAGCAGGTGTGATTTAAAGCAAATACTCTACTCATGGACAAGCATTTGTCCAGTCCCTACACAAACCATCAGTTGTCTCAGCTAAACAGAAGAACAAGCACAAGAATGAATTGTGTAAGCAATCTTTGATCTGCTATTCAAACACCACTTACAAGCTGCAGATAAGATATAATTATGTATGTACCTAAAGCAAAGCTCATTTTTAAGCAAAGAATCAGTTGGTCTGCATCAACTTAAATCCAAAGCCGTAATCCAGTTTACAGGCTTTACCACAACTTCCTCGAGTTATCTTCCACCCTGCTATTTCTCATTTGGTTTTGTCCAACATTTTTGCACACAAGGACCACAGGCTTACCTGGTCCTAGCTTAGAAACTGCATAAAGGAGGTCGTAGTTGATGACAGGTGTTGCATCATCTATTGGCTGCCACCCTACAGGTGGGGAGGCTGGAGGCGAGATGAGAAACTGTTTTGCAGGCTGTGGCGGAGCCAAATGAAGCTTGTCTCCATCTGTCTCAGAGGTCTGAATCTTTAAAGCATAACAAATACACTGTTTAGTTTAGGATGGGGAAATGGAATGATTACTCAAATCATGCACTTCTAATACCAAATGCCACCCAGGCAGGGTTTCAGCATCAGTCTCAGCAGACAAGGCCTGCAGATGAACTTCCCCTCAACCTTGCAGATGGTTCCTCTACAGTAAATATGCTGTGGGGGGCTGTTACATGAGCAAAGCTACAACGTTTGTGCCTGTTGTATATGTTCTCTGAGAATAAGAGCAAAGCTTTGGTACTCACAGTTGCACATTAAGAGACTTCAGAGGCTAAAAAGATACTGTTGTGATCTACTTGCTTACAGTCCTAAATAAGAGCAGGCATTAGACTAGAAACCAGTAATTCTTGCACCATGGCAGGAATTTCAGAAACTTTTCTGAAGATTTGGGTTCTTTAGTTGATGTGATAAAGGAATCTATCATGTTCCTTAGTCATTTGCAACTGATTATACTCATTTTATTTCTATCTTGTTTATCTAGTTTAATTCTTGCTCTTTTTTTTTATTGTCTATTAAAGAAGCCTCAGCATAAATGAATTATGGCACAGCTACAGACATACCTGAGCAAGTTTAAAACCAACTCGGGCCCAGAAGCAATACACTGCATTCACATGAAAGCAAGTTCAAGATAAATACCCTGCTATTTCTGAAGGACTCTGCAAAAACCTGGTTTGGGTCTCTCCACATCATGTTCCCCAGAATTTCTAGGTCTGGAAGTGCTTAATCATTCTAGCTCAGGGCCATATACACACACATCACTCCAGACAATGCTTCCATGTTTTCATTCCCTGGACATTACTAATAAGCTCTTTTAAGATTGCACACACTGGAGAACATGGTACAGATACCTAAACAGTTTTGCAGGAAAGCAGCTTGGATATGGAGAGCAATCATTGTCATGCAAGTTGTTCTTTTTCTTGGCTTATCTCAAATTTCCTGTTAATCTCTTGATTGTTCAGGTAGAGTAAAATGACTCTCCACTCTGCTTAGTAGCAGGTTTTGAAACCTTTCAGAAAAAAATCTGAGCCAGATCTAGGAGTTAAGGGCCTTTAAAATGGGACTGAGGTAGATTTTCAACACCTAAATCCAGCTGTAAAATCTACTGAACCATCTAACCCTTTAAGCGTATTGAGGTTTTCACTGCTGCAGTTTCCCATCTTCCTGAGAAGGTTCTGCTTCTACCTAGGCTCAGAGCAGCTCATGTCCTGCCCCAGATGTAGAGATTCAAAATTTAACAGCCTCTTAGCTTAATTAAGATCTTCAAATGAGCCTGCCCCTAACCTAAGGCCTCTAAAGGACTGATCTGGCAGCTGAAAGCACACTCCTATTACTTATAGGCACCGGTGAGTATCCCACAAGCCACACTGACCACGGCTATTTATTAAAATACGATTAGAAGAGGCGGTGGTCAGGGCTCTCCAGCTCCCTCATCTTTCTGATTCCTGGCTGGGAGATCGAATTCTCTTTCCCTTGGTCAAGAAGAATCAAACCTTCATCTTCCACTTCCAATAGATGGATATAATCACTTATCTCCCTCAAGCTGGGGGCATTCTTCTCCCTCCTATCTTCTCCCTTTTACTTGAAGTTAATGAGATCTTGTTTTAGAAAATTCACGCATCTATTTAGTTAGGGAAAAAAAAAGGTTGGAGAAAACCTAACTGTGGCTCAGGGCTGCAGCCAGATAATTCAGCCCCACTTCTTTTATGACCTTACATACTTTACTGCCCTTTTTTTTTTTTCTTTTATGGCTAGAAAGTTACCCACAGAAAATACCAGATGTTGTAAATCAGTTCTAAGCTATGTAACGTGTGTGTTGAATAAGCAACCTGGGTCCCAAGTGGTCCTTTAAATTAACTGTAGGCCCGCAGGGCAAGTACAGCTCACGCAACATTAGGATGTTTGAGTAATCTTTTAGCACAAATATTGGGCAAGGGAGAAACTTTTATTGCTTTTATTCAGCTTTATTGTACAATATTTCTATAAAAGCTATGCACTAACACAGAAGTAGATATGAGATTTCATTACCTGTGCGAAATACAACTTTAACTTCTTCCCTCTGAACTGTGTTTCATGCAGCTCTATCCTGGCACGAGCGGCTGATTTGGGACTGCTAAAATTTATCCGCACGCGTCTGAAGCTCTTAAACAGCTGGAATGTCACACAGTCATCGTAGGCACGGAACAAGCCTTCAAATTTCTCCTGCAAATGAAAAAGAAGCAATACCAAAGATTAACTTGGTGTTCTGTCACATCAGTCTGTAAAATATGATCTGGAACTTGAGGACGACAGTTTAACCAGCAGGCTTCATCCTTGGGGGTGGCTGTCCACGGACGAATAAAAGAATTCCGTGAAAAGAAGTTATGGAAAGCATCGGTCTGAAAAGTGCTGACCTCTGGAAAATATTTGAGGGAAGGAGTTTTCAAATTGAGAACCCACCGGCTATTAAAGTTCTCATAAAAGTTGAGCAAGATGGTGACAGCATAGCGCTTCATGAAATGAGGCTGAAAAGGGCAGAAGACTGAGAATGCCAGACAACTGATCTCATCTCATCTGTACAAAAGCAAACACTGTGCAGAATGACAACAGAGTCAGCAGACACAGCCAGGCCTGCTGGAACTGAGGGCTACATTCAAATCAGCACTGCGGGGCCGTTTTGCATTGCATATTATGTTTTTCTGTGTGTTTTGTCATTTAGATACTTAGAGCAGATATAGACCTAGTCTTTGAGAGTCAGCATAACAGCAGGAAAAAGTGATTAGATAGGAGAAAACAGTGACCTGTCCTAAAGACAAATTACAGGCTTAGAAATGTTTTGCTATAGAACAGCACGTCCAAAAGCACGTGACACAAATAAGGATATTCTAACATTGTGAGAGAGGTCTGAGAGGCACCAAATCTCTGGATGTGGAAATCAGCAGAAATCCAAGGTATGTTGGCACCCCGGCAGATCAGACTCCCTCTGTTTTCTCTGTAAGCTATGGGCACACAGACTAGCGTCACATCATCGAATGAAACTGAAGGCCTTGAATCAATGCTGATGCCTGCACGGGTCTTTTCATGCACACAAGCAAATACTCATAAATGTTAAGACAAAAGGAGCGGTTATTATGGAGTCTAACATTTGTGCTTCCTCAGACCTGAGGCTGCCATCCAGCAAGGACCACGTGAAGTCCCAGCATTTTAACATCTGTGATCAAGACTTGAAGTCTTAGAAGATGGGGAATCAACCAGAACAGAACCCCTTTTTATTAAGAGTTCTTTATCCTGCAAAAAAAAACCTGTTCGAAATATTTCATCCACTGAAGGCTATTACGTCAGGTGGAAAATAACCTCACGTGTGCTGTGACACATCCGCAAGTAAGCACTTTCTAACGTATTTATGTAACTTCTGTTCTCATGGAGGAAAATAATTTCTTATCTCTTAGAGTGGCTAACTGGTAGAGGCTGCAGAAGACAAAACAGAAAACCCGATTTGTGTAATCTGATCAATACTTCGGCCCTCATCTGCTACCTTCCAGGCAGGACAAAGAGAACAAAACTTTGAAAAATGTGCCCCAAAGAACCACAGGCAGCACCAGGGGACATGAGCAGAGCTGTGTCCTACTGGCAGCACCAGAGGCTTGCTGAAGAGTTAACTGGAAATCAGACCAGTTGCATGGCAAAGAACACAAAAGCTTAATGCGCATGTTCCACGTTTCCTTTCATTCCCTGCCAGCTCTGTGGTCTTCTTCCCCATAACTGATATTCCATCCCTGGCAGCCTTACAGAAGAACCTCCCTGTGGTCTATTAAGCTTTCATGATTTTCATTTCATTTCGCCTGACCTCGCTCACCTCTTCCTCTCACCACAGGGGATACTTTGAAGGAAAAAGAAAAAAAGAGAAGAGAGCTCAGTGGTTTGGTCGGGGGCGAAGAAAGGCACACAGTAATCCCACAAACAGCAGGAAACTGATGGGTTTGCACAAGCAGGTCTAGTCGTAGCACCTAGCATTTCAATTGTCAATATTTCACACCTTTGTTTGATGTGTTTGGTTTTTTTAAACATTTTTTTTGCACGATTTAATATTCCTAAGTCTGCCCCGGGTGGCATTTGGCTAAAGGTCAGCCAAATGCAGCAGTCGCCACAGCTCTGGCAGGGCTGGGATGCTGCCCGTGCAAGCTGCAGCGACCTGGGCAAAAGGGCTGGGGAGGGAGACAACAGGACAGGGGACCCATGTACACATACAGTAGGGTGTAGAAACATGCAGGGCTCTGCATAATCTACAAAAATGATAATGCTGAGTACTCGGGAGGTAACTACCTACTGCAGCTGGCTGTTTAGTAGGAAGAAGATTTGTGTTTTCTCGCACTGGCCAGTCTCACGCCTGCCCTCTTCTTGCACAGCACATGAAACATCCACGGAGCCCAGCCCTTGTTCAGGGTCATGATGCGGGACAGCAGGGAGGGGAACCAGCCTCCAGCTCATCCCAGCACCGGGCACAGGCACTGCACCAGCCAAAGGGATCCACACATCTCGGTTTTGCTGCACTTTCAGCTGATTATTGTAATGACCTCAGCAAAGGTCGTTAATCACCAGCTGCAGCTAATGGCCCTCAGCTGCATCTTGAGCCGGCCCAGCTCCTCCCAGCTTGATATTAATTCCCAGGAAGTGCCTCACGCCTTAATTGCTATGGCCTGCGACTTCTGAGAGCTGCTGAATGCACTTAGCTGGATAAAAGTCCTTCAGAGCCATTCTGGTCTGGAAGAGAACGTATCATATACGTCTTGAAGGCCTTTAGCAAATTCTCTCCCTTTCAAGTCTTGTGGATAAATAATTTAGGACTCAATCATCTCAATTCAGGGCTTTTAAAGCACTTTTACAATTCAGGATTTTTAAAATGCTTTTAAGTCTCTAAACTTTCAAATACTTTTAAATTGTGAATAAAGGAGAGAAATGACTAAGTTTAAGCAGCACTGTTGCTTATCTTAAAGTAGAAAGTGAGTCAAAATGCAGAAAGTCATGGAGCTGTGCATTTATTCCCGGATCCTGGCAGTCTTCATCCATCCAAAGTACATCTCTGTGGGACCCAGTTAATGCTCTGACAAATTTCAGTGGCGTTCATTTGCCCAGCGCTGCAGTTCTCATCTGCTCTCCTGGGGGCTCTGTGCCCCCTCTTCAGCATGGGCTGTCTTCCCCACATCTGACCTGCAACTTCACCTCGGCTCCCGTATCCTATCGCTCAGCACCCCCAGCAGTTCCTGGGCTTTTTATTATTATTATTAACAAAATTAGCACAAAGTAGGAATGCTGTAATGACAGCTGCTGATTAGCTGGGAGCTGGGGGTTGGCCTCTTCTCAAAGGTAACTAGTGATAGGACTAGAGGGAATGGCCTCAAGTTGTGCCAGGGGAGGCTCAGGTTGGAAATGAGGAGACATTTCTTCTCAGAAAGAGCAGTCAGGCACTGGGACGGGTTGCCCAGGGAGGTGGTGGAGTCCCCGTCCCTGGGGGTGTTCAAGGAGAGGTTGGACGTTGGTCATGGTTTAGTGGGTGACATTGGTGGTAGGGAGGTGGTTGGAGCAGATGATCTTGGAGGGCTTTTCCAACCTGAATGATTCTGTGATTTATGACAGCCGGTGTGAGGACGAGCAGAGCACCATCCAAGGAAGAAGGGGAAGTGCAGTGACACCCAAGCTCCAAGTCCCAGAGTACAAGAGCAAAGGTGTGCACCCGTGGACTCAAACCTATTGCTGCCACTAAACAGGAGCCTGCCTGGGAGCCAGAGCCTGCAAGGCACACAACAGAAGCGATCGGTGAAATGCAGCTATGAGGAGGCAAACAAAGCACTGGCTGCATCTGGAAAAGTATTTCCAGTAAAGCAAGGGAAGCATTAACAAGTTTATATAAAGCCCCATTACACCTCATTAAGGTTACAGGCTTTGCTGCCTGCATCCCACAAAGATTAAGCCAAATGGGAATAGGTTCCCCTAAAGGCTACTAAGATAAAAGGAATGAACAACTTACCGAGTAAGAAATTAAAATGCTTAGTTTATTTAGCAAAGCCAAGCCAAGCCATGGAGAGGAGACATGACTGCCATCCGTAATTTACCGGAATGGTGCAGAGTAAAGAAAAAGCTATTTAAACTGGAGGGCTGCGTTGGCATAGAGCAAGCGGAAACAATTGGCATGAATAGGTTTAGTCTAGAAGTTAGAAAAAGGTTTCAAACGCGGGAGTAATGACTCAGAAACAGCCTTCCCATTACAGCAGCGGTGGCAAAAGGCTTTCTGAAGATGGCATTCGGTCAGTTCATGCAGGAGACCACGACCAAGTACCCACACAAGCACTGCAAACCACGGCTGCCTGAATTAGCAAGTGAATGGGGCTCTGCCGCAGCAAGTTCCTTCCAGTGCTGTGTCCCTGTGATTTATTTCCAAACACTTCGTCCATGAATAGCTCCGCTGGTATTGTGCTCGCTCAGGACAAAAGCCAAAGCCTAATTCAAATCAATGGAAGTCTTTCCACAGCCATCACTGAGCGCTGGATTCGAGCCCTAGAGCTCCAACACAAATTACTTTTTATTCTTCAGTATGTTTACGCGCATTATCACCCTTGTTACACATTTGATTTAGGAGATGGTTGTGATTTAAAACTTCGGTCTAATCCTTTTTCCTGGAGTTTTGTAGGCAAACAAAGCAAACGTTTTTTCAATTTCCTTTTTTTTTTTTTCTGTTCATTTATATAACAGAACCCAAGTAACTAATTGTACGCAGCAACCAAGACATAGTTTATAATTATGAAATAGTTCTTTTCCTGAAATGAGTTCTGCATTTTATATAAACTTTCCTAGAAGAAAAACTCCTATCTTAGAGTCCTGTGTCTCCTGTATCAGCATAGCCAGACTGGTTGTAACACCAGAGCTCTCACGGAGCACCAGATGAAAATTGGCAGAACATACGGAGGCTGTGTAGGAGTCAAGTATTGATTGAAAATTGAAAAAAAAAATTGAAATTGAAAAATCAATTGAAAATTCCCAGCTTACAGCAATGAGGATGGGCTGGCAAGGGACAGAGTCACTGAAGTGGCCCACTTCTGTGTGTACGGATGTATCTATATACACAAGATGCTAGGAAGTATCATCGGGAAGTAATTTCAAGATTGCGATGTGTCAGTGCCACTTAAAGGGTACCGTAAGGAGCTAGTCTGGCTGTGTATGGCTCTTGTCATCCGGGATCGTGACAGGTAGAGGCAGGTTGGAAGAGCAACAGAAGGGGACTGCAAGCATGGCCAGAAAAGCGGTGAGCCCATTGCGGGAGGTGAAGGTGGCTGATCTCCACCTGGGACACAAAGCAGAGTGTCTCCAGCTACATCTAAATGTTGAGAAGTTAGGAAGTATTGTGAAAGGGTGGGAATTATCTGCATTAAAATAAGCAACAGTGTTGGTACAAAACAGGCATCCTATTAAAAGATTTAGGCTCAAATTCAAGAGGCTATTTAGCTTTAGACCAGTCAAATTTGGAAATGCCACTGGCCCAGAAGTACTAAAACGGCTAATCCCTCTCATGAAAAGGGTAGGAAGAAAAGACTACGGGACAGCAATATGCATTTCTCTACTTCCACAAGTCCATCAAAAAGGGGCTCATTTCTAAAAATGTGTCTAAACAGAACTTCAAAGAATTCAGGCCACCTCACGAGATTTTAACAATTATTTCACGATCCACAGAGGATAAACAGGCAGTTTAAGGTAACCCAAGTGAAGTGTGTGAATGTGTTACGTGGAAGTAGCCAGTGTAAACAGCAGCCTAACCAAAACTATCACATTTTCTAGTTCTAAAAAAGCAAAGCTTGTCAGGCAGCTTTGGAAGTGTGTATGAGAAAGCACTGCTGATTGTCAGTTAAATTGCAGGAGTGATGGAAAGGGCAGAAATAGTTTAAATCAGTTATGATGATGATCAATAAAGAGCTCCCATGGTCTCATCCTCACACCTTTAAGAAATGGCAGGCGACTAAAATATTAATCAATCACTCAGCGATCACCTTAAGGCACAGGTTCTCCCCATCCTATCTTTTAATTGTGAAATGTGCCCTTCCAGCTGTCATTCACCAGGGTACATTTTAGATGGGAACATTTCTGCATGTGAGAAATTTTGAAAGGGAGGAAAAAAAAAAAAAAAAACGAAAAAAAAAAAAAAAAAAACAGGGCGGACTGGGTATTTTGCCAGGGAACCGAAATTACAAAGTCCTCTGCAACAACTGCCTGGTCACCCAGGTTTTGTTGTATTTCTCACCTTGGAACTCAGTGCAAAGTTCTGCTCAGCTCTTCCTAAACAGACAACCACATTCAGATCAGAGCATTCAGACAGGAGTAAATAGAGTTTGGGTTTCTTTGTGCCTTTTTTTTCCCTCATTTATTTGTTTTCATTTATTTTAAACTCAAATCTTTCAAAATTGCACAATTGTCTCAGTGTATCAACAAACCAACACGAGTTTCCTACCCCAGTTCACGCAGCTTGGTCGTTAGTAAGGGGTGGAGGTCAGGTAAATTGTGAGCCAAAGATGAAATAAAACAGTACAAGTTTAAAATACAAAAAACATAACAAATAATAATAAAAAGGCAAACATTAAATTTTGCTCTCTCTGCTTAAATTTTGCTTTCTCTGCTTAAAACAAAACTGATTTGCTTGGACTATTGCTGTCCTGGCAATGTTAAAGGGGTTCTTCATATCTTTAAGTCCTACTATGCGATTAGAAAGATGCACATTTTGTGTTCCAGACCTGATAGCGAGTGACCTGATCACTCTGCTCTTTGCAGTGAACCGATGCTAGCTAGCACACACGTAGCCACAAAGCATGCCTTAGTCTGTGGCTCAGGCATTCTGCCGTGTTAGACTTAGGTCAGTGCAGTTTTGGCTACATCTACATAGATCCTGTAGATGCTGAAGGTTGCATCTCCAGGGTTTTGCCCTCCTTACGTGCCAGATACTAACACCAAAAATAGTGGATAAAAGGTTTACTGCTTGCAGATTCAGCGTCTTGCTCCAGAAACAGATTTTGAGCAAAGGTAACAGCGGTTACATAATGTGCTGTAGGCATTTGTAATTCATCATCTCACCAAAGATGGCTGTGAAAGAAAAAAAAAAAAAAAAAAAAAGAAAGAAAGAGAATCATAGAATCGGTAAGGCTGGAAAAGGAAACGTCAAGCTGGAAGAAGCCTGATAGCTCCACCTCATGCTGGGATGGAGGCAGTAAGAGAATCCCTCACCACCAGTCCTCTTGCATAAGGGCAGTCCAGCAAGGAGCGATAGCACTGCAGTGGCACCGCCAGCCTCCTGGTGAACAAAACACGGCAGACTTGCCTCTTGAAAACCAAGCGAACTAAACAAATGCATGTCCTGCTTCCAATTCATCAGCACAACAAAAGGCACCGAGATAATATCTGCCCTACAGCTTAATGGAAGCAGCATTTCAGAAGCGGCTGACAAATGTCAGGGGCACAGAATTTTGCTGCGTTGCCTTTTCTGTTTTTAACCAGCTCACATCCCTGTTTACCTCAAAGTGACGCACATTCCTCTTGCTTAGCTCCACTGATCTGGAAACCAAAGGCGCCTTCAAGATGAAATAAAGCGTTCCTGTGGCAATGCCAGGGGAGTGATTTAATATACTTTGGAGACTTCTCAGTTCAATTTCACACCCAACGATTGAGGTTGAAGAAAAATCCACACTTTACATTTCTTTTTTTCATAGGAGCTCTGCTATTTTACTCTATTGCCCGCGACAGCTTTTTTGAACGCTCCACATTGGAAGCACTCCAGTTCCAGATGCCACATCCCCGAAACACGGGAAGGAGGCTTTCCAGCCAGCTGGCCGAATGCACGTTGTAGGAATAGATCCGTTAGTTCTGCCCCATCTAGGGAGTGCTCTGCAGAGACATCAGGCTGGTCTCTGGGAAGCTCCTTTTCATTGCCATGCAGGACGCTATTTTGTGCGTCATTCCTCAATCCTTTTTTTTTTCCCCCATCATATTTGGTGGTGAAAAAGAAATGGAAGAGCAAGTTTGTGGAGAGCAAGTATATTTAAAATAATGCCTGTATTTCCAAATAGCAGTGTTGCATTTTGGCTTGAGAATGATGAAAATAATACTAATAATGAATGCATGAAGAAAAGGTCCTTGCAAGCCGCCCTGAAGTAAGCATATGGTGGTTTTTTTAATTATTATTTATTATTTTTTAATAATTATAACAATAAACAGGTAGATAATGTATATAGTGAACTCCAAGGAGCTCTTCTCCATTCCATTTAATTGAGGAATGTCCATAGCACAACACCAGTTACCAGTTCTGTCTTATGGCTGGAGACATCTACGCCCAACATCTAATTGGTAGCACAAATTGCTGTGGATACTCCTAGGCTGCATCAATAATTCTTAAAGTTCCTATTGCCTTAATTTAGCAAACAAAGGTGTGGAAGAAAAACAACCTTCATTAGTTTTTACCGATAGCTGCTATGTCTCTACCAACAAGGGCATTCCGGTCGGAGCAGATCTGCACAGGGGGTGCTGAGGACTTTCCGATCAGGTGCCACGGAGTGGATGCCCATTAGCAGCTGGAGCACACCAGGCACGCTCCTGGAGTAATTTCATCTGAAAGGAATCCAGCTCATGGACTGATCTGTGATGTGAACGAAAGCCCAGTTAATGGAGATCAACAGGAGAGTTGCCTCACGAGAATCCCCAGCTCAGACTAAAAAATGTGCTGATGTAGACTCAAGCTGGTATCTCTCCCAGTGATGGCTAGCTGGCATTCCTAAAAAAGCCTGAAGTAAATAAAACGTAATGGACAATAACAAATAAGGGGCTGCTAGTCAAACTTGTGCAGGAAACCAGGGCTGCAAGGTTATTCATTATGAGAAACAGTGTGAAAAATCTTCATACCACTGTATAAATTTAGGGACTGTGAAAAAAGAGAATCTGAAATATTCATGCTCTTATGCTATTTTTCATTGATGACTGAAAACTTGAAGTTTTATCCCGTTGGCCCTTTGAGGTGGACGACTCTTGTTTTCTGTGTGGTGAAAGTGAGGTGAAGACATACGTGTGGTTAGAGCGCCCACGTAGGGGAACTGTGGGGGGAGAAGCACCATTTTCCATTTCCATTCTGGAGAAATCTACTTAATTAGATGATCTTGAAAGTTAGGTGATCTGGAAAGCTCAGTCTCTTGTTGCCAAGCCTGTTGGAGTGCCAGGGGACACCTCTGCTGGTGCCAGTGACACAGAAGCAGAACCTCACTGGCCCGAATGCTGAATATGAGAATGAAATATAGGAAAGAAAACACTAAAAGAGCTGAAGAAAACTTAGTTTTATTTATACGCTTGGAGATGTAATGTTGTAAAACACCCATAAAATACCTATTATTCATTCCCTGTCTTTTTCAGCCCAGTTAACTAGAAAAATAAACAAGAAAAAGCCATGGGATGGTTTAAACAAATAAAGTAAAATGCTTGTCTTGCCCATTCCTGATTTACTGAGTTGCCCACAGTGATCACCATTTACAGCATTTCAGCTGTTTCTCATCACAGTCACGGGGAATGCTTTTCCCTTCCCCATCTCGATGCAAAATGCAATTGAATGCAAACCGCACTAACATAATTCAAAATAGAGTTCCAGCAAGGTTTGATTGAGAAAGGACACCAATAACTTTGAAGGTGACCCTCTATTAGAAAAAAAAAAAAAAAAAAAAAAAGCAGGAGAGGGGAAGAGAATCTCTTGCTCTTTCATGAATGTTACTTAAGGGGAAAAAGGTAGAAGGGAAAATGATTGACGCAGCAATATTCATTTTCAGAAGAAAATCTAAGAAAATCTGTGCTGAAAGTTAACTTCAAACACAAAACAACTGAGCAGAGACAAAAGTGTAGAAGCCACTGTACACCCATGCCTTAGTCTTTTCACCCCTGTACTACAGCATAAAAGAACGAAGCTCTTACCTCCTCTCTTGCCTCTCTCCATGCTGTTGCAGCCCATAACAGAGGGCAAAATATGCACAAGTGTGACCACTGTCTGACGCTCTCATGGTGCTGTTTTACTGCTCCTTATTCTTGCCAGTCAGTCTGGCCCATCTGCCATTCCGTCTTACACTTCGTTTGTAAATTACTCCAGCAGGTCTGCTTTCTGTATACATGTGAACAGCTCCTAGAAGCTGCAGCCTCTATGTCTGGAGTCTCGCTGCACAATAAAAACACAGCAAGAGCGGCAATATGCTACCTCTGGGTGAGCAACTAAACGGAGTCTGCAGCAAACCCACATAAATTACATGTAAACAGCGCTTCAAGCACGACGCTACGTGAAGAAGTTCAATAACGGTGCCTTTCAGCAGAAATACGTGGTAAAAAAGAAAACTAAGAAAAAATCAGCTTGGGTCAGAGAAGAACAAAGGTGCACAGAGATGAAGCCTTCTGCTTGCAAGTACAGCAAGGAGAGGGACATAGGAATGCCTCTCAGGATCCATTTCAGACATCCCGGCTCATTCAGCTCACTGTAGGAGATAGAAGGAGCTCAAACTGGTCACACAGCACCCACTGTAGCTGAACAGATGCCACGTCCAATTCCAACAGATTTCACCTGATGGGCTAGATAAGGGTTTGAGGGTTCGAGGATGCATGAGGGATGCTTACACCACATCATAGCACACCCTTCTGCATTTTGTGCTTGGTTAACGCAGCATACCTCTGCAGGACACGCAGGCACTTCAGACCTCCGCTCCTTGCTTAGTTGGGCTCAGCTCAAGCTTGGCTCAGACTCCACTAACAGTCCTGGTTATCACCTAGATCAACAAAGGGCTTGTGTGTGAATTTCTATGAGAGTTTCAAGACAGGAAATGCTCAAAAGGACCAAAAGACTGGATACAGCCACGACCTTCTGCTCCTGAACTTCTGCGTCTGGTCCAGTAACCACTCAAGAGAGTCCTTCAGGTTTCCTAAATTAAAAGAAATATGGATTCCTTGGTCTAGTTCTCCCTTAACTTTATAATCGTTGAGTAAAGAAAAAAAAAAAAAGTTTCTAGAACACGTTTTATGTACAAGCCTCATTTGTTGTAGGACATAGCGGAAGAAACCCAACACAATCCTTGGGAGAAAATGCTATTAACGTTTCCAGAGTGGTCCTATGGAAGGTGTACACGGAGAAGTAAGCCATTAGATGAATCACTCGCTGTTCCCCAGCCAGGCTTGTTGGGGGTCACACCTAATGTGGTCACACGTAGGTGGCAATTCCCTGTTCAGGACTGGAACACGATGTGCCTCGGGAAAGGAACACGAGTCCATACGTACTGCAGCACCAGCTCAGCTCTGAGGTACACCCCCGGCTCTCCAAAATTAAAATACGAGCGTTTCCAAAACTTGTTTTATCTACATCGAAATCACGCTTTGCTTGAAAATTGTTGTGTTGTAATCTTAAAACCAATTTGGTTCCTAGGAATCAAAATGCAAACTTTCTGCACTACTCCAAATCGAGCAAACAGAAAGTATATGTTGGGGTTATTTTGGGTTGGTTTTCGGTTGGTTTGCGGGTTGTTGCTTTTTTGTTGTTGTTTTCATTCTTTTTCCTTTAGTAACCATGAAATCTCTTTTAATTTGAGAGATCCAGCAAAAATATGTTGAGTTGCTGCAATCTCTTAAGCAAAATCATTTCCAGAAAAGGCTTTTATGATTCATGAAAGTTTCCCTCTGTAGCTTACCAGTGTGTCTTCATCACCAATTCTTTATGTACATTTCATTTGCAACCTGCTTAACTCTTTGTAGCCCTTCCTTCGCTAATTCTTTAAGTACTTGTCGTGGTTTAACTCTTTGTAGCCCTTCCTTTGCTAATTCTTTAGTACTTGTCGTGGTTTAACCTCATAAGCAGCTGAGCACCACGCAACCACTGGCTCGCTCTCCCTCTCAGCCCCACAGCTGGACGTGGGGAGAGAATTGGAAGGGCAAAAGTTAGAAAATACGGAGGTTTTGATAAAGGCAGATTAATAAGAAAAAAGAAAAACAAGTGATACACAAGTGCTGCCATATGATGCCACATGGTACGGGACATCCCTCTGGGCAGCCTAAGTGAGCTGTCCTGATTGTGTCCCCTACTAGCTCCTTGTGGCAGGGCAGCATGAGGAGCAGAAAGGTCCTCGACTCGACTGGTGCTGAGCGGTGCTTACACTGAAGCACCGTGACGTTATCAGCACTATTCCCATCACAAATGCAAAACACAGCACCATGGTTGGACGTGGTGCTTAGGGACATGGTTTAGCGGGTGACTTTGGTAGTAGGGGGATGGTTGGACCAGATGATCTTGGAGGGTTTTTCCAACCAGAATGATTCTGTGATATGAGCTACTATGAAGAAAATTAAACTTGAACGTTTTCTTATTAGAGTCATTTATCATTTAGCCTGTTAGAGAGCCATAGTATCAAGTTCAATAATGACATAACACTACCGAGACCACTGTTAAGACACGTCCCTCAGTGCCACATCCACACATCTCTTAAATGTCTCCAGGGGGACTCCCCCACCTCCCTGGGCAGCCTGTCCCAGTGCCTGACCACCCTCATGAAGCAATTCTTCCTGACATCTAACCTAAACCTCCCCTCGTGCAACTTGAGGCCATTTCCTGGCATCCTGCTTTGGTTATGTTAATGTATTTAGATGAAGGAGAACATAAAATGAATTCCTTTTTATTATTACATAGGATATAGGCCTTCCTCACAACAGGAATCCCGATGTAAAAAATGGAAAGACACCAGCAAGTGTATGCACAGACAGACACAAGAGAGAAGGATAACCACAGGCAGCAATCTGCTCCTCTTCATTTCAAATGGCAGAACTACCATGATTACATTAATGCATGGCCCTGAAAGAGACCACTATAAAGGACTGCGAGTGTAGCGTCCTCCCACACTCACCCACTTTGTGCCCACCAAGAAGCCTCTGATTAGCTATAATCTGCTGGCTACAGCTGAGCTTAATGCTGTTATCATTTCGAGAGTTTAACTCTGAATTTGATTTCGCAGATCGTGGTAGAAAATGGATGGAAAGCATCTGCATAAAGAGAGATTATACGCTCTTCCCTCTGAGCTGCTTTATATTGTCACTAGCATCCATTTCAGCATTGTCCTATAAAAACCTGACAATGCTTTCCAGTTTGAATAAACTTCAGTGAAAAAAAAACAACAATGTGCTTTGCACTTTGAGAGGCTGTTTTATCTCTAGAGGCAGGTCACAGCCTTCAGAGGACACCGATATCTCAAGCTGCATTGATGCCCAAATATCAGAGAAAGGCCATGTAGTGGTCTACACATTGCTAATCAAAAAAAAAACAATGATGGCATATTTTTGTTTCCAATATAGTGCCTAATTAGCCTCCAGGACTTTAGAGTGTTATCAAACCTAATGAAATCAAAGTGTGTATTTCAGAAAATTGGGCTTGTGCAGGCTGGAAGGGAGAAGGCTTTGGGTGGAGCTGTACGCTGCTTCCCAGCACCTAGAGAGGAGATGCTGGGCCCGGGCTACTTACAAGTTATGCAGAGGGAGCAGGAGAGGCAATGGTTTCTATCCGCCTCAACAGCCGGCAGCACTGACCGCTACCAGACAGGATACGGACGAGGGAATTTCAATCTTGCAGTGATATAATTGTTTTAGTAGGCAGATGGAAGAAACCCCAGGGTGAAAAAGCAAATATTCCTGACCAAACTGCTCCCATGTCATTTTTCAACCAACTGGATAATTTCCAGTTGGCGCGGATTCTGTTTAGAAACAAGAGCTGGAAAGTAGACTAATCCTATCTTACAGCTAAAAACAGCACTGCTCTTCATCAAAATCATTTTCATTTCCTGATGTGAAAAATGTACCAGTAGCAGCACGATATTAAAAAGATACCGGGCTGGCATTATGAAACCAAAGCTGCTCTTCATAGGGGCTTGTGTGCAGAGCTGTGGAGAAGTCAGCAGGGAGGAAGCGAGCCCAGTGTCTGGCGGCCAGAGGGGTAACCAAATGTGGATTCTATTTTTATGAACTTTTAAAAAAAAAAAAATATGTAGGACATACAAAAATAGCTAGTATCCTGCAGAGTCCAGTTTCTTGCTATGTGACAGTTTCACGCTGTCTCTGTGTCCTAAAGGAAGTTACTTGCCTTACAAATGCCATTATGCAAGTCCACAGTGTCTCTCAAGGAGTCTGACTCTGAAGAAGGATCCTAAAGCACTGAAGTTTGGTGCAATTAGATTTTAAATGACACAAAAATACACAGGACCAGCAATTTCTGAGGGTCTCAGCCTGACAGACGGACAGTACCCACACCCAGCCAAAAGTCACCACACTGCAGGGGCTGTGCTCACTGGGGCTCACAACCAGAATTTCCATTTTTCAGTTTCAACATTGGCTTGTACTGTTTCCTTAATCAGTATGGGATACTACTATTTAATTATGAAAGACAAATTATCAACTAAAATTATCAACTAAGAGTGAACACATCCATTCTTTGAGCCCCTCAGCACAGCCCTCAGATGGAGTACAGGGTACACAGATCAGGAACACAATAGACCTACACTTGCTACAGATAAACCTCAAATTCGATGGAAAACATTTAGGGGCAGATGATTCAAAAGAGGTTGAAAGCAATGGTAGCTTCCTATAGATAAGTGGTCTCAAAATAGAGTCGTTGAAGATAATCTGCAGCTGTTATCAGCTACTTACTTCATTTTACACAGCCGTGGCACATTCCCATTTACTACAGTTTTACCATATCTATACCAATTACTTTCTCTGCAAAGTAAGTTCTCCTTATGGAAGGCATTTGAAACCTCCCCTGGATAAAATCCTTATTGTCCTCCTGCTCTGCTTGTTTCACACTATATAAAACAGTTAAAGATTAAGCAGAAGTTTTAGCAAACATTTAGCCAATGACACTAAAAAATGTTCTCTGTTATTTTCTTGGATGCAGTAGGGGTTGGGTAATCACATGTTTCTCTGCTACTAGATGCCAAGGAACCGGTTTTATTCAGCACTTCTTGGTGGCTCAAAGCTGTGTCCCTTACCCCAAGAAATACCTCTCCTTTGGGAGTTAGGATTGTGTGCATGTAGCTTAAATCATGCCACTTTTTCAACAGTTTCAGTCTAGTTATCTGCTACAACAGCAAGAAATAGGTCTCTAATTACCTTTCCTCTTTATTCACTCACTGTTAAAAAGAAAAATCAACTTCCCAAATCTCTAAAACTTTAAGTACGTCAATAATTTACTTCTAATATAAACAGCATACTTATTATTACTGTTTATACATACATATTACTATTACAAAGCATTTGGCTTCGCTCCCAGCTGTCACAATTAATAAGAATTTTTTCCAGTTCACCAATCCCCTGGTTATGGTTCAGGGACTAGCAGTAGCCCGCAGGTAGCTGGCTGGTCACACCGTCCTAGAAATCCGGTGACACAATCAGCTGCTTCTCTAGATAAAGGTAGGACCTTTCACACTTCAGTACTTTTCTTCTTAGGATCTGTAAACCAGATGGCAACATTAAATCTCATTTTACAGACAAAATGTGTACATCTGAGAAGTCTAAGTTGCCTGAAGAGAGGAACAGCTCACCTACACTAGCAGCACTAGCATCCCATCATCCACACAATTTTAAAGCTTCTTCTCTGGTCTGTTACCTCAGTCATTAATGAAAACAGCAACAAAAACTTGGCTGTGGGAAGAAATACGTGAGCTTGTCTACTTAAATGACTTCACCACTTGAGAATGAACCACTTCTGCTTTAGGCATTTTTTAAGAAACTGTGCACCCACCTTATGAGAACTGTAATGAGGCTGTATGTTACTTATGACAATGACTTGTGGAACAGTGTGAAAGCTTTAGTCAAAATATCTACTTTCCATGTCTCCTTTATCCTACTTAGCCGGTTGCTTTACCTTACCTTTTTTTTTGGCACGTTTCCTCTGCTCTGGCCACCACTAGGTGTCTTTTTTTTGTGTGTTTTGGTGGTGGTGGTGGTTGTTTCTATCATTAGCTCATGATCTGTCGAGCTCTTTATACAACCACACACAAAACTAGTCATATTGTAACCAACCTTCTCTGCATTGTTTGTTCGGTGTTGTCTTTTTGCTGTTACTGGATGTGCACACAGTTTTCCTCTTTCCTCTTTTTTAGGCATTACAGAACTTTTCTTGTTCTTATTTAAACCCACTGCTAACCGAAATTCATTTTATGATGTTGCACACTTGGTTTTCACTTCATATACAAACCCTTAAACTGCTGTACAGCAAACGGAGTATCTGATCTAGCCACAACAATTTCTTAACACACATCCCATCTGTCCTTCGTGTCTGGATGGATGATCTCCATCATGCACTCAGAAGCGCCGTTTTAACTGCTAATCCTCACACACTTCTCCAGCTCTCAAGCAATCTTCCAAGAAGGAACTATTCACCAGCTCCGTAAGTTTGCTGAGGATGACTTTTAAGAGTGACATTCCTCATCCATCTGATCTCAGACTTTCCTTATTTGAAAAACGTATTTCAAAATCATTTTCCCCAAAAGTACTTGCCATTAAGTATTTTTTCTATTAATTGCTAACTTTGAAATCTAAGATCCGATACAAATTACCCACCTCCATTTGCTGAAAGAGGAACTGTCCCCAAAGCATTCTCATAAGTTGACAGAACATGTCGTAATGTATCATTTAGTATTTGGATCCTTTCAACAGTACTGTTATTTATTTTTAGTATCATCTACCACACGGTACAATAACAACAAGGAAAACACAATTCCTTCTTGCATTCCAGAAAGATGAAGCAGCAAGGAAGACAGAGAAGGTAAGAACAAGATATATTAAAAGAGCATAAATGTTGGTAGTATACAAAATATATTTTGTCACAAATATGCATACATAGCTTAGTCTAGCCACATCCAGTCACTTGGGGATCAGAGGCTGGAGAGCAGCCCTGTGGAAATGATCTGGGGGTTCTGGCTGACAACAAGTTGAGTCTGAGGCAGCAGTGTGCCCTGGCAGCCAAAAGGGCCAGAAAAACCTTGGGTTGCGTCAGGTACGGCATTGCTAGCTGGGTGAGGGAAGGGATTGTACAAAGGAAGGGCTACAAAGGTGGTGAAGGATCTGGAGGGCAAGGCGTGTGAGGAGAAGCTGAGGTGCCTTGGTTTGTTCAGCACCGAGCAGAGCAGGCCGAGGGGAGGCCTCATGGCGGCCTGCAGCTCCCTCACGAGGGGAGCGGAGGGGCAGGCGCTGAGCTCTGCTCTCTGGGGACAGCAACAGGACCCGAGGGAACGGCATGGAGCTGGGACAGGGGAGGGTCAGGCTGGGTGTGAGGGAAAGGTTCTGCACCCAGAGGTGGTCGGGCACCAGGACAGGCTCCCCAGGGCGGTGGTCATGGCACCGAGCTGCCGGAGTTCAAGCAGCATTGGGACAACGCTCGCAGACATAGGGTCTGGTTTTGGTGCTGTGTAGAACCAGGAGTTGGACCCAATGATCCTTGTGGGTCCCTTCTGACCCAGGATATTCCATGATTCTGTGATCTGGTTTCTCCTTGCAGGTTTGCTGTGCAGGATCCCGCAGTGCCAGCGGAGCTGCTTACTGTGTCAGGGCTACTGCAGTCAAGGGCTTTTCCTTGACTGAGCACCAACAGCAACACCAAATGAGGGCAGCTAAATCCATCCTAACAACACTGATGTTACGAGAAAGTGATCTGTGCTGTCAGGAATTAACATGAACAAAGCGGGAATCAACCTCTGGCCCAGATGGAAAGCATCAGCTGGAGCCAAACGCTATGGCTGCATATGTATCGAGAAACGTTGCCAAGGAGAAAAAGGGGGAAAGTTTATTTTTTTTTTTTTCTCTGGACAAATAATAATGTTAAATATCCTATACTGCTGCTAGTGCAGGGGGCAGCTAAGCAGTCGTTCCTCAAGCTAGTAGCAATTGAGGGTCATTGGTACGATCTAAACCAAACAAAAGAGTCAAGACTCAACACTGGAAGTCAATAAATACAGGGGGCTCAGTCAGTACCCTGACATGAGCCTCAGAAGTCTCCTCTGTGGAAAACTTGAATTCTGTTGGCACTTAGACGAGAAGATGCTTATTGACACTGAACCTTATAAATGGGGGCAATTTTCAGTAAAAGCCCAGGCAGATACTCCTGGCACCCCTCGAGGTGTGTGGATGGACAACAGAAAGCCCTGCGTCAACTGAGGACTGGTCAGACGCTCTGCTTGGCGAGCTCCTCAACCTTGGCAAGTTGAGTGTTATCCAAGTGTTTGATAAACTGTGCTACTCTTTTTGTTCAGCATCTCTTCACCAAGAAAGAATTCACTGCTTGAAACCACACTGTCATGGTTGTTTGCATTCTGCACATGATTAGACAATGTCTTCCAAAGCAAACACGCTGCTTGGCACACGAACGATCAAAACGAAGTAGATTATTTAATGCCTTCGGTATAATCACTCCTGGAAAATATTAAGGGAAAAAGTGTCCAACTATAAAAACATATCCATTAATCTATGTGCAGAAATGCTTATTAAAATAAGGAGATGCATGCAACGTGTTTGGTGAACACATTTCCCTCAAAACATACAATTTTGCTCACTATCCAAGTCATGCTAAGAACGAGCAAACTATCGGTAAAGCTTGAGACAAAAGTCTTTGACTTGAGAGTGCACATATACAGGCCTTCAGAGAGACACTGCACTAGATCACTATGGACCTGAAAACAACTTCAGCTTGGAAAACTTATTTTGAGGAGGGGAAAAACAAACCCAACAACACAACAGCAGCAGATTTGGGATTTGGGTACTTGCATATTGAAGATTTTGCAGATGTAACACTAAATGCAAACAAGAACTATGAGAACAAAAAAGAACTACCAGGTACAGAAAATACTAATGGCAGGAGATTATGAAACAGGTCTTTCAGCTATCGGGATTCTTTTCTTTTTTTTTGTGGTCATGCTGTTGTTTGGTTTTCCTCTTGTGTTTCCAGTTCTTGGAGTCATGACTGTGCAACAATCTCTTCCCTGAAATCAAGGTTATGTGGCTAAGGAGAAGAATTTGAAAACAGATGCCTTGAAACTCCCCAGACAAGGCAGGATTTCTACCACCGGGCAGCTGGCAGTATCCAGAAAGCAGCAACACTTCCCTTTTTCTACAGCTTTCTTCACTTGACTCTGATCTTAGAGCACTTAAACTTTAAACCTCAGAACATCTCTGGGAGTGAGTGAGCCACTTTTACAAATGGAGAATTGAAGCAGGGATGAAGAAACACAGGAGCCAAATATTCTTTTGCTCTCAGAAGTTTAGATATGGTGTTAGGCAGCTAAACCTCTCAGAGGCAACTCTACCAGGCAAGACTGACCTCCAAATACATCCCAAACAAGTATCATTAGCAATATGCTCATGGTAGCATTTGAACTAAATAATGAATTTACAGATTGACAGAGATCCTGCTCCAGTGAGGATGAATACTCCAAAGCAATGTGGTCAAAACAGTGGAACTATTTTTACTGTTTTCCTTGACTGCCTGTCTCATCTCCACCTAATTTTTTTCCCCCGCATTAAGGTAATGTTCCTATCTGCATTACTTTACCTTACTGTCTTCAGATGCAAATTGAATCAGTCTCTATCATTAATATTTCTTCTCTGTTGCAGTAGTGCCTGGTTGTCCCAATCATACATTGCTGCCTAGCCAAATGGCAATGAATGTAACTGAAGAGAGAACATGAAGGATTGGTAATGTGAGAGCATTTTGCTTCCAGTAGGAAGTATGAGTTTAAATCCTCTTCCACTGTTTCAGTAACGTCTAGAATTTCTCGATTAGAAATAAACAAGATATTCATTAACTAATTGCTTATGTAACAAACATTACATAAATTCATCATCTAGAGATTCTTCATTAAGAAGAATCTTAATTATCCAGGTGAACTTCAAAGCAGAACTGTACTACATGTTTTCTACAGATATCTTCTCAACTTTCCTGATTCCTGTTGTACAGGCACTACACGGTTAAATTGATTAGCCTGACCCAATTTAGGGGTATAGAAGGCAAGCTCAAAGCAACAGCTGAGAGAAAGCGAAAGGCCCGTTCAATGGGTTCATGGATGGCCAACCAACGGTGTCAGCGCCGTGGGCCAGCTGCCAGTTTCAGGGCACCCACACGTGTTTATTGCAAGGATGAGCCGCTCCAAACGCCGAAACTACAAAGCTTTGCCTTCAGTACTGAGCGAGCGTTCTCCTGTTCCAGAGGCCAAATGGAAATGGAGCATTTCCGAGCCTGTCTGACAGACGCTAAGAGCGGAACGCGTGCAGAATAAGGTCATCTCCATGGGTGGGAAAGCAGCACTAAGCCCTGCAGCTCGCTCTGCTCCGGCACCCAACAGCAGCCGCTGCCTCTCCAGCATGTGAGCACTCCAGCACGGGCAGGCCACTGCTCAGGAGAAGCCACGGCTTCAAGAAGCCACCATCATCACCTGCTCCACAGCCCCAACACATGCTGAGCTCTTCTGCTGCAGGCCTGGCGAATGGGGCAGCCCCTGGCCACATCAGCAACCTAGGACTTGGGTTTTGGGTGATACTTGTGCCTTCCAGTTGAAGGCAGGGACTTCTGTGCTTACTTTTGCTCTTTTTCTTCAACTTCCACACCCGTGGCCTCTATCATTCACAACCTGAAACCTGGACATTCCCTTCAAAGTCACCATTTTTCTGCTGACAACCACCATGATAAAGCTGAAGCAAACCCCTTCTGCAGACAAAAACCCCACAGGTTTTTTGTTGTTGTCATTGCTGCTGGAATTATCAGAGTGAGCCAAGAGTAGCAGAGCTCTCCCCACCTTTAAAAGTACCGGCAGTGCTCCAACTCCAGCAAAGAGGTTGCCCACACTATGATCTGCTGGGTACAAGGGTACCAGGGACGAGGTTGGGGGAAGCATGCAGCATCCAGCCCCGGCATTTGTTGGCATCGATGTGAAAATGGGTCTGCAGCGAGCCATGGGTGGCCAAGGACTGTCTGCTTCTGGCATCCAAGTCAGGCAACTTAGAAGTCCACTTACCATTTCCAAGCTGCAGTGCAGGCTGCAGTGCAGTCTCCACTGTAAATACACCCAAAGTCTTTGCACTCGCTGCATTTGAATTCAGACGCCAGGAAAAAAAGGGAAGGTTTAACCGAAGCAAACAAAGCACTGCAAGTCCAAGTAAAGGCACATGAAAGGGATTCAGTTCCTGTAATGTCCCCGTCAGCCTTTTGTTCTCTGTTAGCCCATGTTCTTCAGCCGTGCTTTTCAGATGCTGCAGCTTAAATCAGCCTAATCTAACTCTCACCAAAGTCGGTGGAAAGCTTCCTGCTGATTTTATGGAAACCCAATTTTTACTTCTTCATTGCTACTGCCATATAAGTAAGGATAGAGGAAGATCACTGCAACTTTAATTTCTTACACAGCCTAATATTCAACGTGGACCAGACACTAAACTACAGCCACTCCAATATGAGCCTATGCCAATGCAGGTCAATTTCTGAATTTAGAACTAAGAAAATAGTAAATCTGTAGGTAATGTAAGAAAGGGAATAAGACAACAAACATTTTGCTGCTCAAAGCACTACAGGAAATATGTGCCAATGCAGGCAGGACTGTCCACCTGAACCACTCCTCCGAATTATTCCCCATCAGTTCCATCTCTGAGCCCCCTACTAAACTGTGAAGAAAAACCTTTTTAAATTAACGAGAATCTCTCGCTAGCAACATAAAAGCATTTGTACACGGTGTGTGTGTGATGTCACCTGGTAACAAACCAACAGGGGAATAAGAGTCAGGATAAACTCTTGCAAATGAAAATGCTTTTTTTCCAGATATTTCCATTGGCTTCAATGTATGACTCAGAGTTAAACAGAACAGGGGTTTAGAATTTGACCTCAGATTTGTACAGCCTTTTTCTGCCCCATCCCATTCTTTTAATACTAAAAACACAGCAATCACATTAGAAACTAATGTTGTCTGTACGTGTCCTTTAAATAAACTGCTGAATGTCACTGTGCTATGCCTCTGAGCTCTTTCAGCTGATCTGTGAAAAGCATACTTAAAATTCCTCTTTCAAACTTAATTTGCAGTGATTTTCTTGTAGTAATGTCATAACAAATGAGAAAGATAATTGATTTCAACAGTAAGCAATTACATACAATGATTTTTCTACAGCAGTCGCCTAATTAAGAGACTATGAGCCTAGCATAGCAAGTCTTTGAATTAAGGATTTGAGGTTTTCATATGAGATGCAAGATGCACAACTTTTTCTATTCTGCTCTACTGCAGATGCACCAAAATTCTTGCTCCAAACTTTTAACCCTTCGCAAAGATTTCACACTCGTCTGCTCGGCTGGGTTCTGAAGACGAGGAACAGCTCCTGCTCAAATGAGTAAAGACAGCTGAAGAGCATCAATATTGATAAATAACATTCACGGCACAGCTTATCTAAAAAGTGACACCGGACTAAAAATATCTGGAGAAAATTAACAATGAATGGTTTGTTCAGAACATGAAACATGCACATACACAGATGCCAGTTATATAACCCATTTCTTAGATCAGGAAAGAGTAAACACCGGGCTATTCTTTCAGCTCACCAAACCACCATAAAAAGCAGGCACATTTCCCTCCCACGTTTCTCTCCCCTAATTAACAGATTTTTTAATGGCGTGCCTTTTACTACTGCAGCAGAATCTCATCTGCCTCCGTATTCTGGATTGCTACGTACAAATTCCCATTGCTCCCACAGGCTTTTCTAAGAAGCATCTGCAACAAAAGAACAGTAGGTGCATACCTTAACCTCTTGGTTGGCAAAAATCTCCACGTCAACCCCACAGGCGACCAGAGTGGAGACATCACAGTCCATGCTACGGGCTGGCATCCCCCCCTTTTGTACACAGAGTTAAGCAACCTCCGAGTAACAAACGACAGGAAGAAAACAAAAATCTTCAGCTCGGTATTTGCTACTGAGCAGTCCGAAATTCTGTTTCAGTGCCGACAATAACTGCAAGCCTCCGCCACGAGCTCTTTGCACTTAACTGAGTTGCTCCTTGCCTTCCCCTCGTACACCCGCCGACTGAGCCGGCGGAGCATAGTAACAGCGCTATTCCATCTCTCACGGCAATGACATCACCACCAAGACTGACATAAGCTAAATCTATTTTTTCAACCCTTTTATCTCTAGGCAGCACAGTGGATCAAATTGAACATGATTATGTGCTAAATCTGAACTCCGACTAAATCAATTCAAGCAGCGTTCGCTGGCAACTGAGTCATAGCTGTTGTTTCAGCTGAGTGCTTATGTTGGCAAAAAAAGATCGCCTGACACTGAAAGCTCCGCTCCGAGTGTAAATTAACCCAGCATTTAAAGCCACCAAGCTTACGGTACAATCCATTACTTTATTACACCTTAAAATCCACAGCAGAGCAGTAATAAAATAGAAGTAACAAAAAAGTCAGCATTCTGTTTTACTAGCTCTTCTTTCCCATACGGCAAGCGATGTGACCCCACGCAGAGTATTAGAGAACATCTCGTCCCATCAGCAGAAGCCATCAACATCCTGCAAATGTGACCCCATTACTTACAAACACAAGTTACACCCTGACTCATCTTCGGGAAGATCAGAGGCATGTCTGCCTGTGATTCGGAAGTCAACAGCCCTTCAAAGAACAGAACAAGAAAATGTCCCCTGAAATTAGGATGTCACATTAAGCAACCCTTGTACCACCTGTCCTTAGAGTTACTTCTTCCCAAATGTAACAGCTGAGAAGGAAATGCACCAAGTAAGGCTGGTTTAGACCCAGTAATTCAGTGTGTTTGTGCTTCGCTGGTTTATTTTTTACATCAGGAAGAGATGTATCATGAAATAGAAGTCCCAAGTTTGTAGATGTTTTAAAGTTGATCTTTACCCGGAGCTGCAACATCGTTTTTCCTCTCGTTTTTCATCCTCGCCATCCATAAATTACTTTTAATTGTTGCTGTCCTAGAGATGACATTTATGGCTAGGTCAGATTTACAGGCAGAATTAAAACCTTTAACTACTGCAGGCCCATCAGACGGCAGCAAACACAGGGCACGCACTCAGCTTGTTCGGCAGCCGACACAAACCCAGCAGCAGCATGCAGCTCAGCACCATGGGCTGTGCCGCTTACTCCACTTCACTGGCACATATTGCAGCTTGCACCACGCTTTGGGATGATGCCCACACTTTGCTGCTAATCTTTAAACTCGATTGTGCAGAACTAGCTCAGATGGGGCTGCAGGCTACGAAATTCAAACACCTGAGGAAAGGACCTCGAGTTCTCTGCACCAAAAGGATGAGACATCTGGAAGCAGAAGGTTCACACCAGGCTCAAGCTGCCCAGCTCCCTGCCTTGCTCTTTCGCCAGCACCAGAAGTCTGGGAAGCACAGGGACCTGCAGGTTAGTTAACAGAAGAACAACCTCTGCTGAGAACTTGGCTCTTTACCGCTGGGAGCTGGCAGTAAATTTGGATGCTGATACAGCAAAGCTGACATCCATTATCAGAACTTTTCCAAGTTCTGTTCAATTACTTGGCCATTTTTTAACTTGCATTTACAGTAGCCCCGTCAGCAGCAATTACAAAAGAAGATCCAAAACCAGACTAGAAACTTATCCCAGCACTAAAGATTTCACAAACTAGGAATATGCAGATCAACAGAAATAGATAGAGCACAAGGCAGCAAATGAATGAATACGGCTCATTAACTGTTTTCTACATCAGTCACTTGTTTTTTTTTCCCCACAAACCACAGTAAAAGATTTTTAGCAAAGAATTTGAAGTTAACATTCTTGTGCGTGTTTAGAAGAACTTTTATGCACATATTCGAATATCACATATATGAGATATCACAGGAAAAAAAAAGCCTACAGATGCCTGACTGAAGTTCTAAGTAGGCAGCAATGGAAAAATCATGTCATCAGAAAGCTGAAAAGTTCCTAAGTGGTTTTCAAAGAGCTGGAAGGAAGCACTGAAAGCAAAGATGAGTCATGGGTATCTGAGCCTAGCGAGAGTTTTAGCAGCATGGACCAACAGGAGACAAAAACTGCAACAAACTCTGCAAAGGAAAATATATCAGGAATGAGACAACGCCGAGAGGCAGCCCAAGCCACGCACGCGACGGTGATGCCTGGCCCGAGCCTGGTCTCACAGCAGTGAGGGGAAAAGGATCCCCCAGCCCAGAGCCAGGCTGCATAGATAGTCCCATAACAATTTCCTTTTTTTTTTTTAATTTTTAAATCTGTCATCTATCAATTTCAATAGCCTGTCTGCTTAATCTTGTGAGTGCTGGGACGTGGGGTGCACACTGACCTGTTCCACTTCACGGTTGCTCTTGTGCTTCTACTTCTCATCTCCTTTCAAACCAGAACCATTGCAGCTTTCCCACTCCCTCCTAGCAAAGAAACCCTTTGCAAATATTTTAGTTTCTTCTTGCCTATTCCTACTCATAACCCAGCTTTTTCCCTTAAAACCCCTTCTAGCTCTTGGGGTATTTTAGCAAGCTCTTGACAGAGACACCCCAGTTGGGTTCACTTTGGGAAACCAGGGATTACCTTGTAGAAACTCCACAGCACGCCTCAGTACTTCGGCTTAGATCTTCCGATAGATATATTCCATGTCACTACTCACTTCTCATTTTAAATCAAGATAAAATCCTCCCTGAGATTTTTTAGGGCACTCTGCAACTCTTCGTAGCCTCACCTAATGTTAATAAACGTTATTTCACTTTTCTTTTAAAATTGTCAGGTTAATATTGACTGCTTCCTCCAGATCAGGAGACTTGTTTGTCAATCAAACTGAAAGAAAGATTCGTTCATTTACTTAAAAGAAATTCTGATCTCTATTCAATTTACCAAACTCCCAGGAAAACTAAAACCATATCTCATGCCTGATTTAAAGCATCCTATTTCATAAACAGTGATCGATTTAGAAGGCATGCACCTCAGCATGCTTGAACCTTCAGCAGGTTCTCCAGATCAAAGACTGCTACGGGTTACCACCTCTGCCCTACTGCTGGTGCAGGGAAGGCCCTCTCTTGCTGGCAGGCGCTGAGCCAGAGGAATTTGGGGATCACATACACCCCTTAAAACTTACCAAAGTGCTCTGCGATGGGAGCCAAGGTGCAGGAAGCAGAAGAGCAGTGCAGACGTCAGTGAGCTGAGCCATTGCTAATGGGAGTGATGTTCATTGGCATTCAGCAGGAGTGCATCTCGACGCTTGCTGCCCCCTACCCATTTTATACTGGGCTTAAGACCCCAGCCAGTAATTCTGAGGATGGAGAACAAGCAGAGCACTTTGAACAACAGTCGTGCGGATGTTTTTTGAGTTGTTTCATGTTTTGGCCATAATAACAATTGTGCATGGAATTAAACGGGCACCATGCATGAATAATTCAGGGGAATATTTCAGAGTGAAGTTGAGAGCAATCCAGACTTACTTGGAGATCTAAGCTGAGCACGGAAATACAAAGCTTTTAGTTACTCGTACAGCCAGCAAACAGGCTCTGCAACCCAGGACAATACTGATTAAATGTCACTCGGGCTGATACTTGTTCTTCACAAGAACCAGCATCAGCCACTAACATCACTGGGCTCTGATGATTAACGCTTGATGATCAAGTCTCATACTTGAATCAGCACTCCCAATCAAAAAGGCAAAAGTTCCCCAAATCAGAAGGAAAATAAGTCATGTTGTTCTAGCCAGGGCCAATCCTTCAGCTGCAGCCCATGCAGTGCCTGGGACAATGCAGCCCTGCTCTACAGCCTTTACTCCTCTGCACGTAGCTTTTGTTTTCCTGCAGTGTTCCCATAGCCATAGCTCCAGCTCAGCCCGATACACACAAATAGGGCCATAATTTAGGCTTTTCAAGCTCAGCTGTCAAGTTGTTAAAACAACTGCAGAAAATCTTGACCCCCTTTTGCAAGCAAACCATTACTGATTTAGCCTTAGGGAAACTTCCCTGTGCGTGGACCTCATGGTAACAGCAGCCACGTTAGAACACAAAATACGAGCTAAATTCAGAAGCCAAAGTGACATATTTTGCTCCCTAGCTAAAGCTTGTGCTCATTACTACTACGAACAGTAGGATTATTTCTGTAGCAGCTCTGCTCACAGGTGCCTACCATGCTGTTTATGGTGCTGCACACAGGCAGGACAATAAGAGAAACCCCACATCAATGACCCATTGGTGCTTGAATGGAACCCTATAAATAGATTCACATTGTCTGGCTCCAACATTTTTAACAACCTGCATCTCCATCGATCTTCTTCAGCCTACTACAAAAGTCAAAAGCATTTAAACCAAGCTCTCATGTATGTGTAGTTACGAACATACATTCACAAAGAGAATCCTAGTTCTTCATGAGAAAAATAGAAGGTAAATAGGTAAAGAGAAATAAGAGGTCCAGAGGAACGCACCAGGAACACAGCAGACCAGTGGATCAGGGCACCGAGGGAAGGATTCTTCCTCACCTGTAGCTATGCCTCAATTTACGCTCAGTGTATAGTCGAGGGTGAAAGGCCAGCACTTCAGGAGACGACGCAGAAAGAGATGTCTGAAGTTAAGGGAGATGTGAAAGCCATTCAGGTAATACACATTACCTGATGCTCGGATAACCACGCTAAATGAAGTCACTGTTACCTGGAAATAAAATTCCCGCTCTTAATTCCCCAAACAGAACGGCCATCAAACATTACATCGTCAGTTACTTTGTTATGCCTCTTTTTATAACACTGTGAGAATTTAAACTCTTGAAATAAACCCATAACAGATGAAAACCCCCTAGTTTCCATTAATATCCATTAATGGATTTCTCCACGAGCAGTCAATAGCTGCAACCATGATGTGTTTCGCCTGAGGAACCTGTCTGCATGGGAATACTCGCTCCCAGGTTCTCAATTGCTGCCAAAATATCATGTATTTTCAGAGGCTAGAAAGGGCTTATATGAATACAGAAATAAAGAAGATATAGAACACAGCATCTAGAACATCTCTGAATTCCTGAAAGACACTAGAATACCTATACATCAAGTGAAGTATCTTTTGGGGTAGAAATTTTTAACTGTTATTTATGATAATAAGAGTCATAGAATCATCTAGGTTGGAAAAGACCTTCAACACCACCAAGTCCAACCATCAACCTGACCTTCTGAGTCCCATCACTAACCCGTGTCCCTAAGCACCACGTCCACATGTCTCAAATACCTCCAGGGATGGGGACTCCACCACCTCTCTGGGCAGCCCGTTCTGATTGATGCCTGGCCACCCTCTCCATGAAGAAATTCTTCCTAATGCCCAATCTAAACCTCCTGTGGCACAACTTGGGGCCATTTCCTCGCATCCTCTCACTTGTCACCTGAGAAAAGAGACCGACATTCTCCTCACTCCAGCCTCCTCAGGTAGCTGTAGAGAGCCAGGTCTCTCCTCAGTCTCCTCTTCTCCAGGCTAAACAACCCCAGTCCCTCAGCCTCTCCCCATACATCTTATTTTCCGGTCCCTTCACCAGCTTCGTTGCACTTTCCAGCATCTCAAAATCCTTCCTGCAGCGAGGGGGACAAAACCAAACACAGCACTGGGGGTGTGATCCCACAGCTACAAAACCACTGATTTTCCAAGAGCAGTTCGAACCCCAAGCTAAAGTTCCTAAAAATTCAGAATTAACGGCACCTGTGAGGGAACAAAAAGGGCTCCCAGTCACCCCTTCTTACAGCAAACACTCATTCCTATTGTTTGAAGATTTTTTAAAGATGCAGAATTTTGGCCAGAAAAAGAGCGAAACTGAAAGTTTAATTAAACTTAGAGTAACCCTAAATCAATACATTTCTCAAAAATACATTACCTGTAAAGTTTGGAAAATCCTCTAGATGAACCGTGCCTTGGCTGCCCATGGCATTTGGAAAGGAAACTTTTCTGTAAGTAATGTTTTGTTTTTCTGTCAGTAATAAATTTTCGCCACTCAAACTTAGAGGTCTCATTGTCTGAGAATCCGAGAGTCAGAAAATAAGACAAATCGTAAACATTATGGAATATTTCTCCTCCTTTGGTAACTATCAAGCCACTCAAAGCACCACATACAATCATGTAAAAATACTTCAGCATCTGAGCAAAAGAGTGTGTCACTTAGCCAAGATCGTTTTGCTGTCTCATTTGGGAACACACAAGTTTCAACTCTGAGTCAGAATCGTTCAATTACTTTTAATGTTGCAGTATCATTCAGAGCCCTCAGCTTCCAAATATAGGGGCGGGGGAAGGAAATCGGTGCACGTAACCATTTTCGGTAGACCGAAGACAAAAATCCTTCCCTGGGCCTGATCCCCACAGATTGATGGTTTTGGTGCTTCTAGACCAGCACAGCAGCAAGCCTCCAAAGAGATGAACTCAGTTCCTGATAGAAATACTTAAGTGACCTTGGACAAAACATGCAGGGACACACATTCAGAAGAGCTCAGCCCCCTTGTGTTTTATTTGGATTTTAAGTGTAAACTGTGAAGGGCATGCTCCATTACTAGGCATTAAGGATGAGGCAGTTTGGGATAGGCCTGAAATACTCCTGCCCAAAAAACGTGATTTACTGTTATCCAAAATCTCAGTTAAAGGCTTCAAAATGCATTTTAGAATCATTTCCATTTACCCTTCCTTGTCTCAGGCTAGCAAGGGTATTTAACATGGCTGTATGTTTTCCTTGTCATTTGAGATGCTTCATCACAGCCAAATGCCCTTGAAAGAAGAGCCCGGAATACCAATGCTCGCAGCTGCGAGAGCCCAACTTTATCTCCGAACCACAGCACTGCACAGGACACGCAGGTGAGAGATTTAATGGCTGTGCTGCGAGAGAACGGTGCTTACAGCCAAGCCAGCAAAAGCAGTCCAGCTCGAAGGAAAAAAATAAACTGTCAAACAGCATGCGGTCGGACAGCAAATAATGAAGCAATGAATAATAGATTTCGTATGTAATTGCTATTTTCTCCTGATATTACAGGGTGGAAGTGGGTATTTATTTCGCTAAAACACCTTCTTAAAGCAGACAGTCCCTTCTGTGAAATTCCCTCATCCATCTGAAAGATAAAATAACCGAAAATACCCTAAAGTGTCAATAATTAAAATTTACCCTCTACAACTCTTTGTTCTTTTCTTCATTAAAGAGAGAATACACTGTCTCCATTTCGATAAATTATGTTCCCTGCTACTATTTTTTTGATTTACATTCATACAATGGCTGGAGATTAGACAGTATGGGGTGCAAATTGGGGCATGAAGCTTCTCCAAGGTCTCTACAATGAAATTTAAAATCCCCGCTAAGGAAACCGAGTTTCTCCCCAACACATAGCATATGAGTAATTCCCAAATAACAGTAAACTTGTAATTTGTTCATAAAATGGCTTTATCTGAGTCCCTGCCCACCAGGCTGATCTCACGATTTCACAAAGAGAAGAGACCGTGATGACCCCTGTAAGAGCCTGCATCTTATGTGAGGATATGAGAGATCAGGATCGGTTTCCCCCCCTTTTCCTCTCCCTAAAAGAACATTTTTCCCCAAGTAGAACAGACCTCGAGCAATAGTCTTGCACTGATCCAGCCCAAGAAAAGACCAAAACAGTTTTCCAGTCTTCCGACTTGCACTCTCAGTTTACTTAATATTTCCGTAATTTTTATAAAGCTCTAATGATTTCAGAAGATGCATATTTAACACAGTTCTAAATCACTTCGTCACTCTGTATTTTGGTTCCCTCCAGTAAAAGGCATTGTGATGTGTTTTCAAGATTAGATTGGCAATAATTAAATAGCAGGTACACTAAAAAACACAAGCAAGTGACATAAATCTGATCTTACTTCAAAGCAGCAGAAGTTTCACTACAACAACCCACTCCTCTCCATCCTATGCCTTTGAAGTTTACTGTGAAACATGAATTTGAGATTGTATTTGTTTGGAGGTCACTTATTTGTTCTACAACCTTCCTCTCTGTGAGCATAAAAGCAAGTAGGACTTACTGTAGAAAGGCAGGTCAGTTTCTCTATTTACTGAAAAGACAAAAAATACAAGTATTAATTTGTAATTTAACATCTTATTTAGTGTCTATACATCACAGCCATAAACTGAGTTACAGGCAGAGTTTCAAACTCATCATCTCAGCTTAAGATGGGCAAGCAAAATTTATTTCACTTGAGATATCACCAATTATATTTCCACTTCTTCAGGCCACAGAGATAAAACCAGGTCCAAATACTACAGTATTTGCAAGTGGCAAGAGGCATCTTGGGTGTAACAGTGGCTCTCAAAGGAATTGAGAACTGCTTTGTTTTAATCCACGGCACTGTTTTCATTAACTTGAAGAGATTCATGCTCCAAAAGGCACATAAACAGAGGAAGGATAGAAGGTCACAACTCTTTAAATTAGCTCTTAAAGGACTGCTAAGAAGTATTCTGGCATTGGGCGATATCAAATAATAGCAACCACTTTTCATGGAAAAGATATACTCAGCAGCTAATGTGGATTTATTCCCACTCTAAATTACTAAGTGCATCTTACGCGTGTTTATGTTTCTAAGGAATAAGGAAGTAGTTGAAGAGTCACAAGCCAAGAGACATTCGTCGGAGAATGAATTAGAACTTGAACAAAAAATAATTTCTTATCTTTTGGACAGAGCAGCTGAAAGAGCCATATATTCCCAGTTCAGTCGATGTTCTTTTAGCAACTTAAAATATTATTGTAATGTCTGGTTGCTATTTACAAAATATTTTATATACACCAAAGAATGCAGCCAAACTTCTGAAGGGGCATGTACCAGGCCATATACAGTAAGAAGATGTTTAAAAGAACACCAACTCCCCCACAATACGATCCCTGTAGCAAGATACAGCCCGTTGCATGGCAGAGGGCTGCCCCATATTAGACGGACCTAAGAGAAGGCTAGTGAAGTCTTCAAGGCATCAAATCCACTCAGGAGTGATGGGCTTAGTGTAAGGATTTGCAGAGAAAAGAATTAAAGAGCATCTCGCTAGCCACTGAAAGACAGTCCCAGCAGCCTACCGCCTCGCTGTAAGCCAGGAAGCTCAGGGAAAAGGGATAAGGGAGAGCCACATCCTACATCGAGCCCAGCACAGCAGCATCACCACCCCGTGGGGACCAGAAGACACTCATTGATCAAGCTCTTTCTGACATAAAGACAAGAACAAAGCAGGGACTGTAAAGATAAGAAAGAGAAGGTGGATGATGGACAGAAAAAAATCTGTATTAAGTTCTACTTACACGTGAGGCTAATTACAAAACTGTAAAATAATGTTCAAATAAATCTCTACTACTTATCTCTTGGTATTTTGAAAACACATCGATAGCAAAAGCCCTTCTGGAAAGCAGAGCACTTATCAAATATGAAATAACACCACAAAGAATCTTCAAGGCCTCGACTGGTTTGAAGATTTTATTAATTTAAAATGTCATTTTAAGGTCTGGAAAAATGCTGTATTTAAAATAGCCTGCCAATCCAACCCCCAGCCCCGAGTCTTCGACGTTTCCTGAAAAGCCTTTGAACCATTCCCAAGCTATAACAACTGCTGTGTTTCAATTTACTAAATAAATTCTTCAGTTTATTAAGATTAATAGGAATAATTATTTTCACTGATTTATTTAGCACTATGCAAATTCCTGGAAGTAAAACATTCATGCAGGCTTAATGTACAAAATCAAAAGGAATTCCTTGCCCCTCTAAAATGGAGACAGGATGATAGGTCAAGTGCTATTTTAGCACTGCTTGGTGGAGAATTCAGTTGTACATGTCTGCTCTTCTCACGGTTGCTTTGTCTGTAATTGAAGTATTGGCTCCTTTGGTTAATGGGAAATGATAATTTTATAAATCATAAAAATGTGTCATGTTTAGGTACTGCACTTGGTGCTGTACAGACACTGGGCTGGCTCTTGACTTGTGAGCAGCCCTCTCCACACCTGCTTTCCACAACAGTAACTTGCAGGTAGCTGGTACCCTGAAGGAAGGCTGGTACATACTTCAGAGCAAAGTCATCATCTTTCTCCCCCCTTTTTTTTTTCTGCTATCAGATCCAGGAATCTTCTCATTAAGTCTTTCAGTGACTTCATAATCCCTTCTGATGCATCTGTTTGCCTTAGTAATCATTGCACTGAGCTCAATCTGCTAAGCAGTTAGGTTTTTAGCCTCGCCACTAGTACTTGGAAATTGCCCCAAATCTAAATGCTCTGTTAGTTAGAAACTAATTTTCAGACAAACTTGAGGCCGATTTTTTTTCTTTTCCTCTTGCATTTATAAACAGCACCAAAACACTTGCCAGACTTTGTATCTGCTGCATAAAAACAAGCCAAACTCTCCCACATAATATCAATGTGAAAAATCATTTAAAACAAATGATTTAAAAGCAGCTTGGTAATTTCTATATGGCACGCACATTCTATAGGTCACATTCTAGCCCAGCTCCTGAACCACATGGCTTGCTAGCTTCTCACGGACAGACACGAGCTCTCCATACCATAATCCGTGACTCGATGTGTTAGCTAACAGAACGCTGTGGAGGTACTGACATAAATAAGAAGTGCTCTGCAGCACATATAGCTTTAAATTTAATTTTAAGAACAGAAAGGGATTTGTGACAGAGATTTCAGTTTTTAAAATGGCAGAGAAAAGAAAACCAAACCCAAGCTCCTTTCTTCTCACTATCACAAACACTTCATCATTCATGACTGTGCAGAACTTGCTGCAGCAAGAGAGCCACTGAAAGCTGCTTGGCTGGGGAAAGGAAAAATAAGTAATTAATATATATATATATATGAGCCTCCTCTACTGCCTGTTTTGCAGCATAAACTTTTCTAACTACTTAATCATGTCCCATATTAGTTTTGAAATCTCATTGTTTCATAGAATGGTTTGGGCTGGAAGGGACCTTAAAGCCCATCCAGTTCCAGCCCCCTGCCATGGGCAGGGACACGTCCCACCAGCCCAGGCTGCCCAAATCCGATCCAGCCTGGCCTTGGGCACTCCCAGGGATGGGGCACCCACAGCTCCTCAGGACAATTTGACTGATTTCTTGGTTTAGTGCATTATTTACAAGTTGTAATAAAACCCCAGTCTTTTACCTCCAATCAAAGGCAAGGGGTGGATTTAGGTCAACATCAAGTTTGATGAGTCCAGGTTTGTCACAAAGCCATTATGCCATATGACTGGGCAAGAATAAAAAGTGGTGTTGTTTTTTTTTTTCTTTCCTTTTTTTTTTTTTTTTTTTTTTAATATTGGCAGAACTGTGGTAGGCAAGAACAAGCCTACAAAACTTCAAGATATTTCTGGAACAGAAGATTTGGAAAGAAGAGATCATTGCAATACACATACTTTAAACTTTTGCTGACGCTTTAGCAGTTGGCCCTTTTTTTTTTTTCTTTAAAGCAAACCTTTAATAGAATTTGTCCAGCGTGCCTTATATCATATATATAAATGTTGGATCACACGCAATAAATCCCCTGATACAGAACGGGACTGCAAATCGTTTGGTAATGCAACACAGATGGGATTGGTATAGGAACCACCAGGTGGAGGTGACGGCACTGAGAACTGCACTAACGAAGTACCAGATTGGAAGAGGACTATTACTAGTGCTTCTATTGAATGGGATTATTGCTATTACTAGTGCTTCTATTGAATGGGATTATTACAGTGATTTTATCTGGATGCTAATGGAGATCCACGCACAAACCGTGACAACCCACGCAGCAGACACACATTAACGGAACTGCCAGTGGCTTGATGACAGAGGTGTCTTCAAAGCAGAGGAAGATGAAGATGGGGATTACAAATTCATTGCAGACTGGCAGCACTGGGAAGGTAATGTAATCAGTATTTGCAAAAAGTCAGGTTAATCCCAGGCTTCAGCAGCAGAATGCTTCCAGGTAAAGAGAGGAAAGAGTATTTTGTGGTGTATTTTTCTCTCTTCCAAGAGAGAAAAGTATTTTGTATATATATGTCATTTCATAACTCAGCTTCATGCTGGGTACGGTTTAAAGAAGAGAGCTAAATAATGCTGGTGGTGGCACAGCACATGAAGACCCACCTGCCATGACATGACGAACTCTGGGATGTTTATGGGAACACTTACAGCACTGCACTGGTACTGTGGTTGGAGAAAACGACAAGAGTAACCTGAAAGAGCAAAAGGGGTCGATAACCGTGAACGGAGCAATGAAACAGTGGCATGAATGCATCAGAGTGCTAGGGGGAGAAGAGAAGCTTGAGCATACTCCTATTCCATGCCCTTCTGCATCATCAGGAACATCAGGATCAGGGGCACCACAATTCATAAGGAAGAAGCCTAACAGCAGTTTTCAATAATAAAAAAGCATGGGAACCACAAAACCTAAGCTCGTGGTCAGCTCCACGAAGCAACTGCTGTGGCCACTACCTTGCTTTCAGCCGCAGAGACGGAGGCGAAGAACTGTTCTTAAAGCTGAAGTTTGCTGAGCACAGATAAAACGTGATGGATTGTCTGGGTCTGTCACCTGGAATCAGGACAACGATACTGTGACATATTCAGCATAAAAGAACAAAAAAGACGTCAGAAACAGAGCAGGAATTCATTTCCAGTCACTCAAATTTTACACTGTCAGCAAAGCAGACGTAAATGAAAAAGTCCATTAAAACAGGCCAACAGGATTCAGGGAGCCAGATACCAAGTGGGAAGCTGATTCTGTCAGCAGCATAAAAGCTGGAGTTGAAGTCAGGTAAAAAAAGGAAATGTTCCAAGACAACTGAAGGAGGCTTCCTACCACAAGAGACAACGAAGGGCAGAACAACAATGGATGATGTCTCATCAGTAAATTGGGAGTACAGTATCAAATCCAAGTCTAACAGGAGCTCATTAATAACCTCAACTAAGAACACAATGGAAGCTATTTTATTTCCACTGAGCCTGATTTTCATTTGGGTAAAAACTTCAAGAAGTGACAGCCAAAAAAGTGCCCAAATCTGTACGACAAAATGATTCTAATGACTGTTAAATTGGTACAAGCAGCCAATCGTTTTAAATTAATTGATCTACAGTGAATAATTTACGTGGGTGCAAACAGGCTGTAGTAGGGTAGATCTTGAGAGTTTTAATCCTCCTTCTGTTCTCATGCCTATGCAGGAATTACAACCGTGCCACAGTTTGAACCAAAACATAACAGGAATCAAAAGTCTGATGCTAGAGCACCAGCACTCATGTATAAAGCACTGAACCTCCCAAAAATATTCTACTTCACAGAGGGATTTTTTTAGGAATCCTTCATAAGACAGTCTTAAGTTGTATTTTTATTATTACTATTATTTAAAAGGGAGAAGGATGAATAAGTACCACAGAAGAGGTGCCGGTAGAAGGCAGCTCTGGAAATCACCCAATCCCACTCCTGGCTCTGCGCAGGGTCAGACCGCAGCCGGCTGCTCAGGGCTGTGCCCAGCCAGGTTTCATATATTTCCAGAATGCAGACTCCACAGCTTCTGGAAAAACTGCACCAGCATTTTACCACCTCACAGTAAAAACATTAATGCTTAAAGGGAATTTCTTGTATTCCACTTTGTGTCAACTGCTGCTTGTCCTTTCAGTGGACGCCACCGAGAAGAGCCTGGCTTCATCTTCTTCGTTTCCCCCACAAACCAGTTGGGTATTTATACACACCGGTAAACCCCACTAAACCTTCTCTTCTTTGGGTTAAGCAGCCAGCTCTCTCAGCCTCTCCTTATACAGGGCTCAAGTCCCTTAACCACCTCCATGGCCACCTCTCTCTCATCTGGGGGAGCCCAGAACTGGACACAGCACTCCACTAAGTCTCACCAGGACGAGCAGAGGGGAAAGGATCACCACCTCAACCTGTCCCAATAGTGCTCAGAATGTCTTTGACTTTCTTGACCACCAGGAGGTCTGGGGGCTTACGTTCAGTTTGGTGTCCACCAGGACTTAGGGTCATTTCTGGCAAGCTGCTCCCCAGCCAGTCAGCCCATCCTGCTGCGTGGGGCTGTTTATCATCTGCCCATTCATACACAGAATACTAAAAAAGCAGTTCTCCATGCTCGGTTTATGCAAATATACTAAGTTAATTCCTTCTACACAAAGTAAAACAACTGTGAAATAGCACCTGGAACAGGAAGTTTATAATTAAATGTTCACTGAACATTCATTGAAAAGTTAAAGATGTATAAATATGAAATAACATCAGCAAGATCACTTAAGATGTAACAGAAGCATACGAGTCATATCTACACACACAAAAAAATAATAATAATTCCTGGCATCACTAGTTTTTATTATTTGTTTTGTTCTTGTTTATCCCTGTAGAGTCTAGCACATTGACTTAGGTGCTGTACGAACAACAATGATAATCCCAAAGAGCATAAGATTCAGATAAGGGAAGTTTCCATCAAGTTTCATCATGTGAAACAATGAAATAATCATAAAATAAAAATAAGACGTTGGCTTGGCATTTGTAACTTTCTAGCTGATAACTTATCAGAAAGTTTTTGCCTGGGTAAAACTTCTATTTATTATACTAAAAGGGCATAAACTTCTAAAAGCTTCGTGCAGCAGAACACTGGAGAAGTGTTTGTCATTCAGTACAATGACGGGAACCAAACGTAGCTCCCAGTAGAGAATTAAAAGAACAAAAAATACTTTTCTCCAATTAACTGCACCTCATCTGTCTTCTGCAATTGATGTAAGTTAACATAAAGAATGTACATCCTTCTTTGTGAAGGAGAAAATGCTCGCATGTAGGAAGTGGTGCAATGCCAACTGATATGTGATAACCCTTGATGAAGTTCATTTTTTTTTTTTTTTTTTCCTCATGGGCCCATGTATGAAACAGACTACATTTATCAAACTGTTTCTCTACAGCATCTGTGAAGTGAAAATATCCCAAAATGTATGCTCATCTCAATGTCTTTTATGTTCCTCTGCTCTAGGGTTCAATAAGTATGCAAGGGAGGGAATTAAAAACGGCAGAACTTCTTCTGGTACATCTTCTGGTACAGGCAAGTAAAATTCAATGATCACATAATCAGTTAGAGAGAGGTAAGACCTGTTTGCAAGCCTTGAAAAAATGTGTATATTTTTATATTCAATACATTCAAGCTAGCGATGCATTCAAATATTTTAGGATGCATAGAACACCCTCCACATCACTCCCCAAATAAAGTGCAATACTTTACAAGTAATATACCTCTAAGTTGGAAGCAGAAGATACAAAGAATAAAAACTAGAATTTTATTAAGTTATTTCAAAGAAAACCCTGTCTCCTGACCAAGGCTGGTCTCTGAAGAGCAGAAGTACTCAATCTTTCCATTTTGTTCCAAACACACTGTAAATTTAAATAAATCATTTACCACTGCCTATTTTAGCTGATCCCATTTATCTAAGCCAAGCTGTTACATTATCCATCTTATGCAGCACCTTGCTTTCCAAGTAATCCCACGTACTTCAAAAAGACTGTGAAATAAGACAACAAACATGCACAAATGTGGATCTGGTTCCAATTGTCTTAATGCAACAGTATTTCTTCCACCACTCCCTGTTTAAAAAGGAAAAATATATATATAATAAAAAAGTAACATTCATGGGCTACCTGTAAGAGCAAGGCACGTTAAGTGTCTTAAAAAATACTCACGATGCATTTACCTTAAGAACATCCCTGGCACTCTAGGAGGGACAGTAACAGAGCCCTCTGATACACAGGTGAAGCAAGCAGCCAGGATAGAAAGATAAACCTGTGAAGCTGGGTCTCAAGCCCCAGACAGGTCTGTGATTGCTCATTTATGTTTCCTCTCCACAGCATGGACTCCAAACAATCCACCAAGGATTTTCCACTTAGTATGTATCGAAGATAATTTATAGGTGCAGGTAGAAATACCCTTCTACCAGCTGGTATGAAGTACTGAACTTGTACAACTAGTCGAATACAATATATGGTTTGAATTACTGGCATATTTCAAGTATAGAATTTAAAGTACCAGTAAGAAGGGAAAAGCTCCCACGCCTCCTTTCCAAGCTTTTCAAAAGGTCCTTATCTCCACCTTCTGGTCAGTCGATTTAGACAGACCAGGTATTCCAGTAGTGAAAAGGAAGCTTGAAAGTTAAATAAAAGCTCACATTCATTCTATCAATGTTGAGAAAGTTTCCCCTCACAAAAATAAGCTATTGTATTTTTTCCTAGGCTGCACAGAACTCACTGCTTACGTATGTATTGGGTTTGTGTGGTGAGGTTTTGGTAGCGGGGGGCTGCAGAGGTGGCCTCTGTGAGAAGAATCCAGCAGCTGCCCCATGTTAGATAAGGGCCCAGCCACTGGCCAGAGCTGGGCCAGGGAGTGGTGTTGTTTGTGCTTCTGAGAGAGCAGATTGAAGAAAGGGAAAAAACCTGCTGCACAACAGCAGCTGGGAGAGAGGAGTGAGAAATTGTGAGAGAAGCAGCCCTGCAGCCCCCAGGTCAGTGCAGCAGGAGGGCAGGAGGTGCTCCAGTCATGCAATACAAGCAGGGCGTCTGGGGGGAGCTGCCACCTGTGGGGGACCTGTGCTGGAGCAGTTTGCTCCTGGGGGATGGACCCCGTGGTAGGAAGCCGTGTGGGAGCAGTTCTTGAAGAGCTGCTGCCTGTGGGCAGCCCCTGCAGGCTCAGTTCGGGAAGGATGGCATCTCATGGGAGGGACCCCACGTGGAGCAGGGGCAGAGAGTGGTGGAGACAAAGTGCTATTGACTGACCTGAACCCCCATTCCTCTGTTACCCTGTGCCACTTAGGGGGAGGACGTGGAAGAGGGTGGTTTGGGGGAAGGTGTTTTTAGTTTGCTTTCAGTTTCTCCCTGTGCTAGTCCACTAGTGATAGACAATAAATTACATTAATCTCCCACTGCTGAGTCTGTTTTACCCATGACGATCATTGTTGTGCGATCTCCCTGTACTTATCTCAACCCTTGAGCTCTTTCCATCGTATTTTCTCCCCCTTTCCCTTTGAGGAAGGGCAGTGAGAGAGCAGCTGTGGTGGAGCTTGGCTGCCCAGCTGGGTAAAACCACCACACCACAGGAACATAGTGCAAGTTTTACAGAGAGACTGAAACTACCCCAGGAGTACAGCCGTGTTCCTGGGCACAAAGGAAAAATAAATTTAATCCTGCAGCCTTAAGGGGGGCAGAGGGTTGATATGCTTTCTTGGAAATCACATGCTCCTTATTGACACCTTTAGGAGCACGTGAGGACAGCAATGCAAAGTGTCGAGGAATGGGTTTTGCCTTTGTTCCAAGTAATTTCTGTTCCTGAGGTCTTTTTTATTTATGTATTTTTATTTTTATTCACCACCACTCCTAAGGGCCAGGTTCTAACCCCTTCCATCACAATCCAGGCAACTTCTTTCCAGGCATTATCCACCTATTCTGAAGGAATCCACTACCAAATACCAGCCATTCATCTCAGGTTAGAAGAATAAGATTTATTTAAGTACTGGAAACCTGTTAACTCCAGAAAGGCTATCAACATAACCCAGTATTAAAGTGCTTGTTTAAAAATCCTCAAACTTCTAGATCCAGCTCACTGGTATCAGTACAGCAGAGAAGCTATTTCATCAAAAGTTAGCTGTCACAGTAGGAGACCCATAAAATCCTGAGCAAATATGAAAATGTGAGGAATATACACACAGAGATGAAACACTGGATATTTAAAAACACATTAGGATTCTGAGCTCAGCAGACAATTAAGAAGTATTAAAAGCTATTTATTAATACAAAGCACTAAGAAACAATCGGTTTCCCATGGTGCTTATATCAATACTTGCTTTTTGGAAGACTGCCTTCAGCACTGCAAAGCACTTAAATTCCAGTTGTATAAGATGTTCTGTGCAAACCCTGCAGATAACTCCTACTCAGCTTTTGCTCAGCAGCAACATCCAAGCCGGCAGTGATTTTATTGAGAGTCGGAGCAACTGTATAAACTGTCTGAAATTCCCCATAAGTTTGATGGATACTCTAAACTTGAGATATCATGGTAACTTGCAAAAAGAAGCTTCTAAAAAATAAATGTTATTTTCCTAGAAGCGTGTTCTAGTTAAAGGTAAGGTAATTTGAGAAGTAGGTCCTACAGTATGAAATAATATGCATGCAGCAGCACCCTCTGAGTTTACAACCCACAAGAAGTGAGGCTGTTGTCTAGAGGAAAGTGAACAGCAAGAGGAGAAAAGCAAAGAGAAAGGAATTGTGTGACTTCCCAAGTCAGATGTTTTCTCCAGCCTTTCTGACCAAGCATGCAAGCATCTACCCCTGGTACCTAGAGGGATGCCATGATGAGAAATCAATGGAAAGGAACCACGTGACTTCCCACTTCAGATGTTTTCTCCGACATTTCTGACCAAACATGGAAGCATCTATCACAAGTACTTAGGGGGATGCTAGGATGAGAAATCAATGGACACCATTTTTGGGGTTAAAGGCTTCCAAATGCTTTGCTTTTGTCCTCTAAGGAAGGAGAAAAAACTCTGACATTTAAGCATTTTGCTAGATGCAAAGAAAGCTGGGTAGGAAATGCAGAGGTCCTGATAGCATCATTCCAAAGTTTTCAAATCTTATTCTGCTCTGTGGATGCAGTATTTCCTACTGTGGTTTGAAAGATCAGGTAACAGGAAGAAATAATGTTTACAAGCTTTTCCCAACACTTTTTTTTTTTTTTTTAAACTTACCTGTGCTTCAAGTTCAACACATTACTGCCCACTTGCTGCATGTGGGAGCAGACACTGGTAAAGCACCTTCACCACATCATCTCTGGCACTGATGGCCATTAAGATTCAAGTTGTACCTTCTCACATCAGGGCCTACCTTTGTATTCTGCATTCATCTCTTCCAACAGTCTCTGGAACAAACCTTATTTACTTTAGGGGCTCATAAGGAAGGTGAATCCAGGCTTTGATTTTGCACAACTCCTTAAAAGGCATTCTTTCTCCTCTATTAGGCGTTTCTAGAATGATTGCCCCTATTTCACATGGAGTACTTCCATGACCTAAACCCCGACCATATGTTCAATCATGTGATCCCAAGATATCACATGAGAAATCTCAACTAATCCAGCAGGCTTATGCTGGTATCAGGACTCTAGGGCTACTTCCAGAAGAAGCAAATTAAGTGGTGCCAAGGCTCATTCCCAATTCCTCCCAACCGTCAGGGAGCAGCTAGAGCAGAGCTGCCCCTGGAGGAGAGTGAGCTGGAAGCAGAGGGTGACCGCAGCACAGGCAGTGCCCTCAGGGACCGGGGCCCGATCCTGCAGCATCCAAACAGGACAGGCAGGGTGCTGGGCACAGCATCCAGCCCAGCAAGCAATGGGTTAAGGCCTGGATTTACCTAAGGAGTCAGGAGCAGCAGGAGATGGGGCCAGAGAGAGGAAAGGCTGCAACCTAAGTCCAAGATTACAACATAGGTCTGAGGATAGGGCTTGAGACATACAAGAACCCAAATAGGCCAGAAAACCTTCTGAAACCTTCTGTTGCCTTCTGAAACAGCTATGGAGAATGATCCCTGGGCCTCTGCAGACTCCCAGGCCATCCCTGGAAGCTGTAAGGGACAGTACTATTTGTCCTCAGCCAAAAGCATGTCATGGACCATTTTAACAATTCAGCTGAAAAGATTATCTCACATTACAGCGCTGGAAGCTGTGCCAGAACGTTATTTGATTTATAGCAGCAACACAGCCTAGGACTACAGCATTAGATATTGCACTTTCATGCTTATTAGGATCAAATTTCTTCCTGGTAGAGACTTACTGACATTCACTTGAGCGACCCAAAGTAATACATCAATTTAGACTTTGAAGAAAACTATGACAAGGAAGACAAAACAGATTTTCCCCTTTAGAACTGATCTAATGAATATGCCATAAACTACTCTAGTGTCTAGTTAAATTGTACTTGTCAAGTTTGCCCCTTCTCTCCATTTTATTACTAAATCAGATATAGCCAACTATTTACACAGCCTTACCTTGCAGCACTGCTGCTATTTTTCCCTTGAAAAACAGAATCTGTTTTACCAGGTTTACAAGCAAGCACAATACATAATTTCATTGTTTCACTTCCTAGCTATACACAGGAAATTACAGATGAAATCTAGCAAGTGGAGTAAGGAAACAGTTCAGAATTATGTGAAAAAGTTGATAAGCAAGATAAAAAAAGGTGCACGGCTGGAAGCTGAGCTCAGATAACGAGCCACAATGCACTGCAAAATTTGAGATCTGCATGAACCAGGAGCAACACACTGCAAAAGAACCCTGATGATAATAAAAATTACTCTGTAAAGTTATTTTCAAAGGCTGAAATGGAACTCAACTGTATTTAGGGTGAACACGGCCGTTCATATTGCACAAAACCAACAAGGATTAAAATATATTTTGTATTTGATACTCAAGTGGCAGGGTATTTAAATCTGTATGCCTTAAACTTGCCTGTGTTATCTTCCCTCCTTCGCAGAGCTGAAGAGCCATGCGGTACAAGCAGGAGACAGCAGATGGCACCCCTGGCACTCCATCAGAACACAGCACCCATCGGCTCTTGTCCTTCAGCTCACACACAGCTAAGTATTCAGACAGAGCAGGGTTTTCTATTGCCCCAGCCAGGATTTGCCTTTATACCGTATGAACAAACAATTTATACCTATGTGGATTACCTTCACTATCAAGGTGAATCGCTGCAAGTAGTGATCAGAAGGAAGAAGTGGAACAATGCTTTTCACATTCATAATATTCATCCTGAATTCCGTAATTTTAGCATTTCTTATTGGTTTTTTAGGCACGATGAGCCTGTGTGAGAATCCTTCTTTTGTATCTTCTCCCCTAACCTTATGCCTAAGATATGACTGCAAAAAGAAAACAATAGCATAAATAAGATTCAGGTGCACCACAAAGCTAAAAAGAAAAAATATTAACCAGAATCTGAAGTTTTTCCTAAAAAAAAAAGTGTCATGGGATACCAAAGCAACTCATGTTTTAGAGGCTTGGGGTTAACAGCAGTCTATATGCTACAAGAAAGTAGATAAAGGATTGCTGAAGGTCCTTCAAAAGCAAAGTAAAGTAGGGAGGGCAATAACTGTTAATGGAGTAGAAGGAAAAGCAAGGTAAGTACCAAATACCTCAAGGAGATCAGCCTATCCACTAACTGTATATTGCATATTTGCAGTACATACAAGCAGCAGGAAATCCTACAACAGTCACTCTCCTCACATGACTTTCAGCTTATGAGGAATTCTGAGGTTCCAGTGTCTGCTGATGTCTGTGTTCAGCCCGTGCTCCCTGTCAGATACACTGCCAGATAGTAGCTGTGCTCTGTTTTTCACAGAGGAATGCTTCTCATTCCATGTGCAGATCTGTGCAAGTTTCTGCTAAGGGGGAAGGAATGGGCTGGAACATACAGGATTATTCTGGGAATGGAAGTTACACAGAAAAATCTCATCTTATTTTGTACTAATTTCAGTAAAGGTACTGGTAAGGAATCTCTGGCTTAAGATTCCCACAAGTACCAGATAAGGATTTGATTCTCAGACCTGAATTAGATACATCCAAGGCAAACAAACAGTTTGCACAAGCTATTTTAAACGGTTGCTTTCATTGCCACTGCATGTCAATCAGATTGTTCTGTTTGGAACAGACAGACTACAGTGCAATAGGGTTTTGAACAGATCATCTGAACTGTGCCTCAGTGGCAACTACCTGCTCAAAAACGTCTCAACTTGAATACACACATAGGACTCAGCACATCGATTATATTTAAGTCATAGTAGAGAAAGGGGTCAGAAAAAAAATCAGTTATCAAACTGGAAGAGTGATAGATTAAGACTATCAGTAATGAAAATAACAAGTAGGAGCAATTAGAGTGCTCTCATCAGAAGCAGCTACATCACAGCACACACAGCAGGTAGAGCAGGCACTACGTTTGAGCAATACCTGAAGTGTACTGGCTGTAGTAACAAGGAAGATTTGTAAGAGATAAGGGGCTTTATAGGAGACAGGAAGAAGGACAGCAGAACACTGCTCCATGATACATTTCTGCTGTTTCTGTCATCAGCAGCAGACATTAAAGGAATTTGGAACTGTTCATGACTAAAGCCTTTAAGTCAGATGGTGAGAAGCAGTCAGTCATGTTTATTCAGAGGAACTGCATCACTAGCAGGTATGAACAGAACGGGTCTGGAAGTTACTCACAGGAGCATATATCACTATGTGATCCAAATTTTCTCTTTGTTTGTTAAACACAGGTTCTTAGAATGCACCTGAAAGCTCTGTAAAGGCAAGAAAGTGAAAACAACTAGTGCCAAAGGAAAGCAACACTTGCTGGAGTACATTAGGTGCATTTGAAATGGCACGGGAGCTAGCGTCAGGACTAGTGCCTGTGCTGTGGCAAGGCTCTCAGTTTGTATATGAAGTCCCACGAACTGGAAAACCAAACAAAAACAATATTAGTTTCCAAACCGGCAGGAGGCTGATGCAGATAGCCCTACGGCACAGCGTAACACAGTTTGAACCACGTGAAATACCACGGAAGTCGATGTGAAGGGAGCAGGTAGCTAAGCCTCTGAGCAAACTGAGTGCAGTTCAGTCAGGGATGCTACAGGGACACACAATCAGCGCTTTGAAGAGTCGTGAAGAATGAAGACAGAAAGGACACGTATTGCCTGACACCATGGCTTTTAGAAGTCAGCCCCACGGCACACACAACTCTGTTCCCAAATTAAATGCCTTAAAAACAGGGCCAACTCCCATTCAGAAAGGGGCTCGCACTTCACTTCCTCAGCATCTTCTGAGGTTTATTGGTTTTGTTCTTCCCTGGAAAGCCACTCAAAATGCAGGAGAAACTATCAGACTTCTCCATAATATTCGTTACAAAAACTTTAAATGCAAAATTTCTAAATGATCGCGTGAAGCGGTCTGACAACCTCTTCATGCTTTTTAGGCTAATTGCAAAGTCAATTTAAAAACAACACACACCCTGAGTCGAATCCACCCTGCTGCTATGTAATAGATGCCTTCATTACTCTATTGCCAGGGATATTGTAATTTCTTTTCCCATCCTCCTGTCATCTGAACTTCCAGCTCATTAGTCTCTGTTGCATGGAAAAGGTTTCTCTTATCCCTTGGAGACGTACATGTTGTAGCTACCATATTTGCAAGGCCTCTGCTTCTGTATTAAGTTTCAAAGCCCAATACAGAAGTCACGTAATCCAAGCAGGGTGAAGTGTCTATAAAACTCAGTCAAATTATAGAGAAAGTACCTACGTTGTTAAAAGCAATCATGTTAAAGCAAGACAATAAAAAAAAGTGCAAGTTACTTCATTTTTAACACCATTCATGCACTCATACCACACAGGAAACTGAGAAGTGGAACAAAATCCTCAGCTGACAGAACGGTGCAGCTTATCAGCAGATCTGTTAGTGTACACTGCCTGAGGATCTGATCTGAGAACAGCCACAGAGAAATCCCCGTGCTAAGGTAGCAAACGCTCTAACTTCCAGCAACCTCAAAGAAATATGAAGTTATCTGGTACAGAAGACGTGTTTTGAAATGCACAGAAGTAACTGATGATTCCTTTCTCCTTGATTCAACTCGGAATTCGATCTCTCACCTCTCTGCTCAGATCTATTGTGAAATTTGTCTTAAGCAACGCTGCAGTCTGAAAGCTGCTGGCTCTCTTCTGCACCTTGCGTTACCCGAATTCACCTTCTAGGATCTCTCTAATTTTTCAAGACTATGTTCCCTTTCAGGCATTTCATTTTTTTCAACCTCTGTTAAGCATCATTTGATTTATTAAACAACCTCCAGCGCAGCATTCTTAACATTTATTTTGTATGAAACATTTGAGAAATTCCCTTAAGTAACTGGTAATTAGAATTGTAAATTTACTATTTTGAATGTGATTAAGCCAGAACGTACCTTCTTTGAATGCAATGTCTTTATGCATTGGTAATAAAGGCTGACCTTCATTTAAAACCTTTTCCTTGGGCCAGAAAACTGCTATCTGAACTTGTGGATGGATTAGACCCTCTGATGGGTCTAAATAAAATAAGGAACAGCTGCTGCCCTAACCACATTAGGGTGGCTTTACTGCACTTTTTGATTACTATCAGCTAGAAAAATGGTTTTTTGTTGACTTCAACTTGACAGTTTGCTAGAGGGAGAGGGGCAAAATTGTTTTTTATTATTAGCAGGTGTCAGTGGTTAAGAACTACTTAGTGGAACAAACCAAGGAGTTTACTACAAACTACAGCAAGGCAGCTTTTTCCTTGAAAGACGCAGCTCTTGCTTGCATCAGTAGATACCAGAAAGGTTGACTCGGTTGTTTACCATGTGCTGTGCCAACATAAGTTTCAATTAGATGCAAGGAAGTTCCTGTGGAAGTTATTGCTGTTTTACGGCACCTAGTGCAGCCTGGCATCCATCTTCCTGGCTTTACATTGCTTTAAAAAAACATGCTGTACCTCAAAAAGAAAAAAACTGGAGTAAAGCTGGTCAAGAATAGCACCGGTTATAATATATCAAAGTCTCCCAAACCTGGTAAATAGGAAATAGCATGGAGAGATTGCTGCTAGGTTCTCTTGCTCATCATCCCAGAAAACAACACATCCTGCTATAATCCTGGGGAAAAGAGACTGTATTCCATGTGCACACAGTCTCATATGTTTTTGCATGGGATAATCAAAAGGAATATAAAACCTATAAGAAACCTTCTCTGTCAGCCGATGTCCTTGGTTGAACTCCCGTCCTGGCCAGTGCTGGTAGCGGGTTAAGAGAAAGGCACACTGGCCTCGGTGCTCCAGGCCAGACCTCAGCTTCCTCAAAGATCAAAAGTCATCTGAGTCCAGGAATTTAGTTCAACCTATTAGAGGAGACAGACAACTGCTAAGTGGAATCTTAATCTACATTTGTTTGGTGTTTAGGACTATCTGGATCAGACCTACCCACAGTTGATCCTTCAGCGTCCATTGTGTGAGTGAAAGGAGTAGTTAAAATGGGAATAACTCTTCACTGCCTTACAGATGAGGCCTTGCAGCTCCCTGTGGCTCTAACAGCCCACATTTTCTCATGACACAACAGCAGGTCCTTCTAACCCTTAGCATGAATTTACCAATGCCTAACTGAACATGTCTCATTATTTAAAATTCTGAATATTTCAGAGGAATGGATAAGAAAATAATAATAATTAAAAAAATAAAATCCCCTGAGTGGTCCTTTCCCATGAAAGATTTCCCACCCCCCTGGTTTCTTGAGATAACCCTCTAGGCTGCAGGGTAGAGCATGACCACAAAAAGCTGATACCATAAGAACTTTTTCCATAGCTGCTTTTAAGGAGAAAAATACGTTTCCAAATTTAAAAAGCAGACAGCAATCGCCGTATTATGTGCTCTGGAAAGAACATTAATCAGTTTATTTTTGTGATTTACAAACAACCAGTATGGCTAGATGCTTTAAAGCACTGCTCCAGATTTCAACAGCAGCAAATAGGGTCCTACCTTTAGCCCATTTGGGCTCGTGCCAGGCACGTTCTCCCATTGAAGCAAGGGCATTTGTGCTCCCAGGCACCCTGAGCACAGATGGGAAAATAACCCCAAGCATGATCTGAGTTGTTAGACAGCATCCACATTATGGGCATTTTGGGCCCAGAAATACTCACTGCTTATATTTTATTCATTTATTTTTAAAAGAACGTTTCTGGGAGTAGGAATTAAACATTCATTGAATTTAGGAATACTGGGAGCTTGCTAATTCCTGGATGTCAACGGGATAATTTTGGCCAAATACACCTTCTGCTGCCATGAGAAGAACAGAGCACATGCCCAGATTCAGCCTGCCCATGCTGCTGTACCACACAGTCTCCGTATGCCCTCTGTGCTCCTTTGAAGGCTACCGAATCAGGAAGCTGATGCACTGCTCCAGAAAAATAGAAGTGCTGAAGCCTGTACGAGACAGACCCCACCTGAGAGGAAAGGTAGAGGAAGGAATGCCCAAACCAGACCAGGCTAATGACTCCTTACAGTTCCATTAGAAATTCTGCAGATCACTTCAAAGACTGGTGTCAGACCCTATATATGTGTATAAAAATATGTGAGAGCTGCCTTTAGAGCCAGTTGCCTTAACAGCAAAAAGAGCAGTTTTAAATAACATGCTTATAAAGACGTGAAAATACTAAGCAAGGCACACTGAGCAGAGCACTCATTTTCTTCCTCCGAATTAGAATGAACATGTCACAGCTCCCAAATGCCAATGATGGTTAACTTCTCCAGATGCCAACATCTCTGTTGCCCTTTCTCCACTAAAACCTTAGTTATTGCTGTGGTTCTGTGGTCCTAGGGGGTACTGGCCAGTTTTAGTATCTTAGCAGCAGTCCCGTTGAGATGGTTCATATGGCAGAGAATGTCTACCCTGACGTTGGCTGAGCTTCCTAACAGCACTCACTGCTGAGCTGTGAGTAAAGCACAGAAACAAGAGCTGCACCCAGGAGCTGTTACACCAGCATCCCATTCCGTCAGTCACCACAACGGACTAAAAGCTCCAGCACCTGCACCCTGAAAAGTTAACTGAGGAAGATTTATGAACGATGAACACCAATTCAGTCACACTGTGGAAAGAACTTTTATTGCGGGGCTGAATGATTAAAGACTGTTACACCAGCATATAAATTAGATGGAACCTCAACCGCAGAACAAAAAAGCTCATAGATCTTTTTAGTTGAAATACCGTATAGCACAGGTATGGATCACAGAGGAAGGATTTGAGCTGAATTACACAGTAAATGTCAAATGCCACTGAAAATGAGTTGGTTTATTCTGTATACCTCCCACAGGTACACGAAGGGCCAACGTTTTAATGCGTTGGGTTTGGGTGTCAAGGGCTTAGTAGCAGGGAGGCTGCACGGGTGGTCTTTTTGCGCAGAGCCCCGCAGCTGCCCCATGTCAGATCAGAGCTGGCTCCAAGAGGGACCCATCGATCACAGCTTCTGTGATCATACCAGACAAAAAAAAAAAAAAAAACCACACCAAAACAAACACAAGAATTGCTCTTAGATGTCTGTAAACCAACTGCCAGAGAAGAGGGGAAGACAATTCCTCGAGGGCAGCTGTGAGTCACTAAGGACACTGCTTCTGCAGCCTTTCGTTGCAAGCTGTGTTTATTTTTATTATTATTGGATGCACGTACAGTGTATATTAAAGGATTTTGGTTTTTATACAGAATGATAGGGAGTAACGCTCCTCCCCTGTCCAAAGCAGAACGAAACAAAGTAGAGATTCCACAGCACAAGCCCCAGCTCGCATCAAGTGGCAGATAACGTTACCGTATCAGCAGACAGCCACCTTAAAAGGTAGAAAAACTGAAAGTAAAACAAAGCAACAGCAAGCGTACCAGGAAGGCAGAAGGAAGGCTGCATTCCATTCCAGCCTTGGAGTGGTGACTTCATCTTGCTAGGGTGACTTTCCACTGGGGCCAGGCTTGAATACTAATATTAGAATAAAAAGAAGCGTGCCACCCTTCAAATATAATGATGACTCAACACCTAGAGGATTCAGTGATGTAATATGGCCAAAGAGGTTCTGACTTCACAAGCTAGATTTTAAAAACGAAGGCCAGAGGAGTAAGTCTCCCCCTGCAGAAACAAAGCCTGCCTCTGCCAGCATCATCCTGAATTAGCCTGCAGGAAAAGCGAACCAAAAGAAACATCTCACGCATGGCAGCAGACATGCCGGCTCCACTTTGTTTAGAAGGAGCACTGAGAAAGCAGACCCATTTCACTGCATGCTCCAGAGTCAGAAAGCATCAGGAGGAAGTTTCTGTTCCAGGAGTAACACATAAAAGTTAAAGACAACACAGCAGACCACTGAGCTGTCCAACGCCTTTTACTACGCTGTAAACACAGCCATAGAAGCACGGAGATCTGCTTGGTTGACAAAGCCGAATGCAAGAACAGAGGAACAAAGCTCCCCAAGCCAGAGTTCTTGTAAAGCATCGTCCTCAGACAGGTTTTTCCAGCGCTCACTTGAGATAACCTTAAATCCTCCTCAAGGACCAAGCTCAATAAGCTAAAGCAAAATCAAAGGGAGTTTAATGCAGGCTTCTGTAGGAAAATCAGGAAGTCATCCAATAGATGTCAGTAAAGTTGTAACAGGAAAGAATCCCTCATGAAAACAGGAGCTGTTTTTATTATAAAGTCCCTCCATTGAAGTAGGACTACTGTTTTCATTGACTTAGTTTGACTTTCCTACTCCCTTTCCCCCCATTCCATTAAGCTCACAGTTCAGGAAATGTATTTGTATCACCTTCACTCCCTAGCTTTGCATTATCACACCGACCCATCCCATCATGAGAATAAAGGCACAAGAGCTCATTGCTTCAACACAGCATCACAGCACAGCTGGGGCTGGGCACACCCCTGGGTGCCCCTGTCCCCCCACTGCCCCAGCAGGGTGCCCAGCCCCATGGCCCTGGGAGCTCTCCAAGGAGCAGCCCCCGGCCCCTCTCGGGGCAGCCTGTGCCAGGGCTCCGGCACCCGCCCAGCCCAGCAGCGCTGCCTGAGGGGCAGGGGGAGCCGCCGGGGCTCCAGGCTGGGCCCGGGGCCTCTGGGCCTGGCCCTGGGCACCGCTGAGCAGAGCCCGGCTCCGGCCTCTCCGCACCTCCCTGCGGGTAGTGACAGCCATGGGGGAGCTCCCCTGGAACCTCCTCTGCTCCAGCAGAGTCCCAGCTCTCAGCATCTCCCCATGGGAGAGGTGTTCCAGTCTCTTTACCATCTTAGCTGCCCTTTGCTGGGCTCCCCATGATAAGTCCACTTCTCTCTCACTGTGGGGAGCCCAGAACTGGGCACATTTGGCCATGATTTCATTTTTAATGTTGAATAATAATAATAATAATAATAATGATGTCTCCTATCGATTTTAATTAAACTGGCAATACAAAGCATTTGATGGACTTTGGCTCTCATTTCCTAGGCAGCTCCATCATAACTAAGTTGCTTGGAAACTGATTAATCATTCTTTATCTGAGTAACTCTTGGCTTCAGTAGGTGCTGCTTCCAGCTTGAACCAAAACAATGAGAAAAGAAGAGCTTGCAGCCTCTAAACCCGAGGAAACACATCTTTCCCTCATGTAAGCATATTCTAATAGTGACATTTTTGAGTAAGCATCTCCCAAGGCATTACAGCGTCTTACAGAGTCGGAGATGCCTCGCTTTGACAGTGTGCTTACTGGTTTCAGCCTGGAGGAGGTTACAGTCACAGTACCGAAGTTACAAAAGGACGGTTTTACAACCCGGTGATGTACATTTCACACTTTCACTGTGCTTTTGTTATTATCTGGAAAGCCGGAGGCCTGCATGTAGCAATTAACTGTTAAATGAATGAATTTCCACCCTCAGGAGCAGAGCCGTGCCCTTTGGCTCCTCACAACTGGGTTATCTGGAAAGATAAAAGCAGCAGCACCTCCCGGCAGTCCCTCTGTCAGCCAAAAATAACAGTCACAATTTTGCCATACCTTGCTAACATAACGAGTCCCACCGGTTCTTCCCCCTGGAGACATGCGACAAATCCCAGGATTTAGGAGTAATTTTATTTTTAATTTCTTTCAAAATAAGACTTCTGTGACCCAAGCAGGGCAGTGCTGTAAGCTCCAAAATAAACAAAACCCACCCCTTCCATTAACTGGTCATATGCCAAAACAAATAAAGAATACAAGACAACAACAGGGACATAGACAAATTTGATCCCAGCTTTGCAAAATCCCTGTTAATTTAATTCTCCAAACCTTTGTTTTGCCTTAAAACCTACCTAAAAAGTACAGCACTTTCTAATCACATTGTGAAGAACATACAATTTTACTTTCTTTAAGAAGAAGCAAGTTGTTTATATGGCTAAATAAAAAAATAACAGCCTTCCTTCAGTCACAGGGAGCTGTTAGTGCACTGAAGCTGCTACGCCTACCCATGCAAACCCTCAGACACCCGTATCACCAACCCAGCTGCCCGAGGCACTCCCTTGACCCTAGTGAAGATTTTTTGCCAAGAATACAGGTCTGAAAGAGTCCCTCTGTCCATGCAGAGACCTGAGGGTGCCAGCCAGGAGAAGACTCAAGCCTGGCCTGACACTGCTTTGAGAACTCCACATGGTCAGAGGAAGAAGGTGCCTTCAGCTGCCAGTATCCCTGTGCGCAGGCAGGACAGGAGGCTTCCCAACAAGCACCATATGACCGTGAGGCATTGCTCAAGGGGTGCACTTGACACAAGACACGCTAAGGACAGATGAAGCAAATCAGCTTATCCACAGCACAGGTGTACGCACAGCCAAGTTCCCTCAAGGCTGTCCTGAGCACAAACTGGATTCACCCTGGATGTGATACACAGTAGTTAAATGCCTTCAAATTAAAACAAAAATATTTAAGGCACTCACTTTGAAATACTTTAGCAAGAGTCTTGCTCAGTTATTTGTGTGTTAAAAGCTTTGATTGGACAGCTCAGCTTCTGTAACACTTCAGGTAACATAGTGTTAAAGCTGTCAGTGTGAATCCTTCACATTAATATTGCTGGTCAGAAGCTTATATATTTGAACTTGCTGCATAAACAAAGCTTACACACCAAATCAAAATAACCATTCATACTGACAGGTTTCTCTGCAAGCTAACTTGCAACTGCTGAACCAATCAAATCTCCTTTTTCCTCCAAGTATATAAAGTCAAAGATACTGCAAAAGCTTTACTTTCTGCAAAGTGGGTTAAAAAAAATAGATCTCCTGCAGATTTAATAATTACTGTAGTATGTTCTTTTAAAAGAGCAAACTACAGCAGTACAAGTATAGTGTACCACGGTGTATTAATTAGGTCAATATATAATTGATGATACAATCATTAGCAGTATTTATTAATTGTGATTGTTTGAGATTTTTAAATGTTTGACTTTGTAACTTGACAATACTTCCTATTGAAATCACGTGTGCCCTTATCCTGTAGCAACAGTTAATAATAGAAAGGATTATGAGTACAAATCAACTGGGAATGCAAGTATGTGTTCTACAGGAATAATAAAAGTCATAATCAGCTCCCCAGGTCCTTGTATTTAATGAGAAACCTGGAGGTAATCCCATCTAAATATAGACTTAGCAGAATTACTACTTACCTGCAAACAGAGCCGTTCGATCCACGTCACCGATGGACAGTTTATGGAGCAGGAGACACCTCCATAACCCAGCTGCTGTTCTTAAGACAAATCCTTAAGTCCTGCAAGTCCACGGGGATTGCCATCCCACGTACTTACATAATCTCCCATCCCATTTTCTAACTAAGCCACCACCAGAACGCAGCCCTCAAAAAGAGGGAAAGCTCAGAAGCCTCAGAAGCACATGGGGACAGAATCTCTGCAGAGGGAAGAGAGATTCTCTAGTTCTAGGCAGGCTTTTGTTGTCTTCCTTTGAAACTGTACTTTCAGAGCCTTTTAAAGTCAGAAATACCTAGGAAGGCATTCCCAAACCTCTAAAATGTGCATAATGAACTTTACTAAAGTGGAAAATGTTTACTGGTTTGTTAAATTCGACAAAATAGCACAACATAAATGTATGGTGCTTATGAGCAAGACAACTGCAACAGAATAAAATGATGTGCTGTTTTACAAGACTGCAGTTCAGAGTGTAGGACTTTTTAAAAATATGTAAGTACCACAGCACTACACAAAATGATTGTATCTCAACTTTTACTCCCTTTTCATCTGTATTACTCAAACATACACAAGACATCACTATGGATTACAAAAGCATCTAAAAAAAGAAGCCAAAACACTGCGAACAATGGCACTTGCCTCGCCTCAAATAGCACTTCCACCATCTCTAACAGAAAGCCTGCCTCCCTGGAAGTCCTGTTCTGTTTTCCTTTCATGTGGTAATTTCCCTGCTATTACAAAGGCCTCTCATCCTTCCTGGCCTTGCTTCCATTCCAGCAAATCCATAGTTTTATCAGCCACTTCCAGCTGAAGCTCATCCTCACTGCCACCTGCTTGTATCCAAATTAAATATTCTGGACAAAAAAAAAAGTTAAGTAGCTTCAGATGTGCCCCTAATTATTAGCCCTGACTAACTTCATCAGACAATAATGCCCACAAACTATCAGTTTGATATTCCTGACATCTCCATCAGGAAGAATTCCAGGCTTAGAAACATGACCTAAAAGCATCCTGCAGAATGTGGTGGCAGTTTTTTTATTTTTTTTATTCAAGAAGCATATATTGTTTCAGCCATTCTCTTTTAGACTAATTGCAGAGTTGGAAAACATTCTCATGCAGGTCCTCCTTTCTTTGTTCTGCTACCACTCATTTTAGGTCTTTCAGGCAAGATAAAACTTAAAACCTTTGAGAAAACACAGGTAAGGCAGCCTCCCGTTGCAGTGGTATGCGACCAGCAAGCAAGAGGAACCTGCTTTCATGTGTTTAACTTTGCCACCTCCATCACGACTGCAACTACAGTTGCTATGGAGACACGCACCCACATCTCAGTATTCTGCAAACCTGAATGCGAGAAAAACATTTTTGTTCACTGTAGTTGGCAAATGGGCTTTTAGGCTCTTGAAATCAACAAAGATCATAGTAGAGCATTGTTGCCCACCTGAAAAAAACACTCACATGCAATCCAATTTCTTTGCACATGACAAATTAACTCATTTCTGTTCCCTTGAAACTGCAATGAACACAAACATCACACAAGTTGTAAGATTCTCTTCTACTGAAAGTACGAAAACTGGTACAGTACCTTACTGTCCTCGCTTTCAAACACAGACTGGTGAACATTACAAGCAAAGAGAGAATTTGGGAGATCGTTGAAGTCAAGTATTTCGTGGAAATCTTCTTCTGTGAAACACCTTTTTAAGTCATTGTCACCGTTGATTGAGTAGAGCAAGAAGTGTCCTCCATCCTCCGGGATGCAGCTGTAGTGGCCGAGGCCTTTCATGCCAAAGAAGTATGAGTCTCCCCTCATCCCTAGGAGCACGGAGAAGAGACACGGTTATGTTACACTTTAAAATAGTAAGTACAGAAATATAGAAATTCTTAGTTTGGCGCTTAAGTTGTAGGAAGTATATTACACTTTCAACCAAGGCTCGGAGAGGTATTTGCTGTCATCTCGCTTACTGGCATGGGAAAGGCCTAACAGCATCAGCACAAACTGCTGGACACATCCAGGAAGGAGGCATGACTTCAGTCCCTGTAAGAAAACACTGTGCTGGATTTGGGTTTAAGAAAGTCCCATGTGTTCCTGGGAATGCAGGCTGGTGCTGCTGAGCTCGCAGGCGGCTTAGAGAAAAAAGTGTAACGCACTGGATGAGAAGAATATTTTGAAAATGACAACAAGCTTCAGCTCCAAGGAATAAAGATTACCCTGTTGAAAAGCAGCATTAACACAAAAACATCAAGAAAACCAGCACAACTAAGACACATTACAGAGAAAAAAGCCCATTTTTTGGGTGCAGTTCGAGGACAGAATGTACCCTGTTTTTCCATCCCCATTAAAATGCAAACAAAAATATGCAAATGACATTAGGAAGCAAACAACAAAGCGAGTGAAAAGTGGACCCAAGCGATAATTCTCATAGCTTTTGAGGAAAATCTTACTGACTTTGGAGGCTTTACCCCCAAATCCATCTGAGTAGAAAAATCATTCTGAGAGACACTGAAGGACACAGAAGTAACAGACTCATACATCAAAGAGCATCCCTACTGTTGGTACAGGAATCAAATTGGAGCATGGAAATTTCCAATTAATCATCAGCATGTTCATTAGTGTAAATTCAAGTATTTGCAGTGAATAGCCCAGCCTCTAGTACAGGTGTACTAAACCAGCTCCAGCCTGTAACCTCCCTAGGGCTCCCATAAGCCGACTTGAAGCAATACAGAGGAATAATTAACACCCTCCTACTGATGTTTCTTGCAGTAACAACATGCAATCAGTGGCTTTGTTCTCACCCCATAACATAAGAGGTTAGAGTTATATAAACACCACACACTCACCTGCTTCAGATTTGCCCTTGTGCTATTGCATGCTTGCTGTTCTCTAGTGATACTTCTAAGTATGGGTTCAGCTACAGTTTGCACAACTGCTGTCCCAAAAGTCAAGCCCTGGGACTTCTTTAGACTTGACCTCAATAGTCCAAACCACAAGGCTCGGCCAGACCCTTGCCCAGAGGTAGTCACATCCCCATTAATAGGGCACAGTGAAACAAAACAAGGATGCAGCACTGTAAGGAAGCGGGGGCACTACAAAAGCCTCAGGCTAATTCCCTCTGGTACTGTGTCACCCTGAGGACAGGGTTTTCAGCTCTCAAATCTTCCCTGGAATTTTTGCCAGCTCAGCCCCACACCAGCTCAACCTGACTGTACGCTTCAGTGGGAGCACACCCAGGGAAGTGCTATAAAGAAACCCTCACAGCAGCCAATATTTAGGAAAAAAAATAGGTTCAGAACACTCCCCAACTCTAGCAAGAAATATTAATAGGTCCTTTACTCCAAACAGTCACCTCTACGCCTGTTTGCCATCAGGTCTAGCTCAGACTAAGATTACATTCATTGCTTTTAGGTTTACCAAAATAAGCCTCGAGCTCCGTATGTTACAAAATACAACTTATGTGGTAAAGCAGACTTCCAATGAGCATAAAGTCTTTAATTCCCAACAGGCAAATTACTTGCAGTCAGTGAAGCCACCGGGTATTTCACAGTCACACTGGGCAAGCCCCTTCTTCCCCCGGATGCAAGCACTAAGCTGGAAGAGCCCACTCAGCAGAGGGATGCTTCAACAGCAACCTTACACAACAGACTCAGGAGGATAAAGATGATGCAAGCTGATACTCTGGGGCCGTAGGAAGTCTCCATATGAACTAACACCCAACAGGTGTTCTAGCAATGAGGAAGAGATGAAACAACCAGGAGGAGTGAAGTTTGGGGGTCCGCAAGAATCTCCTAGGATTTGACAAATTAGGAATCTCCAGGCTTCTTCACTGAACAGTTTTCTTCTCCTGGGAGAGCTGTATTATAGTTAGGAACTGCGCAAAGCTACAGCTTGTTTAGCGAGCAGCTAAACAGAGAATTTGGAGTTACAACAGCGTTCAGGTTCCTTACCATCTGAGCTGGTAACAAGGAAACAAGTACACAGCACAGCAGGCAGTTCTCCAACATCCAGGTTCACTGCTCCGAGATTACAAGCTAACAAATATTCTTCCAACACTGTGTGACAGCAGTTTTGCTCTGCTCCAGCTCTGTAAGCAAAAGGAAAGCTCGTTCCTTTTTTCGGTCTGTTCTTGAGACAGATTTGCTGTCCTGCACAATTAGAAGTACGTGCATGGAGTAGCTATGTACAGCAAAGTGAAGTTTGTGAAAAACAGGGAGTGTACTGCACAGGACAAGCGTAGCACCACAATTAAAAAGAAATCTTGCTAACGCTCCCCAAAAGAAATAAACTGCCAATGAGCCTGAGCCCAATGATAATCAGGGAGGACAAACACACTTCAATCAACAGCATTTGCTGGCACACTTCAAACCCTTGGGCTGTAAATTCAATCTCCAACTGGATAAACTAGCACTTCTGCCAAAAGATGCAACACAATCCATCACCTCAGGCTGACCGCTTCCAGCACCAGCTGCTCTCTGCACAGAGACAGCTCCTCACCACCTCCTGTGCTGGGGAAAGCATCTTCTGCTCCACTTCATGGCACAGCCACACCACCCATACAGCTGATAAAAAACACAACGTTCACTGACTTTGCCTAAGGAAAAAAGTTTGGTTTTGTAACTCCAATAAACCCACTGGGTAGTTAACTGAATGAAAAAAAAAAAAAAAAACAGGAAAAGAAAAAAAAAAGACAAAAATAGAAGAGGCCACCAATGTTTGGGAATGGGCAGGTCACAGCAGAGGTTAGGACTGTATTTTGCAGCAACAAATCTACTCAAAGCATCCACGAAGTTATGATCTGAGCTTTCACAGCTCCACATTAACTTCATAATAGATCACCATATCATAAGTTATTCTCGGCCAGCCACGAGTGGGAATTCTCACCTTTTCGGCATTATTTATAAATTTAGACGTAAACAATACAAGTCAGACATAGTGAAGGCTATGTAGCTATATCAAAAACCCTAAAACTCAAGTGTTTTGCTGTTACTGTGTTATTTCGAGGCTTTTTTTTTCCCCTGAGTTTGCTCAGCCACTTCAGAAGTCCTGCCAAAAAGACTCTTTCCAATTATTCCAATTTAGAACAAAATAATTTAGATTTCAAATTCCCTAAAATAATTGATGTTAATTCATGTTTACTCCATGAACTGGATTGCTATACATAAAATGAACACAATTAAGTATCATCCTATATGCAACAACAGTACAATCACTGAATCACATTTCCATTTATATTAAAGCTCCTTTCCATGGTTTCTGACAAAGTAAGGCACGTTTCCCATGGACCGCTTTTCATGGTTCCTTTGAGATTTGCACAAAAACCTGGAAAGTCATCCCGTCAAGGGTAAACCCCACTCATTTTACTTTATAAAAGTAAGGAGTTTTGCTTCTCCCTCTCCAAATCGAGATTTTTCTCACATACTTAAGAGACCAGAAGTCATCACACGGAATGTAGAAGAAATAGTAATGCCATATAAACAATCCAGCAATGCTAAGGCATCATCCACCACGTACAACAATAAGAAATTTGCTCAGCAACACCTCAACCTGGAACCACACAAGTAAACTCTACAGCAGGACCCAGACACGAGGACATAAGCAAAATGAACCCAAGTTCATGCAGCCTTCAGGTAATGCTGATACCTCACGACTTCAATGTAACCCCTTCAAATGAAGCTCACCTGCACGTCACCTGTGTTCCTCAGTCTTATTTCTGAATTTTGTGTTGAGTTTTGACCCTACACCTTCAAACCAGAAAACACACTTCATAGATAGGAGTATCACAGTAAGTGCAGTCCTATTAACCCTTAAGAAATTGCGTGAGCCACTCCCCTTCCAGACCCTATGGGCCATCTCCTTGTTACTTCTGTGCAACTCGCCTGCAGGCTGCTTCACTTTGTGCTGGCAGAAGTTATTTCCAATTTCTCCTGCGTGGTCAAGGGGTGCAAAAACTTGTCATTTGCAGTAGCTCAAAAACATCAAGTACATGAAGTTTTCACCACATCCTAACGTGTTTCAAAGGACAAGTTGTTTAAATCTGACCACACACGTATAGATTTATCCACTTTATTTATGGAAATGAATTTCCCTAGTGACCATTTTCCTGTCCTAAGATTTTTTTTAAAAGAATCCCTTGAGGACATCAAGATACAGGCACGTATCTCTTCAAATTGCTAGGAAACTTTACTTTTATTATTATTGTTAAACACTGCTTGCCATGACAAACAAGACTAAAAATAGCATAAAGCAAACAAAACATTACAAATAGAAGCTTTAAATATAATCACTATAAACTAAAGCTATTATAGAGTTCTGACTGCAAACAGTAATCTACAGGAATCGAGAAAATTTGGAAAAAAAACAAAGCAATCGAGTTGCAGTTGTGTTTTGTGGTTTTGTTTGTTTTTAAGAAGGGTCCAGGGCAAGTGCAGGGATTCTGCCTGTGCTACCACTAAATATCAGCAAGTTTTACTTTAAATCTAACAGATGGGGAAAAAAAAAAGTAAATTTAAACTTCCCAAAGTAAGATTTTCCTGAAACAAGGAAAAATTTCTTACTTGAAGTATTCAATGAGTTAATGGAATAGGAGTTACCAGTTTCCTTAGTGTTAGCTTAAGGATGCAACGTGTGTTGAAGCCAACTGGACCCACACAGAAGACACAAGTGTAACGGGAAGTTCAGATGGCAATAGCCTACTGAAATTTCAGTCCATTCTGTAAAATGAACACTGGAGGTTAGCATTATTTTTATATGCTGCTAATTCTTCGCTGTGGAACGCTCCCGTGGATTTAAATTGAGACATTTTACTTAATTAGAGAGCAGAATGGGACCTTCTGAGACAGTACTAATGAACTGCTGCATTTCACAAAGCAACAGACTGCAGTCACCCTTCCCTGAAGCTTCTTCCCTGCATCCCCCACCTGGGCACTGACTGCTTCCCTCACAGCAACGCAAATTACTGGCACATTTTAGCTCCCTTTTGGATGGCACCACACAAAAATAGTGCCCATCTCTACTATTCCTGTTACAGAAGGGGCAGAGTAATGAGGAAGAGGATTTTTTTTTATGCTAACTGTTACAAATCCCAAATGTTCTAATCCTTTCCATTGACATTAGAGCCGTATTAAATTTAGCTGAGCCTTTGTAACTATTTTTGGAGGCTTTTAGCATCCAAAGGGGCTATTCACTTTTATTCATCTAAAGCAGGGCTGGCCAGCTCAAGCTGTTCAAGACCTGCACGTGGCTCAAAAGGCTCCGGCGTGCCTCCCACGCCAGGGCATATGAGTAGCAAAGGAGCTCAGTGGGCACCAGCTTGCCAAGCAACCCGTATCCCCTGCCATGGGGGAACAAGCCAGCAGACAGTGGTGCTCAGCCCTTCTAAGTCAAGATCCCAGCCCCATACCACAATGGGAACATGACACCTGAGATGACATCAGGAGAGAAGATTTTGTGATTTAAGAAGTTAGGCTAGGATTAATCAGACACAAGACTTTCCACGGCACTGTTAATGCATTCAAATATCAAAATCCACCCAAACCCCAAAGAATAAGCTTTCTGATCACTTTTACTCACCCCTCATGCTACTCTGTTAAAAGTGAGCCACCTTTAAAAAGGGCATACGGCATTACAGCGCCACTGGCCTTCGGCCAGACCTGGCACCTCACACAGAGGTCACTTAGACAGCTCTCACCTCCTGCCACAACCCCCACTGATATACCCCACTCCTTACCCAAACCAGCCTGCCCTGCCGTGAGGAAAAAGGAAGAAACCACATGTGTCAGAACTGCACGCAACTGGAGCTGTTCACAGCGTTTAACTCTCAGGAGATGGTTGATAGTGGATAGCAGACCCCGTGAGGACAGCCACGGCGTGACAAAGGGTGGGCGATCGCTTCCACAGTGCGCTGCCCTGAAGGATGGGAGCCGCCGCTCGCTTCAGCTCGTAAGCAGTCAGCAGGGGGAAACGTGCAATTCTGACAGGCAGTGCTCTCCAGAACAGCCAAAGGAAAGCCGTTCAGGCTATAAAATCATTTTAAATATCTAAAAAATGTTTTCGTATAGCTTGGAATACAATCTCGGTTTCTTGAAAGGGATTTCTGCTGGTGCACGCAAGTGACATGTAACTAAGAAGCGTTAAGGTCACAGTGCAACGACAGAGATCTTCAGCGCAAACAACTGATGAGCAAAGCCCCCGAGTGTGCCTATGTGCTATAAGGTTTGGAATAAGTCAGAAACCAGCTCACACAGCCCAAAACTCCCTCCCAGAAGTTGACAAACAGGACTCCTCTGTACAACTCCTGCTAAAAAGAGATACCAGCTCCCGAAGCTGACAACCTGCAGGAGGATCCACCGCTTTATGCGAGGTGCCAGCAGGTTTTTGATGGTTTTGTGTCCCCACAGCTCACACCTCCACCTGCCCACCACGGACACTCAGTGCTGCAATAACGGGTCCCAGCAAAGCAGGGTCCCAGCAGCAGCTCTGCTTTTCCACGGGAAAAGTTTTCATCTCCCGGAGGGTGACCGGGAGCCAAGCAGTACCCACACCCCAAATCTCACCCCCAAACCCATCTCAGAGGCTCCCCAGCGGGGACACGACGCCTCCATCCCCACCTGCGGGGCTCCTCCAGCCGCACCGCCTCCCCTCACCCCATCCCCTGAGGAGACGAACTCCACACACCGCAGTGCCACGACCCTTTTTTAAGGTCGGCAGCAGAGCCCTGAGGCGGGGAGCCCCCTGAGGGGCTGCTCCCCCCTGCCTACGAGCCCCTAAGATGGGGTCGGGGCGCTTCCAGGCGACCCCCCCAGTCCCGCCGCCATTTCAGGGGCAGGACCCCTGTGGAGACGGGGGGTCCCCTCAGAGCTCCCCCTGAGGGCAGGGCGCTTACATAACCCCTCAAGGCTCAGCAGCGGCCATGCCCTGCCCTGTCCTTACCTGCTGCTGAGGCTGGCTCGGCCTCGGCCGCCGCCCTTCCTCCCTTCTCCTCCTCCTCCTCTTCTTCTCCTGCTGCTGCTGCCGGCGGCCGCCCCGCGCCGCTGAGGCGAAGGTGGAGGAGAAGGCGGGAGGCCAGGGGATGCCGACAGCCAATCGGCAACGCTCTTCCTCTAAACAGGCAGGAGCAGTGACCAATTAGAATAGGAAGAGGGTGTTTAGCCCCGCCTCCTTCGTCACCCCCCCCCTCCCTGGGGACGCCGCCCGCCCTCCGCCGCTTGGCGATGGGGAGCAGGGGGAGATGGGGATGGGGGCACCTCGTGTGGGGACAGAGGGGCAAGGGGAGAACCTCGTCCCCAGAGAAGGGGTAGGGAGATGTGGGATGAGGAGATGTGGGTAGGATGAGGGTGAGGAGATGTGGGGTGGGGTAGGGAGATGTCGGCGTGAGGTGGGATGGGGCTGAGGAGATGTGGGGAGGGATGGGGTAGGGAGATGTGGGGTGGGGGTGAGGTGAGGAGACATGAGGGGGGTGAGATGGAGATGTGAGGTGAGATGGGGTACGGAGATGTGGGTTGCTCAGGGGATGAGGAGAAGTGGGTGAGGTGAGGGGGGTGAGATGAGATGTGAGCTGGTGACATGGGGTGGGGATGGGGTGGAAGAGATGTGAGGTGAGATGGGTGAGGTGAGGTGGGGTAGGGAAGAGGCAGGATGGAATAGGAGGTGTAGGCATAGGAATAGGGAAGGGGTGAGGTGAGGTGTGTTGGGGTAAGGGAGCAGAGAGGTGGGACAAGGTGGGGTGGGATTCAGAGAGGAGGACAACCGTGTTAAACACCTACATAGTGTTAGCACACCTTGCAGCCGTTTTAGTAACAAAGCTCTTAATGCCCCCCATGGTGATTTTGTGGGACCTCGATGCCCCTGGGGATGGAGCTCACAACCTCCATTTCCTCTTCTGGCCACTGACAAGCAAAGTGGCCTTGAAGCAAGCTCCATCTGGAAATGGATACGTTTGAAGTTCTCATCTTCAGAGCAGTGATGAATAACGTCTATCTTCCTGTTACAAACGAGGCCAGAAGCTGCATTTATAGGAGTCTGGAGGAACATCAGGGTTACAATGGAAAAAGGCTGATGGCAGTCATGATTTTAAAACGAAGAGAAAGCATTCAGATGCCCCTAAGGCATGGTTTATTAAAGGAAGGGCTATTTGCTCTGCTCCAGATGTACGTGGGAGACTGCTAAGCTTCAGAGGCTAATGCTGGTTTTCTGTGGTCTCTTTGCTTTGGAATGTAATTATGTGAAGGGATTTAATCAATAGGGTGATACAGAAACATAAATTGGTTTCTGTAAATATGGCTTTGAAAATCTATAGAATGTAAGGGAGAACTAGAAGGCTTCTATATAATTTATAAATATCCTATAAAATACATGGGAAGAATAATTCTCCATTTGTTAAATACATATAAAAAGAGATAGGCCATTTATTGCAGCACTTTCCAATAATAGCAGATGAAACGTGTAAAGAATTAGATTGATATTAAGATGATCCCAAATTTGCAGGTACCTAAGAGAACAGGGTGTGTACAAGGTTGTACCTGCAGCAGCAGATTTTCCTCCTGGTCCCATTCAGTAAGTACTAATTTATGCCTTGATGCATAACTGCTCTAGAGACCTTCCAGGTTTTCTTCTTTGCTTCTATTTTTATTTTTTAATATAAAACTCTTTTACTACTGATAGCAGTAATTTATTATTTCTTTATTCTTATGTCCAAAATATTATAGCCATGACCTTATTGCTTTAGGCACTATGCATAAGAGAAAGCAAGCTGTGGAAACAAAGATGTTACAATATATGCTGTATCAGGTTTTAAATCAACTAATATGCTCATTTTATTTTATTTTTTCTAAATACACCTGATAGGATATCTTCCTCTGTCTCTATTTAGATGTGCTTCCTTTGTCTTGTTTTACTATTCTGAGTAGGAAGAGCACCCACCCTGTTTCTTCTGTACCACATTTTATGTCGTACACTTTCCTTGTATCTTCTTGTCCTGATACCTTTTGATTGCCTGTTGTTCACAGTAACCAGTCTCAAGTTTTATTCTCTATCCTCGTATTTTCATATTAGGAAGAATATTTTCTTTGGAATGAAGTTTACCCCACATTTGTTTTCCTTGTATTAATATAGGAATCTCTACAGTTATGAAAGCAAGCTAATCCACATTCAGGAAAAACAGGAACACCTAAGCCAGTACTTTGGAAATGCTTTTGTGTGCAAGCAGACGTTATTGTTGAGTGGGAAGAAAACCCCAGAATCCCACTTTTTACAGTAAAAAAAGCCATCAGATTAAATAATAACAAGAGTGGCAATAATTTTGGTTTTTTTAATAGCCCTTTTGCAAGCACTAAGTTTTTCTATCAGGAAAGGTCACCAAATACTGTGTTATTTAGACTGGAAAAGTAGAGCTGCAAAAATAAGAGTGAGAGCAGTGGGGAGAACTTCCTTCCTGGAGTCTCACTGCGCACCCTCTTGGGCCCCGGCGCTATTCAGGGCATGCAGCCTCTGTGGGCACCCTGTGCTTCCGAAATGCCGTGGGCATCTTCCCCCAACCCGAGCAGTTGCAGAGTGCCAAAACCTGGAGGAAGATGAAATTATGAAAGAATACCAAGGGAGGTGATGAAACAGCTGCCACTCGCAAGATTTGCCAGCAGTGCTGCAGTCCTGCCCCCGCAGAACTGAGTGGGAGTTTTGCTACTGATATCTCACGGCTCAGGCTTGGACCATCTCCTCCAAAACCTGAGCCACTCGTTATCTTCGGTTTGCACCTGCTTCTTATCTACAAATTTAATCTGTGAGCAAAAATGGCCTCCCAAATGTACTGGAGCAATCACAGTGGCTTGGAGCACAACTGAAGCAGTCTAAGTGGTCGTCTTTGGCCCCGTCTGACCACCAGAACATCAATGCTAGGAAGTAATGTCTCAAAATCAATAGATTTTCAAGAAGCGAACGGTCCTTTTACATTTCTGCTCACTGGGATAATCCCAAACTCTTTGGCCAGATATGGATTATGATTTTTTATGAATGGTTGAGTCCAGAGATTAGAGTGGATAAAGCAAGTCAAATTAATGTTGACTGTATCAGCATTAGCATACCCTTGATTGTTTCTGTTACTTTTTTAGAATATAAAAACAAAGTTGGATCCATCCAGCTCTGTATCTTGTCCCAGCAGCCAAGACTGGATGCTTAGTGAAATAGTGTAAAAATAGACCGTGTGTTCTTCTGCTATTTACCTCATAATTTCCCAGCAACTGCTGAGTTAGAGACTTCTGGAACTCCGGTCATACCCAAACTCCAGTACCTAGTAGCTACCAGTGGCCCTGTCCTCTGAGAATTTGTCTTGTCTCTTTTCTTATCTCTTTTGTGGATTTGCTTTCCACAATGTGCCTTGCCATGGTAATTCTTCACCGTGTAAAAACAATTTCAAGACTGCTTCCTGATTGTTTTTCTAAATGTCCTTTTGTTATGAGAGGCAGTAAAGGAAATGTGTTTTTTAACCATCTCTCCATCATTGTTTTGCAGATTTTAATTGTATTTCCCTTCAGCTATCTCTTTTTCCAAGCTGATGTGGTTTTCTCTATTTCCGATACGAAAGCCATTCCATTCTTTATTGCCTTTCTCTCTCTTTTCTAAATTTTACCCCCCAAAAGTTTTCTTTAAAATGCTGATCCTACTAAAACTTGAATTTAGCAGGCATAGGCAAGAGCAGTGTGGCTGGGGGCCTCAGAAGATCTCTGAGCATATGAGTTATAGGGTCCTGTGACTTTGGGGCTCCCTCCTTCATCTAAGCGGAGAGTTCCTAATCCTTAGCACTCGGTTCGCCTTTCTGACGACTCCCTAGCCCCATACAAATATTTCAGAGCTGTCTGTTTTGACCCCTAGATCTCTTGCAGCAAAAGCGACAGCTCGAACCAGACTCTACACATGGATATTTGGGGTTATTTTTTTCACGTGTGCCTTACTTTGCACTTACCACCGCTGAGTTACATCTGCTGTTTTATCACCCAGACACTCAGTGCAGCGAGACAACATTGCCTCGACACCTCTTCAGCTCCATTCTGAGCATGTACAGCAAATGCAAAGCAGCTGAGATACAATGCATTGCAGATGGTTACAGAAAAATGTGTAAAGCTAAGGCCAGCTATCCCTTCCTTTTATCTGCAGAGCAGTCTGCACGGCTGTGGGGGCAAGATGAAGGATTCATTGCAACCATGAAAAAATGCCTGCAGAAAGGGAGAGCATCCTTCACTCGCTGTGTAATTTCAGAGCTTGTGATACCCTCGTGCACGATTCACACAGAGGTGCCGAGAAGCCCACACTGCTGCTGTGCCCAGGGATGCAGGTTTTCTCCAAATCTGATACCTGGAGCCCAGGTGAGTGGGGAGAACTTGTGGCACCGCTCTCTGAACCTCTAAACTCCCAGCACTGCCGTGGGACAGCCCCTGTATTTGGGTTTGTTGCTCCCTAAACCTTCTCTTTGCTAAATCCCCGTTGTTTCTGAGCATCTTCAGGGGCAGACAGAGGTCAGACAGGAGGCTGGTGTGCTCTAGGGCAATGAGAACAGCAAGAGGGAATCTTCATAGTTTCCATCCACTTCTGAGAGTGCCTGAAAAAAAAAGTCTTTGTGATTTGACATTGCAAAAATTCCACATCTAACAAAAAGTCCCACAAAACAGAGCTTTATTATTTTACAGCTAGCCCTCAGATTTAAAGACAACAAAAATGCTATGTCCCAATTTCTGGTTAAGGAGTATTTTTAACCAAGAGATGTTTTTTTAGCCTGGATGAAGGATAGATAGATCAAGGGGAAAAATGAGTTTCAGTGACTTTTAAAACAATCTCCATTTCAAGAAAGAAAAAACAAAAGGCTTTTGTTCCGTAACAAAAACCATCCTTAGAGTACAAGAAGTACAAGCACAGTTCCTCCTCTCAAACCTGAAATATTACGGCCAGAGACAAGGACGTTTTCATTTTGTTGAAACACACCAGGTGTTCGCCTACGGGCTACCTGTTTCTTAGCAGCCATCCTCCCGATACAAAATTGAGGCAGCGCTGTGGGGATTGCTTATCGTGTCTACACCTGCTCCCCAAGCTATGAGCATCTCACAGCGCGAAAGGGGGTGACAAGCTGCAGAGGTAGGATGTCAAGAAATCTATTTCTTTATTTCTTTAAAAGCTTATATTTTCCTCTTGATGCCCTTTTTCCAGTGATCATCTCTCTACAGTCCTACACGAAAAGACATTGCTGTTTATTTTATAACTGGTTTGCTAAGGCCAAGGCCTGTGCAAGCTACCACGTAGATTCGAAAGCAATCTTGGAGGAATAGTCGCAACTCAAGCATGGCGTCAGCTCGAATTCCTCATAAATAAACTATGGTTTGCTGCCACATGTTAACAAGTAGAAGCACTGGATTTCTAGGATTTACCCAACGTACAGGAAGCCAAAACATCTGGCTTGTCAAGATGATCATAAGCTTACAGAGGGAATGACAAAGACGCCAGACAAACAAAATCCAGGAAATAAGCTCAGTCTAATCAGAACATAAGCTCAGTCTCTAAACCTACCGTCTCACCTTTCTGCTTCACTGTTTTCTATCTTTTTTTAGACTGAAATTCTCTGGGGAGAAACCTTTATGTATCTTAGGAAGTGCTCAGCACCATGATGGTACATAACATGCGGTTCTTCCCACCTCTCCTGCTATTTCATAGATTGTGATGAGAATTACTAGAAGTGACTTGCCCATTGTGACCCAAATGGAAATAAAAAAATGCAACGAGCCATAGCTATGTGACCTCGAGCCAAACGCTGCAAACTCATGTACCTAAATATAGACACCTAAATGAATGGCCTGATTTTCAGAGGCACTCTGCAATTCTGGCATTTGTAGGTGCTCTGAAAAATCAAGATGCTTCTTCAGGCATCTAAATATAGACTGAACTTCTGAATATATTATTTAATCTGCTTCCGAATGTAAACAATGAAGAAAACAGAGGTACTACAAATACTATTTGTACATGTGCTAATTACCAAGCCACACAGTGTAATCAACTGCAAGACACAATTTAATCCTATAAAGTGAATAGTGTGGTAATTATTGTTTATTAATTGCAGAGAAGGAGAATTTAGGAACCCTACTTCTGAAGCAGTGCTAGACAGGTTTGATAGAGAAGTCCATTGTGTCTTTGCTTTTTATTCATCTTTATCCATAATTATAGAGATGAGCACAGAAAGGCCTTAAAAATGTCAGATTAAGGAGTTTTTGTTTTTTACATTGTGAGATCATAAAAAAATTATTCACATTTAATTCACCAAAAGAGTGATTGATAGTCTTAAGGGGGGTGGTTTCCTTCTCTTTCTGAAACCTCATTTATTATCCTGACACCTTTAGGCAACTGTTGAAGACATAATTATAGCATTGGAAGCAAAGGAGTGTGAATGATGAGTTATTAGTCAGCAAATAACACCACACAACATTCAGTTAACAGAAAATAAGCCGCCCAAGTAGATAAGTAACAACCGAGACTATATTTTTGTTCCTGAACCATGAAGAGAAGTAGACTTACTGCTTTTCTCAACACTTTTACTAAAACAGGTTTTGGTTAGACACATGACATTAGTGAATGCTTACATAGAGGCACTGAGCTGCCAGTCTTACCCCTTTCAGGGTTGCACTCTGAAAATGTTGAAGAGTGAGCTGGGCTTACAGCTGAGCTGGGAAGGGGTGAGAAAAGGGCACTAAAGAAGCTTGCAGGGAGGAAAGAAACAGTGAGGAGAAGATAAAAGGGAAGGGAGGGAACAAGCAGGGCCTCTGGGCTAGCTTCTACCTTGGGGCTGCTCCAGTGCCAGCTGTGGAATGAAACCTGCTGTAAATTCATCACATAAATCTGTTTGCAGGAGCCTGTGCCAGAGTGGATGCCGTCCCATCCAGTATGGTGCTGCCAACGGGACAGCCCCAGCCTGCTTTGCCCAGCTTCTACCTTCCACCACCTCCCAAAGATGCCAGTGTCGTCCTTTCTGGGCAGAAGGATAAATTATCTTGTCATGGGCAGATCCGTGCTGGCAGGTGTGGTAGCTCAGGGCAGATGCTTTAGTGATTGCAGCTCTTGCTATGTTCTCTCACTTGGATTTGTCCAGGCTTATGGGTATGTAGAGAACTCGTCATCCAGCTTGTTCCTAGGGACCCCTACGCCAACTTGTGCGAATTGCATGCCTGCAAAACCTCTGAACCTGACAGAAAGGCCAAAGTCTGTAAAAAAAGATTGGCCCAAACAGCAGGGCTGGATTTGTTGATTCCTACCCAAAGGACAGAATACGACCATCTCCTGGTGATTTGGGTCCTCTTTCCGGTATTTTAAGGAAATCTCCTGATGATTTGGGTCCTCTTTC
>CM021699.1:111268719-111309566 GCA_011074415.1 Stictonetta naevosa | reverse complement strand
CTTTCCGGTATTTTAAGGAAATCTCCTGATGATTTGGGTCCTCTTTCTGGTATTTTAAGGAACAACCAGAATGTTTTGATGAGACTGGCTTTTAATGAAGTGCTACTTAAGTTTATGGTCAGCGAAGACCAGTTGCCAGGTTTTCTGGCAGTAAAGCATCCTTTGGTTTATTTTTTCAGAAAAAAAAAAAAAAGGGAACTTCAAATCTCAGTTTTAATGCCTAAAAACACTCGTCATCATCCTTTTGTATCTGCGTATTATTCCAGTTCTGTAAACAAGCTTAAAATAGTAAATGGTAATACCAAGATTTGGACAGAGGAAGAGCTCCAAAGGCAGTACCTTCAGCTGTGACGAATTACCTAACGTGTAGAGCTCCCTCACACCGTACTTTTTGTCTTGCAATGCTCAACTACTCGTTTTAACCTGGGAATGACACCCAGGCGGCCGTGCCACAATGCTGCCAAAAGTTTCGTTTTCTTTTGGTATTAAGTAAACAGAAGGACCCACTTAATGCTTCTCTGAGCGATGATGGTTTTCAGAACTGGGATGGGATAAAAAGGTCAATGCCTTGCAATTGCCTCTGGATCTGTGTCAGCAGTAACAAAGACCTTATTATGAAACTTTTGTGTTTAGTGGAAGAGAATCATGTCCACTTACAATGGAAATCTTTGGCACAAGCGAGAGTAGCAAAGCCTGGAACACACTTACCAGTGCAAGACCCTGTATCTAGAGACTGGAAATGCAGTGCTGAGGGTCTGCATCCTCAGAGCCTCGTTTGGCACTTATTTGGGTCAGATCCAAGAAAGGACCCAAGAAAAATTGAATGCCAAATCTTGCCACTCCCTAATCACGCTCTGCAAAGAACAAGATCCTCTGTAGCCTTAGGCTTCTTTGGCCAGCTGTGATTACCTGATCAGATGCCTGCTAAACACCGCCTCGTCTAACCGGTATCATACCTTCAGGAAAGATGTTTTCTGCCTTTGTAAACTCTTTAAAAGATGCTTTTTGGAAGTGGAATGCCTGTATAGAGAATTCAGGTTTTCAGCGTTTTCTGATTTATGTTTTTCAGACTCCTCAGGTTGCCATTCCTGCCCCTCTCCACCCCAGGAGTGCAGAGATGGCAGACCAAAAGCTTTTGTTTCAGAGAAATGCGTGATTTGGTTTTCGTAACTATTAATATAGAAATGTAATTTCGGTCCTTGGGTAAAACAGCTCCCTTTTCTGATCTGCACTTTTACCTCATTTCAGGTGGAAATCTGCTAGATTTCACTTCAATCCGCTGCAGAAAGGTACAGCAAGCTCCAAAGGGCCATCCATTACTGAACTTCATTTTCCTCAGGAATAGGGGAAATGTCTATCGGGAGATGTCGTAGTTCCTCTCCAGCACAGAACTTCTCATGTCCAAAACCCATGTTATCCCTTTCAGGTGTAAAATCCCTCCGGAGCTCAGGCCCAGTTGCTTGTTCATTTGCCCCAACTCCTCCTTCCTCACTTGTCCTTTTCAAAGCTGCAAAGATTTAACAGTAATATGCTGTACTTGCACATTAAGCTCTTTCAGTATTTGTTGGTACTTGGGAAGGATGATGTATCAATCTTTTAATGTGGTAAAACCAGCACACAAGTAGAGAACATTACAGAACATGAAGTTAGAGTATAGATGTAGTTATTATCCCATAGGCAGCCACTAGATAACCTTCTAGATAGCTCTTACCAAGTGGTTGGCTTTATCAAAGTATTTTTACTTAACAAGAAACATGCCCAAAGCCTTGAGTTTCCAGGCTTTGCATTAAACACAAAATATTTCTGAGGATTCTGGGATACAGCTGTTACATCAACATCTTAAAAGTGTGAACTAAGATATTTCAAATATTTCTTCTGAATGTTTTGACTGCAGCTCTATGAGGAATGTGGTTTATCAGGAACACAACTATGACAGTTCCCATTCAGAAAAGCGCGTAGCTTACCCAAAGTCTTGCAGACAGCCATTGCTAGCAATAAGCGGGCTCTGATGAGTGTGAGTAATACTTACAATTTTTAATTCACAGAGTTTGCAGCAGCGGGTAATTATCGCTATTACCCCAGTTTATAGATGAAAAAACTGAGTCACTGAGAGATGAAGTGATTTGCCCAAATCGTGCACTGAGTCAACAGCAGAGCTGGGAATAGAATGCAGAATTCCCTGCCTCATCCATTGGAGCCCTCAGATAATATCATTTTATAAATGCTCTATCTTTGTAAAGACTTCGGTGCTATAATTATCTTCCCGGGACTCTCATGGAAACAAGATATTTATAACTCCATTAAGCCTTTCCTAGTAATTTTATGATCAAAGTGAAAAAAATAAATCATCTTGTGCCAATCAGTCGCATGTCCAATGTCATTCAGAACGGCTACATGATGAAAGCTTCTCCTTGGTTGTTTCAATTAAGCGCTTGCTATCTGTTGAATGCCTTTCCTGTGTCTAATTCCCCTTCCACTGCATACCAGTGGAGAGGAAATATTTTTTGCCATGTGATGAGCCACACATTTAGAATGTACCAAATAATTGGGAAAGATGCTTGCTGCCCATTAAGCCTACTGGTTTATGCTATAAATGTTGTTTTAAATAAATGTTTTTTCTAAAAGTGCTTAACATTTGCCAGTTTCCCCTACAATGAGCAACGCTACCCCAGTATTCCCTCCCACTAACACTTGTATATTTGAAAAAGTTCAACAGAGATGCCAAGACTAACTAAAAAACTGGTGAGCAATGAAAGCATTGGGACCGTGGCTTAGCAAAGCACTTAAGCATGTGCTTAAATTAAAATCCAGTCTTACCCTGCAAACCAATCGTTTGCTTAAAGCAAAATAAATGCTCGGGTTTTGCTTGGCACAACGTTTAAGCACACTGCTGAACCAGAGCCATTACGTTAATTTCTGTTTGAAGGAAGTCATTATTTTTAGCTTACCTCCCAATAGCTCCAGCCATATCTTTTGGTCCCCAAGTATCTATTTTCAGGAGATGTTATGCGCTAAGCCTAAACCTCTGGTTTCTGTGACAATCAGCAGCACAGGAACGATTGAATGCCATTAGTAGTGCAAAGAAAGAGCCCACTTGAAATACTTGACTGCTAAGCACAGATGAGAGGGGCCTCCAGTGAGGCTCATTAGAGGGAAGACAAAAGAAAGCGCAATTATTCTGGGAGGTGGCTGCTGATACGGAGGGTTATCTTTTTGCTCTGTGACTGAAGAAGATTCACTTGCAGTAGGTCAACCATTTTAATGGAAAATGTTTTGATGAGTCTTCTGTCAAATAGTTCATTTCCGCAGGAAATTCATGATTTCCGTGAAGATGTTTCTACTTCCCTCAAAAACATCAAAAAAAGGTTTTTCTGCAATGCAGTTATTTTCTGTGTTTTGTTTTGCTTTCAGAAACTCTTACATATACAACAAAGTCCAAAAAGTGTTTAAGGAAACTCAGTTTAAAAGAGGTTTTTTTTATTATTATTATTTTTCACTTCTTATAACTGTAGGTTTTCTCTCTCAGAAATGGGAATTACTTATTCTGATATCATTTAATACCAACATATAGTCCTGGCCAGCCCAGGGTGAGGGCTTTGCTTGCACAAATGTGGCCCATGGCATGTCTGAGGTGGAATAACTGCATTTTCAAAGATGTCATGCCCTCTGCATTCTCTTTAACATCCATACTTCATACAGAAGGGAGAAATACAAAGATAGGTGAAAATACATTTTTCTCCATGGGTTTAAAAATCTCCTGCTTCTTACACCCCAGTGGTAGTGGTATGAGTAAAAAGCTCGTTGTGACTTCTACTAGTAAGTAGAAAAGCTTTCTAACAGTAGGAATAGCCAGGTGAGAGCAAATTACCTGTGGAACTTCAGCATTGTCATTGTCACTGGTCAAGTACTTGAAGCATTTAGAAACCGTTCACCCAACCCTGAGTAGGGCAGTGATGACCTAATAGATGTTTAACCCTGTCCCAGGGGTAAAGTGCTATCCCTCCCTCCCCCAGAAGCTTCTGAATTATTTCCAGGTAGAAGACCCCATATAGCTCTATCACTTGACTACCACATTGCTTTACTAATCCGCCTCACATGCTTTTTTTCTACCTAGGAAAGTATGGCAAGCGCACAGAGCTGCCATCCACAACAGAGCAGGCAGGCAGCAGTGGGATTCCAGAGAGTCAAAGCCACTTTTCTTCACGTGCTTGTTTGGTATCTCTCCGGGTGTCAAGTGCAGGTACTGCTCCTTTCCTCTCAAAAGCCTAAACCTGGAAAAAAAAAAAAAGAAAGAAAAAAAAAAAGTCCTGCCTTCACAGACAATTATTTTCATAGCTGATTATAGCCTGCTAGGGAGTTGCTAAATCTGGCAGCCTGATAGAAGGCTGCTGCAGCTCCGCGCCCGCAGGTCCAGCCAGGAGTGGGGCTGAGCTGGGATTTACAGCAGGCACATGCACTAACATGCATATAACATGTACAGATGCTGATGGCCACACACGTCAGCATGGGCAGAAACATGCAGCACTCCCATAACCAGCACCAGTGGCCTCATCCTGTTCCCCTCCCTGGCAGATCAGGGTGAAGGTCTGAGAGTACAAAATGTATTTATGAATATCTATTTACAACGTGGATCCCTCCAGTCGCTGGTCATGAATCCTTACTCTCCCCTGTTGCCCCAGTCCCTCCAGCAGCCATCTCCTGTTGGCTCACCCCCGAGCCATGCAGGCCACTCCAGCTACTTGCTAGCTTGGCAGGCTGGATTCTTGCTGCACTGATCAGGACCAGGGAATAGCCAGGCAAACCTAACGGTCAGAAGCTTGTTCACATGCAACCAACTCTTTTCATCCCTTTATCCCTTCATTTTCCCACGTATGTTCCTCCCCAAGCCATCCAGATCCCTTCCTTTCCCCACCTTTGGTTCCTCCCATCAATATCCCACAAGAATCCTCGTGCAATTTAGATATTTAGATGCTCCTCTTGGTGCCCATGGGAGTCACCCCTGGACACAGGGCTTCGGCTGCCTTTTATTCAGCGTAACCAAACCGATGCTGACCTTCAGGTTATACTTCCCTCTAGGGACCTTTGACTTGTAGTCAGGTTTGCCATCAGAGAATTTTGCTTTTTTGAGTTAACCTCTCTTGGGAAAAAAACATAAATAAAAACACTAAACGGAAAAAAATAATTAAACAAGCACATCAGAAATAATTGTTTAGTTTTGCTAAACTACAAGATACCTGGACAGATATTGTGGACATTTCCAAATGTTAAAATTAGAATACATACTTTGGGTAATGACCATAGATGAAACCCAAGAGAACGGTTCTCAGCTACCACAGCAATTCTGAAACAGCAGTTAAGAGTACATCTCCTGCAGAGTTAAGCATTATAAGCTAAATTAAATATTGGATGAATCATTTTCCAGACACATAAATCATTAAAGTTTGTTAAATTGTCGTGTCTGTAGATGAGATAAGCCAATCATTTAATGAATTACAAGAGTTACTTTCCTATGGATGTTATTCTCATAGTTTCAAGTGTTTCTGAAAGTCCATTTGTGGTTTTTTTTACAAATATTTCTCAAATGATGAATAATCTTTACTTGAAAGACTAAAAATACATGCATGCTATTATTGTGTATGAAATCTGACAGCAGTTAAAGTGCTGGTATCTGAACTTAGTTGACAGCTTCCTTGAACAACTTTTACTAGGTGTTCTTTATAGGATTACATCTTTTTAGATTTGTGCAAGTTGTTTTGTAAGTTGTGTTAAAAGTAAAAATGTTCTAGAGCCCAGACAAGTGATCTGATGAACAGTGATGGCTTTTCCTGCAATCTCTGCATTGGCAGCCAAACGTCACGATCAAGCTTTCATTGCATATTTACGCAAGGTCCAGTTCTGAATCCTGTGAAGCAAATAAAGCTCAGTGAAATGTTAGGTGCTCCAGTGGAACAACACCCCAGTTACTTCTTACACTTGCAATTGTCCTGTTATTAATGAATTTATTTGCAATACGTTGGCCCCAGTTATAGGTGGGGTGGGCCAGATCCTCCTTGACCTATACAAGCAACAGGACATAAATGATGCTAATTTATGGTGGCCAAGGATCTGATGTGGAGGTTTCTGCTCAGCACCCTCCTGTCTTTTGTGCACAGCAAAGCCACGGAACCACAGAGTTACCACCGATTTCTTAGCTTGAGGCACCACCTTGGTCTTGCCTCGAAGAAACCCACAGGAAGTAGTGACCTTGCACAAGGGACCCGTTTTTCTCCTGGTTCTAACAAAACTTCCATGCTGGATTTCCAAATGTAGCAGCTTTATGTCCTGAATGTTTGCTGGGTGAGTTTAGTGTATCAGTTGGAGTAGCAAAGTACGCGAATAATTTGGCCCACGAATTCTGAATGCAGCAGAGAGCTTGATTTTTAAATACTAGGAGATAGGCCATCGGGAAGAAGAGCCCAGATATGACTGTACTGTCATGGCATACACAGAGAATGTACAGCATTCCGAGTTGAAATTGAGAACTTTTATGGCAGAGAACCTATTTGGGTAGTGTAGAGAAGCAACTCAGCGGTGCATTCATCCAGCCGGGGCTGGCAAAGCGAGGTGAGTTAGTACTGGGCCGCTTTCATTCCCGGCATGTATACTGGACCCGGAATGGTGCCATGGGTTGCTGGGTCCCCACCAAATGTAAAGGGCTCTGTAAAAAGAGGATCGGTAGAAACATTAATTGAGTTCAGTTAAGGGAGCTATCACCTTGCTTTAATATTAAGATATTACCATGTTCTTGGAGCTTTGGCCTTAAAGACTCAAGACCAAATACAGAGATTATTTCTTGGCTTTGCTGAAGCCACTGAGTAGGGCCTTCACGTTTACTTTTTATTCCACTTCCTCTGAGAAAGCATGACACGTGAGATCTTAAGAAACTTTAATGGTTTGGGATATTTTCACCAGCATAATTGCCAGTGGGTGAAAACCCAATTTACAAACAACTCCGGTGAGACCTGGGATGGCAACACACTACCTGTCAGGATGAGGCAACCTTCTGCCCTGTTCTGGTGGGAATGTGAGATCAACCTCTTACATTCTTCGAGAATTCTTTGACTTCCAGCCTAAAGGGCAATGCTACAAAGCCCAGACCACTCTTAACTTCTCTCTCTTCTCCCTGGCAGTTTAGCTACAGGGCATGTGTGTCATGTTTAGGCTGTGACAGCAGGCATGTTCATTCCACAGCAGTTCATGTTTGTGAGGAACTGCAATTTTTGGAAAGTGGAAAGGACACTTTGCAAATGGGAAAGGAAATTACTGGTGAGAGGAGTGACCACACCACTCTCTCTCAATGGTACAACCTTTCTGTGCTGCAGTTGCTCTTCAGTCTTACCCTAAACATTTTTCTTCCACCACTCAATATGGAACGGAAGAGCACTGAGAATGCTGCATCTGCTTTCATGCCTGCTTCAAGAATTAATAATCCAGTTCCATATTCATTGGTTTTGTGAACGGCAGAAAGTAATTATAAAACCTCTCGTAATGTTTAGGCAATGATGAGACAAAAAACTCTCAGGGGTGCGTTCTTGTACAGACAGCACAGCCCCATTGGATCACTGGAGTTACTCTGGGTTTTCTGAATAAAAGTGAAGATTGAATTATTTCCTATATGGCTGTTCCTAATAATTTCCTAATGGCTGTTCAGCTGAGCACGGTGAATGAAGGACATAAAGATGTGGAATGCTAAATAAATGCACAGATCTTTTACCTCCTTTGGTACCACATCCAAAAGCACAAATTCATATTTGTATAGGAACAGCACAACAAACAACTGGATTTCCATGATGGCAAACCACCTGCAAGAAAAGAGAGAAAAGGAGAAAAAAATGTTCGATATCCAGCCTGATGACCACACTTGTATTATTATAAGAAACAGATTCTCTTTAGCACATTTTAAATTCCATGCCTTAGATCTGCTGATAAACATCTGCAGTAGGTAAAAAAGCTGTGGCTTTGTTCAGCTTCACTATTCAGTGCAGAACATGAATGTAGCGGCTGCCCCTGCTTTCTGGCAAAACTTTAGAGCAACTCTATCCCTCTGACACCCTATTTTAAAACAGCTCCTTATCATTAGGGTTTTTTCCACTGTGTAAACATTTATGTTCTTCTAACACTTGCTGACTCGAAATAACTTCCTAGGAGTGAGAAGCCAGTCAAATATAGAAAAGGCTATATGACTAATTGTGCTATATAAAGTTATATAATACAGCTGGGAGCCTGATGACATCAGAGGAGATGTGACAGCGGGAGTTATTACTTAATGTGTCAGCATTAGAATGCAGCATGAAACCCAAGGGCATGATTTTTTTTTTTGTAATATGCTCAGAAAGCTCTTAGTCAGTGCAGAGAAGATTTCACATAACTACAGATAAACTCTTCTCAGCTATTATTTTTTAATGTCAGTTTGTACAAGAACTTTCTGCGTTCAGCCACTTGCGTGTACCTGTGCCAGGTCAGGGGATTACTCATTTGCAGAATTTAGCCATATGTCTTAAATAGCTAGTTAAAATAGCCGTAGTGCCTCACTCTTCTACACAGTTTATTTTCCATCATCTGAGAGATGCTGGAAAACTTGGATAAAAAAACTATTGGGGAATTCACCAGGGAGAAGAGCACATGACTGCACGTGGCATCCGCCTGGATTTGGCCAGGCAGGTGTGAAGAGGGAGCTAATAAGTCCCACGAGACCCAAGATAACTCCTGCAGAGCCGTTCAGATCTGCACACTGAGCTGCCCCGTGCTCCGGAGTGGGAGGATGCTTGTTTGTTTTGGCGTAGCTTGAGACCCAAATTATCTCTGTGATTTCACATTGCAGTTACCTTGAGATGGGGAGCTCTTGGTGACCTTGAGCTCAGGGGAGAGCAGTGCAGAGCTACAGGAATGGAAACCAGCTCCGGCCAGGCAGGACTTGCTGGCCCAAACTCCATGCCAACAAAAGGGGCTCCTTTCAGTCACTGCACTGTTTGCATGATGCCCTGGGCTCCTGATTCTTGGGGTCCTGCTCCTAGAGCCCATGAGATCTCACAGTGGTTTTTCAGACAGGCTGCTGATGTTTCTCCACTCTGCAGAGATGCTGAGGCAGAGAGATGGTAACACACGTCTGAGGGTGGCCAGTGGGACAGCTCAGGAGGAACCAGGCATGAGAGGCAGGACTGCAGTGTCCCAGTGTGTCCCTCTATGGCCATGTCGTACTGAGCACAATCCGTGAGCTCTCTTGCAGCCGAATGCCCTTTAGTCCCCACTTGCCTTTCATATTCATGACCGAGTCCTAAAGCCGTTTTCCTCTAGGAGCTCTGAGTCACAGATGCCATCCTGCTTTATTTAGTGACAAGGGGGCTGACAAAGATGCACTTTCTCAAGTCTTGTCCCCAGTGCACTGCTGTGTACTTGTGTTGTGCTGGAGCCCAGGAACCCAGCTGGGCATTGAGATCCTGCAGTAAATGGAGTCTGAGAATGAAATCACAGCCCTTGTGCTGAAGGGTTTATAATGTCAGTGTAAGATCAGAGACAACGGGAGGATCCATGCAAGATAGCACCAGCAACAGTCTCCTGGTTAGACAAAAGTCTTATTAGACTGGTAGCTACAGTGCCATCAAACTTTTCCCTTGTGTACAGAAATACTTTTCCCTTGTGTACAGAAATGGCGTTGTGGGAGCTTGTCAGTTTGCGAAATTATTTAACAAGTTATTTTCTAGCTTTCAGTGCAATTACATTAGCTTTTATTTTCATGATAAGATTTTGCAATATGCAGAGAAAATGAAATGTTTAATACATTTCATTTATAAATACCAGCACTGAATTAAATACCAGTACTGAATTAAATGAAAACTCTTATGAAACCTGAAATAACATTGTTTCATTCGGTTATACCAAGGACATCTGCAACCTGGGATCTGGATACATCCCTTCATTTAATTTCCTTTCTTCCAGGACTACCACATCATTATTTCAGAATTACTACGGAAGAGTGTGGAGGTGTGTGATACCATGTGGCCTGCCAAAGGCTTTGAAAGGACTTTTTGTCTATCAGCAAGTGAAAGACTCTCCATCCATTGTCTAAGCAGAAACGTTATCATTTTCTTTTGAGCCACACATTTATTTTAGAGATGTTATCAGAGTCCAGAGAACAGCCTGAACAAAGAAATAGGTCAGTATATATAAAAAAGCAGCTTTCAGAAACGTTATTTTGCAGCTTGTCCTGTACCTGTGGATGCCTCTTGTGAATTTTGCTGTTGCCCTTGCTGGGAATGAGGCTGCGCTCAGCTCATATTTAGCTCAGGAATATTGGATAAGCCACAGAGGTACAGCAGTGAGTGAGGACTTTACTTTGTCAAGCCGAAAGAGTGGATGCAGATTTATTCATGTTGCTTATGCATACAACGCCTTCACAAAGTTCATCTGACACTCATGTCCAGCTTGTTATAGGGTTTCCTTCCAACACCCTCTGGCTTCCTTGCTGCACGTGGGACTCTTGGATTAAACTGACCTGTTTTAAGGATTCTTGGTTATTTGCTGCCTAGAGCAGACCAGGTTCTGAAGGCAGAGAACTGAGCAAAGGGATGGTTTAACACAGAAACAAGGAGCAGCTGGCTCCCTGGGATTTGTTCCAGGAAGAGGGACCACAGAGAAAACAGCAGAAAGGAATGCAGGAAGCACTGAGGCTGGCATTGCTGGGGGACTGGAGGAGACAGGATCTGCAATTTAAGCCATCATACAATTGCGTGGGCCTTGACGGAAAGTCAAGAGACTTAAACAGAGAGGAGCCATTTAAGACATTTGAAGATTAGCAAAGATGGCAATGGCATGGAAGATGGAAAGAGAGGCTCAGCCCAGAGAAACGTTAAGTTAGTTTGGAAGTGTTTTATGGCGACTTAAAAGCCTGCTGTGTCTGTAAACTGGCAGACTTGTACATGGAACAACTCCCTTGATGAAGAGGTGCCCCCAGCACCAGCAGAGCTAGGCTTTTCTCCCCTTGGTACACTAGTCTCAGGTTCTGCTTTTACATTGTGGCTTAACCTGCTTTTTCCAGGAATGAAGCCACTTTCAAATTAGTTTAAATAAGGTCCAGATAATACTGAACATTAGAACATTGACAAAGCAAAACAATGAAAACACTGTATCTCCAAGTGTAAGGGGAGCCCAGTTCAAGAGGGTTGTTCTCTGCAGGGTTTGGGAATAAATAAACCCCAGCTGTTTCACTGACCTTCCTGGACACTGATGCTTCCCTCCTCCAAATGCCACAAAGCTGTCCAAGAAAGCATTCTTCTCTAAATTTGCCTCTTTCCAACGATCCTGTGGGAAGAAACTTTTTTTCCAAATCAGCCTTATATAAATAAAGCTTAACTTTATTTCTCTGGGCTAAAAATGACCTTGAACAGCTAATCCTCACTACAAAGTTGCACTAATGCCATTTTTTGAGTTCAACCTGTTAGCGTTAGAGTCTGTATTCAAAAGTCAGCAATATTCAGGGAAACAAATGATGGTCCCATTTGAAATATACTGAGCTGTCTCAAGGTGCTGGAAAAGTTTTCAAAATCCCCCCCCAAAAGCATTCTTCCTATACATTCTCATTTTTCTAAATCCCACTTCTTGAGCTACTGACACGCCCATAAAAATGGGACCTCCTTTTAAATACACACACGTTGAAAGCAACTCTTCAGCCAGTGCCCTTCCTCAGCCACCAAGTGGTATCACAGCACACAAAGGACTCGTGCATCTTTCAGGCAAGCCATTTCTCAGGTGCTATGTACAGGAAAATCCAAGGTGTATGAGAAAAATGTGAGGATTACACAGCTCCATTCTCAGGTACAAGGCAGTGAGTGAGAAAATGATTTGCAGCTCTAACAATAAGAGCCTGTCTGTGCCCAGAGGGCTCCTTGTTCCAGGGGGTTTTGAGAAAACAGGAATAACAAGAGGAGCAAGGCAATATGGGTTAATGTTTGGGTGGACTGACGCTGACAGAAGTGTATTTCTTGAATTTTGGGTGACAAACTATGCCAGCCTCCAGAAACTCAGCACAATTCTATCAAGGCCTTCAAGTAACACCCCATTTTTTGTGGCTAACGCTTCTGATGGAGTCCTTAGAGAAGCTGCAATCTTCTGTTTGTTTATTTTGGACTTCTTTCAGCTTGGGTTGTTTAGAGCTTTCTGAAGAGGAAATTTGTTAGCATGAAAATCTAATAAAAGCAATAAAAAAACTGAGGTGATGAAACCAGGCAATACAATTTGGAATGACAATATCCAAGGGTAACTGCCCTATTCCTCGTGGAAGAAATACAAGTTTTAAACAACAAGCTAGCTTATTTTTTTAGGAAGGAAGTTACTACAGAAATAAGTTGCCACATCAGGGTTTCTACTTCGGGTTTCAAAGAGGCAAGAATAGTTATGAGGGATTTCAAATCGGTGAAGAGTTTGCTAGAAGGGGAATTTTGTTTGAATTACTCCTTGATGTATTTCTAAAAAAAGACAAACTGCTCTGTAGAGGATGGTGCTAAAAAGAGCAGCTACAAGCCTGCCCACACGGCCACCTGGAGTGGAATAATAAGCAAGAAACTCTAGATGATCTACTAAATTAGCAGAGCTAATATGTACCAGAAATCATCTGACTGGAAGGACCAGTGAACCTGGGTAAGTGCACGGAGATGAGCTACACAAACAAATGCCAGGGAAAGGAGAGGACGTGGACCTTGTTTCCACACTGAAGTCGGTGGTGTCCTACTATGGTGGGCTTTGAATCAAAACCAAAGTGATATGAAGTGGTGCAATATTATCTGGAACAGATAACTCAACTTTAAAGTCTTGCTTATCCCTAGAGGCCCCTCCTGTCTGTGCACATCTCTATGTGAGGCCACCCTCCAGTGGGTGGGAAATACCCAACTTGAAGACAATTTGTCCCTGTGTTTTTGTTGTGAAATAGCTGAAGAGGAGAAAAGGCAGCAAAACACCCACATTAGGAGTGACAACTTACAGGTTTGAACATTTCTGGGTCAGGAAAGTATTTTGGATTCCTGTGCAGCCAATACGGAGACAGCATCAACATATCACCTGCAGGGACGGTGAAATTCTGAAAAGGAGAAAAAACCCTGAAGAAAAATCACGGGTTCAGCTCACAAAGCAGTCTCTCAGTACATCTCTCCCATCAGCAGCAATTCCTGGTGCAGGTGGTAAAGCCACGCTGGGCTTATAACAGATTTGAAACTTCTCACTGCTGCCATTTTTTCCTTAAGGGAGGCCTAAACATTGGAGAATGTAGCAAGGCTATTTTTGTTCTCATTTAGTTTTTCAAGTGTGGAAATAGTAGAAACATTCTTTCTTTCTTTCCTGCTTCTTGGTATGACTGTGCCATGTGAACTTATTTTTTTCTAAATCTTTTGTTCGGCATCTCCTTCAAAATGCAAAGAAATTCATAGAAAGAGTTGTGTGACAGTAGATCTCTATGGGACTTCATTTCTTAAATGGGCAAGAGTGCCGACTCCTTAAGAGAGTGTTTTTCCCTCAAGCATTTATTTGTTAGACTCCTGATTGCTGGCACTTCCCTTCTGAATGGCAGTGAAGGGAACAAACACAAGAGGAGCTTTATCAGTTACTCAATTATGGTTCCTTCTACTGTATTTGTTGTCTATGGTTCCTGTTTAGCATACCTTCTGCACTGTATCTCTCGGTTCAATTCCATTCAATTTAAATTTAATTCATAGCTGAAGGTAAGACTGTGAGCAAGAGAAGCAAAACCACACTTAAATTAATAATGATTAAATTAATTATGATGAATGAATTTCTTAAGCTGAACAGAATATAATGTGAGACAGTGGAATATCTCTACCATCTTAATTTTACTTAGTTCTTTTAAGAGGGATCTTTCTAGAAGAATCACAAAGCACCCTTCTGAAGAAACAAAGAAAGAAACAACAACAAAAACCCCAACTCTCACCTGAATTCTTATTGGGTTTACAACTTTCTTGGTGATTGCACCTGGAGACCTCAGCCGTATGGCTTCCAAAGTGCACCATTTAATAAAAGGGAGGTTCTTAAGGTCCTCTTCAGAGACTTCTATTTTATCTTTACCTGTTGTGGCATGAGAAAGAAGACTGTGTAAAAATTGTATTTCATGCTTGTTTTGATACATGCTGACATAAATTGCTTTTGACCTTCTGATGGTGTACCCTGAGACTTTTAGGACCTTGTTTTCACCAAAAATTTTCTTTACATTTCTAAGTAAACAGCCCAACATTGGTAAGAAAAGCCTCTGAAAATAATTTCATGTGTCTGTGGTAGCTGTAGTTATGGCACTGGTTAGAAGAGGCCAAACAAAGGTCATACTGGAAGTTAAGCATCCCTGGTCTTTTTTAGTACTTTGGTAGGATGCAGAATGGAAATCTCAGGGATTGTAGCACCCAGACAAGGAGCCATGGCTGAACTCTTGGCCTGTTAGCACTAGAAAATAAATCAGAGCCAGGAGACAGGCTTAAGTACTAGCTCATGATTGTCCTTATTGTTTAATTATCGACATGTTATCTGAATTGGTTTTGACACATGTCAACTAGAAGTCTTCCAAGAAACTCTAAGCATGGTTCAGGGGAATGCATGTGTGAATGACTGAGCTCAGCAGGTGACTATTTTTTGAAGGCAAGAGATCAGTCATGTGGCAGTGAATCACACTGGACAAACTGGCCTCAGATAAGAGAAAAGAGAACAGTTCCTGGCCTGTTCTTCTGCAGAATAGCTGCAACTCTGGTGAATACTACACAATGAAAAGCAACTGAATTGAAAGACCTCATCTGACCTTATCAGAGATGCACAACAAAAGCATGAAACTGGTTAATACAAAACGAGGTCTAAGGGATTGGTGTAGAATGAAGACACAGGTACACATGGTTCTTTTTCTACCTTTTCTTACTAACACCAAACCTGTTTTTGCTTAAAAATAACTCATGAGCATTTGCTGAACGTTCAAGAGCTGGACCCCATGTCTTTGGTTGTACCCTTAGGAGCAGCATTCACTATTCCCAGCCATTGACCAAGTGTACTGCGTGCTGGGCCAACCTGGAATAAATCATTTTGAGGTTCCAGAAGGACGTGATCTGATTACCTGCTTTGCCAAAAACAGAAGTCAGGTCTTCCATGGTTTTCTTGTAAATGGAAGGGTAAGACAGTATGAAAACAAGGGTCCAAAATGCAATCTAAACAGAGATGAAAGTACTTTATTAACTCAGGAATACAGAACAGTATTACAGTATCTTTGCAGCAAATCAGAGGCAGGTGAAAACATCTGCAATTTTGGGATCTGCCTGTTGTGGCTGGGACACACAGGGAGCTGTACATCTAAAGGCTCAGATCCTGGGAGATTAGGTCTGGTCATCTGCTGTGTACTTATCTTCAGTGAGCATTATATAGCTCTGGCTTTGAGCTTTGAAACACAGAATCCTTTCATTAATTTCAAGTAATTAGGTGTTCAAATGAATTATTAAATCATTGTATGTGATTAGATTTAGCTGCATGAACAGAAAAAAAAAATTAGTAACTTCCTACTAATATTAACAGAAATGAGTTAAATAATTTGCAGGGCATTGTCACAGGGAAAAAAAAAAGAAACAGGAAAAATTTTAATTATCAGCAAAACAAGCAGTAGTATATCCCCTTTAGAAATAATTTCCTAACTGATCATGCACTGAAGTTGAAAACCAAGAAATTTAGGAAAGGAGTAAATCCTCTTAAGAAGGATGAAACCAGAAGGCCTTGTAGCACTGCCAGGAGCCTCTCCCTTGCTGAGCCAGCGGGAGACCCAGCCCGCACGTAGACCTGGTCATGGGCCATCTGTGCTGGTGAGGGCTGAGAACTCTGTTATTTCCCAAATAGCCCCACGTGGACACAGCTCTCCTTCTGCAACACAAATCTGCTAGCTTAGTTTTCGTGTACAGAGCTTGCACACTGCCTTCACTGCATGGAGGGAGAACTGAATTGTTTCAGATGAGAGGGTTTAACTTGCTTCTAAAAAATCCCCTTGGAAGGTGAAAGGCTTCTTTTCATCATGCCAGTCACCGGAGCAGTGGCTTGTGACTATTCTGAGAAACAGCGAAATATCTGCATGTCTATTTAGAGCTGAATATTACAGAAGTAAGTAATGATAGTGTTATGGAAGGAATGTCAGTTATCCTGATAACAGACAGCAGGCTACGCCTCGCACTTGTACCAACGTGCGGATCTGCAGAAACCTCACTGAGATGGATGAGGTTCCTTTGGGGTAAATGGTAGCATTACGCTATCTACAAAACCCACAGATATATCCAATAGGAGTACATATAAAAATAACTATCGTTTTTTTCTAAGTCACATCTGTAAAGGGCATAACTGTGCTAGAAAGAGCTTAGTAGTCATGGTAAATAAAGGATGTTTTTGCTGCTATGGATTTTTGATCTGAGAAATTCCTATAAATGTCTTTGGTCAGCCTAAGCTGTGTTAGATATATTGGGCTTGTTAGTATAGATCTGTGTCATTAATCCATCAAATGAATTTCTAACATAGAGAAAACTTAAGTGGCAGTAAAACCAAACTATTGTTTTTCTTCCCCTGAAGCAACACTGGAAGTTGTACAGCAGATCCCCTAAAGCAAAAGATGCAAATTCACTCAAGGATTTGCACAAAGGTGAAGTTACTCCATATTATGCTTCTGATATTCTCCACACAGAATATTTAAAATAGGTAATAGAGCCACAGTGTTTCAAAATGGAGTTAGATGCTTTTCACAGCTGAAGACTCTGATATTAATAGCTATGAGATATATGCTCCAAAAATGTTATGATAAGGGAGATTATAATTTAGGAAAAGTATGGGAAGAGCTTTTTTTGTCATTGCTTGTGTGACTTTGCAACCTGAGTATATTTGTGGCGATGTATGTGGGTGTGATAATCCCTTCTTGGAATACATGCAGCGTGTGTGACCTCTGGTTCAAACTCTTTGCTTCCCAAATGCAGGCTTTTGAACAGGAAAGGTGTTTTTCTAGCTGATGTACTTACAGGGACAGCATTTGCTTGGGAAGCCCAGAGCATTAGGAGACCGTAATTGGGAGCCAGATGTTTTCCTTGTAAATTATCCAGGAGATGCTGCAGTAGAGTCTGTTACAAAATAAATAATATTTCCAAAAACATATTAAAATCTAGTTTAGGGTAGGGATTAGCAGAATTCAAGGATATGACATAAGACTACTTTATCACAGAGAAATGATGTTAATTATGGGTTGTTTACAGTCACAAAGCACAGAGATGAAAGTGAGACTCACTCATAGGCAGAGTAAGTCAAGGCACATGTGAATCCCTACTGAATACTTGCTCTGCCCTCCGTTTTCTTAAAGTTTTCAGGGGATCTTACTTCCTCACTCTCCATTTTTGCTTGCATGTGTAAGAAAGAAAAAAATAAAACTTTTTTTTTCTTTAATTCCTGCTCTACTTCTGTCTTTTGAAGAGTGTATGAACTGGATGAATGGAAATGAAGATGTTCTCTCTGTTCCTGCCAAAGAGGTGATTGCTATGAAGAGAAGGTCTGATCTATCAGCAAATCCCCAAGTTACAAAAGAGTTCCAGGTGCTTTGTTAGCAACCTAACCAGGGATTTTAACACCTTGGTATTCTTTGAAACTATCACAGCTGTGTAGTACTCTAGCACCAGTTTTTGCTTATAGTATTTCCTTAAATATAAGCCAACCATTCATTTAAGACAAAGTTTCTTGTCTGGTTGTGAGAGGGAAAAGGCTGACCTCGAATAAAAAAAATGACCACTCTTTCTCCAAATTCCCTACGCTATGTGCTTCCTATTTCCTGCACCTTCTTACCTCCCACCATTCCCTCTCCAGTCCCCTGTTTCTTTCCATTACTCTGGTTTATTTTACAGAAGAAAATATGGTATGTAAAGCTTTTAAAGTCTAAATAAAATTTGGTTTGTTTAATGATCTGTTCTGTAACCACTCAGTGGATCAAGACTCTCAGGCCAGTCCGCCCTCGCCCTTGTCAGCCGTATTGACAGAATTCCTACCATAGCTAAGGAGAATAACCAGGGGGACAACTTATCACAGCTTTGACACAATCAATATTTAGGGTACTTGGCTTCCAATCCAGTTATCTTTCCTTTTTTTTTTCCCACTAATCTGGCTGCTGGAGGATCTAATCAGTCTACACCAAGGTTTAAAATAGTACATGTGAGGTTTTGAAATTTCACAGCCCAGTGCCCTCAGAGAAACAACCAAAGAGACTTTCCCTCACCTCTTTCAACTGCTCGCTGTAACTGTGATACCAGAGGCTAGCTATGGGTCATGGCGCTGATCCCTTGGAATAAATTTCCCAAAGATGTCAAGCCTCAGAATTCTAGCAAGCAAACTAAATTGAGGAGTGGGGCTCAAAAATTACGGGTCTGACCTATGTAGGTAACAGCAATACTGGACAGCTAAGGAGTATCTATAAAAGCTGACATGTCTGGTACATTTCTCCCAGTACTGAAATAAATCCTGCCCTTCGTTCCTTCTGTCAGAATCTGCAGCAAAGTCATCTTTTTTCATAGCCTCGGATGTTTACCTTGGATGTGGTCTCTGAAGAGTTGGTCCTTTCAGCATCCGACACTACTTTCTCAAATAATTTTAGAAGCCATTTTTTGGATTTAGACCAGTTCCTGTAAAGAAAAGCAACAAACAAGAAGCACTTAACTGAGGCAGCACAAACCAACGTTTCCTTTTCCATGAGAAGGACTCCTTGGTTTCTTTCCAAGAGCCCCTAGGCAGTAGCCAGTTGATGAATGGTCAGTCTGCCTGGCAGCGGTGTTGACTGATGTGAGGAACAGCACGTCTGAGTCCTTCAGAGCCAGGACTTGTTACTTGAGACCCCTGGATTTTCACAGTTACTCCACTAGAGGTTTCATTGTGATTTTGGACAGATCGCTTAGGTCAATGTTTTCAAGAACAATCCTCTCTGACAAAATTAAGGTCTCATTTTAGAGCATCCTCAGTTCTCTCCAAATGTGATTGCAAGGTGCTCAAGGTGCTGTCACGGCCCCAAGAGCACTGACAGGTTCAGCAAACTCTTTCCTTGGGTTTTGGCTGCCTCTATCCAAGGTGAGCTCTGCCATGGTGTCGCTGTGTAACCTGGGGGCAGGCCACCAGCAAAATAACATAGGTGTGAGATAGAGAAGAGAGATGCCTCACTGGAGATCCCTTCAGCTTGGGAGTCACATTTAGGCTCAGCCCTTTGCCCTGTGCCCAGTTCTGCTGCTCCCTGCCAGGTCCACCTGGACCCTGGTCCCCTGAGCAATGCTGCCTCCACTTTGTGCCAGGAGAAATAGATTGGCCCAGGTCAGGACTTTTCTGAGGCATCCAGCTGAAAGCCTGCATGAGCCAAGGATGAGCTAAAGACAGCACATAACCCTCCAGCAGAACGTCCCTCATGGTTGATATCCCAGCAAGCAAAATGCCCACAATGGGTATACCACAGGCATCAGCCCCGTTCCCTTACCTCAGGAAGCACTCTGGCATCTGTGAAGCGTATTCGAAGTCCTCATCGTACTTCTGAAAATGTGCTTCGAACTCCTTGAGTTCGCTCTGACTTGTCGGGCAGATGTCTTTCCCAAACAAAGTGTTCACCACTGCTGGATACATGACGTGCCTGTAAGGACAAGATCCCCGTGACTTAGAGGTGATGGGAGAGCTCTTGGAGCAGCCCTAGGTCAGGACGCAGAGCGTTCAACTGCAAGGGAAGAAGCTGGGAGACTTGTGCCATGACAGCACGGGAGAGCTGCCCCAAGGTCCACACCTCACTCAAAGCTGTCACAGATTTTAAGCAGGGGCTGGGAGATGCACAGACCTCAGGGAAGTCCCCTGAGTGTGGCCAAACTTCAACAGCTGGCATTTGGTCACTTGAACAGTGGCAGAAAGGCTCTGGGAGCTGAGGTCCCATTCTCCCCAGTAACCACCCCTCTCATTTCAGGTTAGCTTTGTGGACCTCCTGGGCATTGCACAACCCCTTCTGCAACCAGACACCCAGGGAAATCCTTCCTTTGGCTGAAGTTCTGCTGCACAGAAAGATGCTTTTCTTTTTTTTGTCTCACCCCTTACCAAATTGCTCCTTTGCTATCCTGCAAGCCCCGAGCTCCTTTCTCAGGCCCCTTCATCTGTACTCTAGCTCCACAAAAGCCTTACGCAGTCTTTGCCGGGTTCCAGCCACTTCTTAAAAGTGTATTTCAGGCAAGAGCTTTTTCTTTCTTGCTTTTCTAAAGATCACAGGGGAGCTGGAGCCACCTGCTGGCTCTGTGGATGCAACTGTTGTGGCCCATGGGCTGTGCAGGTGCTGCTGTGGCACAGAACAGGTCTGTCCCTGCCCTCAGATTCTTGAGCCCAGGGAAAAGCCCACAGATGGATTCAGGTAGGTGAACAATCATAGAATCACAGAATAACTAGAAAAGGTGAGCCAATGCTAGCAGAACAAGCAGTGTAGCACGCTACCCATTTGATGAGTGTGAAGTTTTTCACAAGAAACAGATCTGAATTTTGATCTCAGAGGGAGAACATCACGGGATGTGGGGGTTTGCACCCCATTGTTGGGACTGGTGGGACTAAAGACTGGGAGGTTTCAAAGCCCCTTTTCCCCACCTTCTCCCCCATTAATCCAAATTGCAGTAATTGAGCTGACAGGTGCTCAGTGTTTTAGCTGCAGTAAAAATCTGTATCTTGAATGTATTATGCAGAAAAAAGCATTATGCCAGCAAAATAAACCTGGATGTGAAGTTTTAGAGACAACTCCAAGCCAGAGGCAATGTTCAACTGGTAGTCCTGATGGACAGGCAAGGTAAAGGTGTTACTCAGGAAGGAAGAGGAGTTAAAAGCTGTGTTTTAGTCACGTGAAACTGTCAGTTAAAGGATTTTTTCACATCAAGGATGAAGTTCTGGCACCACAAAGTCAACTGCAAAGCTCTTGTTTAACAAGGCCAGGCTTGGCTCACATGGAAAGTTTTCATCCTGCTGAAGATCAAGCATTTTGTCTGCTCTTTATGAAAGCTTTCATCCCATTTTTTGGGAAACAAGACTTGTTGGAAGATGCTGTGCTGTTTCTTTAAAACAGGTAATTCAAACGTTTCTCCTAGCTGGGAGTGATGAGCATCCTGACACAGACTCCCTACAATCTGACAGCCTGAGCTCCACCTGCTTTATTGTAACGTCTCTGATCCCATTCAGGATGCCCATGCATTAGAGCTGTAAATTCCCTTACCTCACCAGGTCATTCAGGTCACCTGTGCCCTTGGTGCCCAGGTGTCCCATGTGCTCATGCAGTTCCCTACACAAAGTGCCCATGAACATGTGCAGATTAGAAGGACCCATTTTTCCCTTCATCATGCTGTACAGGGTACTGTGATTCTGATAAAAGGCTTCTGCAGGAACAGAAACTAAATAAAAAGAAGAAACAGAAACATGTTTTGGAAAGTAGACAAAGTAGATGTTCACTGAAACACAGAGCGAAATTTTTTACATGTAATTTGTGACTCTAAGTGCATTAACCCTCATTTTTCTGGAGTGAAATTCCCAGAAACATTCGTTTTCACCCTGTAAAGATTTAGGTGAGCCCCCTTGCTTCTGTCAGTCTGTGTAATATCTTCTTGTCTCTGGCTTCAGTCCCAGAATCAGCAATCAACAGAGCTCCCCCACCTTCAGTGGGGATGAGCAGAGATGCACACGCACTCTGTACATGTACAAAACCAGCTGAAATTGAAATTAAATGAGCCTGGTGAGAAAAAGGTTGGGTTTTCATGCTACAGCACATCCTCTCAGTAATACAAAGAAAGGCTGAGAGAGCTGGGGCTGCTCAGCCTCGAGAGAAGCAGGTTCAGCGGGATCTCATCAACGTATATAAATGTGTGGTGGGGGCAGCAAAGAAGATGGAGCCAGGCTCTTCTCAGCAGTGCCCAGTGACTTGACAACAGGCAACAGACACACATGGAAATCCGGGAAATTCCACTGAAACATCATGTTTTTTATTGTGAAGGTGGTCACACACAGGAACAGGCTGCCCAGAGGTTGTGGGGATACTCCAAACCCTACTGGACAGGGCCCTGAGCACCTTCTTTCATTTCACACCCCAAATTACCAAATTAGTTAAAGTAATTCCTGCCAGTGCAATTCCACACAGACACAAGGACATATGCTGACGGAGTATGCCACTGACAGTGGGATATACACCAATCCCTTTCTAATGACTGCTGTACTACAGGGTAACAACTAAACATTGCAACAAACTGATTTGCAAATTAAGTGAGAGAACAACACGTTACTGCTCCAAACCTGTTTGTTACACATGGGTGCAGTGTCTGGCTGCAGGATAGGACCTGATCTCCAAGAGGCGTTGCTTGATGATAGGACAGTAATTGTCCCTGCTTCTGAAACCTTTGAATCCTTGTGACCGAACCCAAAACACTTTGCAGACTTGCAGTGCTGGAGCTACATGAAGGGATTTCATTTCCCCCGAATTTTGGAGCATGGTCATGGGTTGACAGATGTTTAAGACATGATCAAGAAGGCAATGGGCTTTGGATTGGGCCTTTAACATTCCCGTTCAACTGGATTTGATTCCCATTAAAAAAGGAGCAAGAGCTCACTTACCTGCATTCTCAACAGCTTGTTGTACTGCCTGTTCGAAATTTAAGTCTTTAGATTTAAAAAAGGCTTCAGCTCCTTCTTCCTCAGTCACAAAAGTAAACCGTTTTCCCAGAGCGAATACTGTGAATACAGGCCCGTACTGGAACAGAGAAAGACTTCGTGTTACTTTATTGCTAAGGCATTTGAAGGGAGCCCCAGCAGGGGCCAGGCCTGCGGGGAGGTCAGGGGAGTGGAGCTGCTCCTTTCGGCTCTCTGCACGCCTTGGTTCAGCAGTGCACGAAGACGAAGGTGAATCAGAGCAAAATCTGCAGACTTACAGATCAGAAGGTGACCTACAGGTGCCTGCCTGACCTCCTGCGGAGCAAAAGAGGTTCCTTCCCTGAGAGCAGTACGGCACGTCTGAATTACACTTCAGTCCAAACAATATGGCCTACCTGGATTTCAAGAACCAAGCGATGGAGTATCTACAGCATCCCTTGGCTGCCACAGCAAAGCACCCACATCACAAACCCCATAATCCTCTATTTCAAACCATGTTTTTGTAACAAAAACTCCCCACTCCTGCATCTTTTAACTTTTTTTTTCTTTCCTAGTTTAAAGGGTCTGCTAATACCAGTGATATCTTTCTTGTACAGGTGCTTAACAATTAATCAAAACAGTTAACAAACTCTGAGCAGAATAGCTGGAGCTTGTTAAGCTTTATATTCAGGGAAGCTTTTTGATAGCATAAATCATTCTTTTGTTTTCCGTTCAACTTCTTCCCTTAATCTAGTATCCTAGAGCCCTCTCAAAACTTTCAGCAATATGCATTCACCTCTGAATTCTTCCATTATGAAAAAGATCACTGATACTTGTAGATACTTCAAACTAGCAAACAAATGTGCACTGTCTAGGGGCTGTCAGATTCAAGCATGCAAATCAAAATTAGGAAATGAAGCATCTTTTCTGGCTTTGCCTTACTGAAGGTGATTTCTGCTCACAGGCAAAAGCCTTGGATGGAAATCAAAAGCCCAGCACTGACGTTTGTCTGTACAGAAGTCTTTTGGCAAAGTTACTGCACAAATTGAGTGGTTTGGGGCTTTCATGAAGTCTCTAGCCACATCAAGGAACTTGATTTTCTCTTGCAGGTTAAAATGCTGACAAGGGTGTTAAAAAGTTTTCTGTTTATCTGTTTGGAGTGCTGAAAAGCTTTGAATCCACTTTGCCCACATGGCTAATGTCACTGACTTCAACCATGTCTTTTGTTGTTTGGGTCTGTATTTGAAAGCCTGCTCCATCAAAAGCTCTTTGAAGGCAAGAAAAAGATTCCTCTTGACATCATTTGAATTTTGATTGTGTCCTTCAACCGTAAATTATTAAAGAAAGAAAGACTGTTTAAACTCTCTGGGTGATAATAAATAAAATATCGTTTTAATAACAGCTAGCTTGCTAAGTGTTTTTTTGTTTTCATGGATAACAGCACGTCCTCAGCACCAGGCTGGTAAAAGTCAGGGAGTCACTGGGCTTGTTTCTTTCTAAATACCAGTTTTTTATAGCTTTAAAATGAACATTAAAATGTATTTAAATTAATTTTCAAATAAAATAAAATTTGACTTAGTAACTACCTCCAAATTAAGTTAATTATTCAATTACAGTCACACTCTCTCTATTTAAGACTGGGACACTGCATTTCTGTATTTTAGGTGACTATATGTGAGGAAGATGCCCAAGCTCCCATCACAGTTGATGGAGATCTCATCTATGTGGTGAGGGGAGCCTAAAGCCTGATTCAGCTCACCAGCTACAGCATGCCTGTTACGCTGAAGTGAGCCAGATTGTCCTTAGGCTCCACTGGACAGGACGAGGTACGTGTCCACTGCCATCGGTAAAGCTGGACATCAAGCTCACCTATAAACACCTACCCAAACAACCTGGTGTTAAATACCATCCAGTCTGCTGCTATTTATTTTAAGTAGTTCAAATTAAACCCGTAGAAAACACAATTAAAATTAGAAAGCTCCATACAGGACCTCCAGAACAAGTCAGCTTAGTCAAACAGCACAGTGATGGGGGATATTCAAAGACACATTTTTCAGAAAGCAGAATTTTGTGTATTACAGGAAAACACAAATAAATACATGAAAAGTTAAATGTAAAATTAATATACAGCAGATTGTAAAAAGCTTGAGGATAGAGCTGCTAATGGCAAACTCCCCCCAACAACAAACACTGCTCTGAAGGTACTGGATGCAAGGAGTCTCCCAGCGTTTTGCAGAGCCTGAGAAATGCTCAAGGTGTAAAGAAACCACACAGGAGAGAAATATGAGTTCACAATTGCATCAGATTGAGACAAGTTTCACCCTGGAACCTCTCTTTAGGGATGATGGACTGAGACCTTTTTTCAAAGCAAGAATTAAATAGAACAGGTTTGCACTACTTAACCAAGTGCCTGGTCAATCAGTAACAAATATTACTCTTTCTAGAAGGATTGAAATATGCAGTTGCAGAGCTACCTACCTGATCTGTCAAATCACCCCCAGTGCCTGCAGAATGATAGGCAAATGTCACACCTTCCTAAAACACTCCTGAGGGAGGAGCTGGGAAGCTTCACAGCACTCCTCCAATTTTTACAAGCATTAGTGAAGACCAGAATTAGTAGTGGATGTATTGGAGGAGCACCCAGTGCTCTTTAGGAAGAGATAAGGACAGGTGGCCTTAAACATTTTACTAAATGGCTTACAAGAAGGAATGAAAAGTTTGATGATAGTCTGGAGATGTCTGGGAGTTTAGAGCAAACTATGAAGATAAACATCACAGAGTACCAGAAGAATCACATTCTGACATGACTCTGAGATTTATTACGCAAGTGATAATCAGAGCTTTCATCTTCCTAGGAAAGGAGTGGAGAAAGAGCAGCAAGCATCTAAACCTTGTGCCCACACCTTTAATTTAACAGGTGTCTCTGCCCATTCCATCTTGGACAGTATATATTGAGATAGAAAATGTGACAGGATGCACAGCAGGATGAACAGAAGTATGGAAATTTCAAGAAAAGAGTAATGATTCCAACTTTCTCGTATTGCAAAATCAAGTGGGCACCTACTAGACATTGGCTGGTTTAAAGCTAGGCAAAATACTTTCTTCACATGGTGCATGGTTAAATTATGGATTCAAGGCCACAAGATGTTGTGGAAGCCAAAATACACAGGGTAACAAAAGGGGTTAGGCTAGCATAGCTAGATCACCAAAATGGAAATTCTGGCCTATCAAGTCTCTAAACTCTTGACTGTCAGAAATTTGGAAGGAAAAGCAGAAGGTGGCATATGCTCATCTGGGTGTGCATCTACCAAGAGCCACTACTCAAGCCAGACACCTGAATAAACAGACTTGTCATCTGTTCTGCTGTAATTACTCTGATTTTCTCATGTAAGAGGATCAGCTGCTGGAGCAAGCTGCCGAGCAGGTCTGGATTTACCACTGCTGTGTCACGGGCAGGTACCACGGAGCAGGGGTACTGCCTGCCACCACTGCGCTCCCACCCACGTGCTCTGGGTGAAACAGGGCTTGAGGAGAAGGCCTGGCGATACACAAAGGCAGAGAAAGCAAGATGAAAATCCCGTTCTCATTTAGGGTCTCCGAGGCACTCCCAGCGAACGGGGAACACCACACAAAACAGCATTTGAAATTGAAGCCGGGTGGCTTTAGGAGGAAGAGGTGGTGTCTTTTATTAGACCAGAGATTAAATATTTTATTAGAACAGGGAATTTTGCTTTTTTTAGAGCCACTGGTGACACATGGGGGGAAAAGTGACAATTCTCCCTGTCCACATACTCTTCTGCAGGAGGAAAACGGAGGCAGTGAACTTCAAGCAAAGTGTATACTGGCAGCAAAGGAAGTCTAGCCCCAGCACCTAAGGGAAGAAGCAGTGAAGGAGAGGCACAAAATAAGACAGCAGTAAGACCATTTAACCCTTCAGGACAGAAAAAGAAATGAGTGCCATTGTGGCAGGCTGAAGGATTAATCCAGGGGAGGAAGCTTCTAATTGTGAAAGTGTCCTTTGACAGCACCAATCCTACGTAGCTGGGGAGCTTTCACAACGCTTGGAGCCTGTTTCTGAACAGACTTGTTCGTGTTCAGCTTGCTTGTACTAAGGACACTTAACTCTTTTCTGCCAGTATTATGGAGCTTGAAACTATTGCAGATGTATTTTGCAACCCTCGTAATGCCTGCTAACAACCCCTTTGGCAGGCAGCACCTGTTTTATTTGGCCACAATGTGAGGCAGTGCTTAGTCCTTTAAAAAGGAGCAGGCAGGAAAAGGCTGTCCTGGCCTCAGCCCAGGGAGGGAGGGAGGTCACCACACAGGACTTGAGTTGCTGGAATAAGGAAACACTTGAAAGAAAGGTGCTAAGAAGCAGGAGATTACAAGAAAAAAAAAATAAAAAAGCTTTCTCTTTCTCCTTTGCCTTATCTCAAGCTTCCCTTCATTAAAATTGTTTCTTGTTTTAGTTTCTGTCTGAACAAATGCTGGCCCTTGGGTTTATGAAGTCCTTCAGGTGTTGCACAGCAGGAGCTGCACAGCACCAAGCGTGGCCTACAGGGCCTCAGAGAGATCAACACCAAACTCAACAGAGCCAGGGCCACTAAGTGTGTGTTTGTACTTCAAATCGTTCTTTAATGTCCATAAGTTTTGCTCATTCAAGCTGTAAATGAACCCCCAAACAGGACTGTCCTGTCTGGTTTGTTTTAAAAATTTAATCTGAGAGATTTTGTTAAAAGCTTTCTAGAAGGAAAAAAAAAAGGTAACTAAAGCAAGCTTATGTCATCATAAAATATCTGTCCCCAAAGGGGATTGCACTGGAAATGACAGTTTTAATCTGGCTGCCACCAGGTTATGTTTTCAATAGAACAAGGAGGTGCTCTAATAGCCTCGTAACAGAAGAGTCAAAGAAATATTGTGACAGTTTTTCAAGTGAGGCTTGATCATTTTTTTTAAAGTATTACACGGTTCCTGAAATATAGGAGAATGGACTTGGATGAGGTTTCAGTCCTAAGTTTCTGCTCTAGGATGAATGAACAAATTACTGATTATGCTGTGCATAACAGACAAAAGATATAAGATATAAGAAAAATATATTAATACAGCCCTACAGTGCACCCAATGTGCTTTATTACAGGGTTCACAGCTCTTGATGCTATTCTTACACCTCATTCAGCTGATTATACTTGGACCTCAGTTTCCATTTAACACTCTGTTTTTCTAACACCCACAGTTGCAAAGAAGTATTTATAAATACGAAATCTAATAGTTAAAAGAAAGAAAGCAGATTTTAAACATACACTGTTTATTAATGCTTTTGTCAAAATTCAGGATTTTAGAGCAGTTTCATTTTCAGATAGTGTTTGCAAGTAGTGGGCTGTGTGCTTCTTCAGTACTGAACACCTAGGGCTGAAAATATTGCATCAGTAGCAGATGACATCACCGAATGAAAATGGGAAGATGGATTTTATGTCAGTTAGTATTAGCTGCATAGAAATTAAGCATCTAATCAAAACGAATTGTTTAGGCTCTTGCTATATAGACAGACATAGAGAAAGGCACGTTGTCTGTGGGTAAATCTTCCCAACCATCTTTAGTACATTTGTTAGGAGGACCAAGTTGCCTGCCAGGAATGCCTGTGCCTCTCCTGCGTGTTGTGGGATGCTAGCGGATGCTGAGACATGTCCCCTAACTTCAGGTACAAAAATAATTAGGCTCCTGGTCCCAGCGTCTGCCACAGGGCTGCCTGAATTATCTGAAACCACGATTAACACATAGCCAGACTGTGCAAGCGAAACAGCAGCAGAGCCGAGTCCGAGCAGGACGATCCCAGGACAGAGATCAGACCTGTGGCTCAGCAGCCTTCCTGCCACAAAGCCCAGCCCTCACCAGCTCAATGCTCCCAACCTTACAACTCGTGACAGGAAAGGGCTGACGGCTTTTGCCAGGTTGAAACTTCATGCACAAGTTTTTCCTTGCCTTCCCCCCTGCAGGAAAAGCACACACCCAGAGGCAGGCACGCCGCCGCAGCCCTTACCTTGCTTCTGGCTTGCTCTATAAACTCCAGGGGAGCTTTCCCAAACTGGAACGCAGCTCCGAACCAAGGGATCCAGCTCCCGATGCAAGGAGGGGAGCTCGGGTTTCTCGGCTGAAACAAAAACCACTTGACAATAACAACAAGTCCCAGGAGCGCTGCCAAGAGCACAGCCAGAGCCATTTTGTCTCTCACTGCCTGCTGCAGTGGCTGCTCCGCCTGCCGCAGCACCCAGCAGGGCCAGGATTGTCCCTGCTGCTCAATAGGGGCTCTTGTGTCAACCTGGCCAGCTGGCTGCCACCACGGAGATACAGTGGCAAAGCAGGGAGCAGCCTGGGGGACAAGCCCTGGCTGTGGAAAAGAAGAGCAAGTTGTCTGCCGCTCCGGGATGAGGACCAGCTCCGCTGTTTGCAGAACTTTGATGTTGTTGTGCCAAATCCCTGAACTTTGTACTGGGGAGATGTGCTGTGGGGTTGCTGCAGTGCTTTTTTATACTCAATGGATTCTGCATGTAATTTTGGTGTGCTGCTTCTGCACACACAAAGAAATCAACCTGACTTCTCTGAAACGTTGCCTTTTGGCCTTGCAGCAGTATTGCAGGGGCAACTAGCGGGTTTTGAATTGTTAGATCAGCACCTGGAGGCTTTATCTGTTCCTCAGGCACTGGACACACTACTAAGCATCATATATTGCTATCAGATATAATAATATATACCATTATTATAGATTGTGTTATCTGAAGCATGGGCCAGCTAGCAGAAGGAAATGAGACGCTCCATGCTCTACCACATCCATTTATCCCAGCCATCCCCCGCATCTTTTAAAGCCTTCTGTGCTGGGGTGACTGGCTCGGTAGAGGGGAGAGCAGTGGATGCTGTCTACGTTGACTTTAGCAAGGCTTCTGACACTGTCTCCCGCCCCCAAATTGATGAAGTACGTACCAGTAAGCAGACAGCAAGTGTGGTGCACCCCAGGAGTGGATGCTGGAACCACTACTGTGTAATGTCTTCATCTCTGACCTGGGTGGTGGGACAGAGAACACACACAGCAAGTCTGTAGGTGGTAAAAAACCAGGAGCAGTGGCTGATAGACCGGGGGTTTGTCACCCAGAAGGACATCATCAGGGTGGAGAAATGGGCTGACGAGAACCTCATCAAGTTCAGCAGAGGGCAACGCGAAGTCAGCGCACTAGGGCAACATGGATCAGATTGGAGATGTAAGCCTTGTAATCAGGGAATTCCAGAATGGTTCAGGTTGGCAGGGAGGCTCCAGGACCTCTGGAGGTCATCTGGGCCAACCCCCAGCTCGAGCAGGGCCACCTCATGTACACTGCCGTAATACCAGAGGATATTTTCATTACATGCACAACCCAAGCAGTGAGTTTGAAGTGGTCTCTATGCACAGGTGAGACAAGCCCTGAAAACATTATGAAGACGTTAGATAAAGGCTTTTGTATTTGTTTCAATTTTTGTTTCGTTTAGCTTCTTCTTCCTGGGAAAGATCTGGTAAAGGAAAAGAGATGCTACTGACAGCATTATCGTGAGGACACAGCCAGGATGGTGGCATGATTGTCACTAACAAGCTCTCCTCAGACTAGGCCTTAGGCCTGGTTAAGGTAATATTTAATGTTTTTTTTTCCAGTGGAAAGTGTCACAGTCCCCACTGCTGAAGGTAGACTGGAGGAGCGAGGCAGTTTGGCTGCCTTGCCCAGCAGCACTCAGCCCTCCCTGGCTCTGCTGCTGTGCCTCTATCGTAGCTAAAGTCCATGTTTCTTTCTGCTACATGCAGCCTGAACTGACTTTGAACAAAAATCATAAACTGCTGTGTCACTAAAAGCCAAAACGGATAAATAAAAAGGGTTTTCTCTGCTAGAGCTGTTTCCCTTAGGATTTGGGGATAAATAAAACCCAGATGTCGAGAGCTGCCGCAGCAAACGTTCATCTCCAGCTCAGACTCATTTGTGTCCCTTAGGGCTGTCCCCAGATCAGCCTGGTTTAAAAACCAGTGCACTTCCCCAGACTAAAAATGACCATGGAGTGTTGTTCCCTCCATAAGATGCTGTGTTACAGGGTTCACTTTAAGGAGGGATCTGTTTGGCTTCCAGCCCCTGAAGCATGGTTACAGAAAGCGAGACAGTTCGCAGAGGTGCACATCTGAAAGGATGAGGAGCCATGGTTTTAAGTTGGAACCTGGCAAATTCTGATTGAATATAAGGATAAAATTCCACTGATTACAGGTGACCCATGAGATGAATTCATCTCACTTGTCCTGGATGTTTCACCTTCATTTGGCTGAGTTATTGTGACCTGGAACGCATACCGAAATGTTAGTTAGGGCTAGGGGGTGGTTCTCGGATGATTTGTGTCCTAAAAACCCTCAAATCCTCAGCATGAGGATTAGTGGTTAATGGCTAATGATTAACTCACTGATTCAGCTGAGCTTTAATGGTAAATGAAGAGCTTCTCTTGAGCAGCCCATGCCTTATTTATTTATTCATTTTCAGGATGAGAACATAGTGTGCCTACATTAAGAGAAATTAAGAATGGCACATCATCACTGGGGTTTCAGTGTTCACCCAAGAAAAGCTTGAAACTTCTGACATGCAGGGGTTTGGCAGAGACCAGCTTCTGCCCTCCCAGGTTTGTGCGCCCCTTGCTCAAATTGTATGTCTCTGTGCCGAGCCCCCAGAAGCAATTTCCCCAGGGAACTGCTGACAGTGCTAGAGAGCCCGTTCTTCATTCAGCTCAGCATGTATGTGGCTGCTGCTAATTCTCCTTTCATTAAACCAGATCTGGATCAATTAAATCAGTCTGAAAGAAGACAGCTATGGTGCCTGCGCAGCCATTTGGCACCGGGATGCTCTTTGGGGACTCTGTCGGTGATAAAGATGGTGCAAACTGAAAATCCCCACAAAGCAAACAGCCCCACAGCTGCTCTCGTAATCCTGACACCCTGTTAATGATTTTTTTTTAACATGAAGACAAGTGTCAAAATTGTGCACTCCCAGTCTGCTGGCAGGGGGCAGTGCTGCTGCCAGACTACATTTCCCAGGAGCCTGCTGTCTCCCGTGTCACTCACCGAGGACCTTGCAGCTCTCCGGAGGAATTTGGGCTGCTGCGGTTGAGAGCGCTGGCACTGTAGAAACATGACCTTCAGAAATTTGTCTCCTAACCAACCCAGAGCACAGCTGGGCTAGCGTGGCCAGGGCCGCTCCTCTTTCAGAGCCGTGCAGGGTGGCTGCTTAGCCTTGCCGCATGTCACGCGCTACATGGTACCTGCAGAAGACGAGAAGAGCTTACCTCTTCCAGAGAGATGGCCCCGGGCCAGCAAATTCGCTCTGTCAGCCTGTGCGGCCGCTGTGGCAGAACTAGGTACAAATCACTGTGGTTTTGCTGGAGGGAAGGGGATCAAAAATTTATTTTGGGGGGCAGGGAGAACTTCAGTCCCTGGACTCCTCGCTGCTCGGCATTTGTTCTGGCATTTCTGCTCCAGCAAATCTATTCCTTCCACTCTGCTCGCTCTCCCTTTCCCATATTTCAGGCTTTGCAAGTGTTTTGTGCCACCTAAATTATCTGTGGGTTTTTTTGCATGGAAATCTTCACCTCTGAGACCAAAGGGCTGCAGTCAGTTAGCACAGCACAGTTGGGACTAACCTAACCTTTGCACTTGTTTTCTAGAGCAACACTAGAGGCAGTCTTTTGCCTAAGGTAGTAGCAAGCCGCTGGCTTCTACAGGAATTTGCTTTTCTAGTTAATGTAGGTTAATCAAAGAAAAAATGAATCTAATGTTTCTGGGTACAGTAGAGATGTCTGTAAAAACAGAGTGTAGCAAACTGCTTGGTGAAACACGGGAAAGACACACTCTGGCATCTGCATGGCATTGCTCTGTCCTCAGTAACTTACTTGTAGTATTTCTCAGTGGTATATGACTGCTACAAACTCTTACACGCAAGCCTGTTGCAGCGTGCTAATCATTTGTGATGTCTGTCTGTGCTGGTCTTTAAGCATGTTACCATTTAAGCATGGTAAGGTTTAAGCATGCCATGTTACTGTGCCCCATCACCCAGTGAACCACTGCTGGCCTGCATGCAGAGGGGCACCTTTATACCAGCCATATAATGACTGCTCAGGATTTTGAAATTAGGGGCAGCAAAAGTGCACCCCCAGTGTTTCAGAAGCAGTGCTGGGTAATTGAGACGGAGGTGGGCCACCTTCCCTGGCCATCCCTGTGAGAGAAGTAACAACCTAAACTCTCTGTGTCTGCACCAGCAAAGCAGCTCTGGCGTGCTTTAGGGTGGCTTGTAGGATAGATGTTCACCTGCATGGATGTCTGTGTTACACCATGGCCAGTGTAGCGCTGTTCCTAGCTCTGGGTCATGTGCTGCCACCATGCTGGGCAGAGCTGGAGCGGCCAGACACCCAGTAAGAGATCTGACTGATCTTTATTTAGGAGGAGTAACCAGAACAGAGCTTTTAACCCAGAGTCTCTTGGAAAGTATGTGTATGGCATGACAGCTTCAAAAAGAAGTAAGGGAGGAAGACTTGGGGCTTGATGCATGTTCGTGTCTCATGCCCAAAGCCACTTTGAACAGAGCTGAGTGTGAATCACCTCCTGTTCTCCTCAAGTCCCCCTACCCTGCTGCAGGTTGCTGCACTTTGCTTACACCTTGCTGCCTGCCTTGGGATTCGGGTGCAGATGTCACCAGCACGGTAGGTCCCTCCACAGCCGGACCCAAATTCATATTTGTCTTCTGCTCCTTCTCTTCAGTGACGTTCCCCCTGGATCTCACGAAAACTCGACTGCAAGTCCAAGGTGAAGCTGCTGCGCGTGGCAGCGGAGCTGCTGCCGGCCAGGCTGTCCCGTACCGTGGCATGCTGCGGACGGCGGCTGGCGTGGTGCAGGAGGAAGGCTTACTGAAGCTCTGGCAAGGAGCCACACCAGCTGTCTACCGGCACATAGGTGATTATCGGCAAGTTCAGATCCTGCTTTCAGTGGCCAGCGGCCTTGGGGCATGTGCTTCCCCTACTTTGTTGCACTTTAAATGCAGCTGCGAGGACTTCTTCAGCCTGCTTTGCAACCCCGCTTGCAAATAAATGAAAACTGGCTCAGTCCCCTCTCTTCATGGCCTTGTTCTGGCCTCTAGGAAAACAAAATATAATTTCCTTGACATTTTTGCAGGAAGGTATTCAGTGCTAACAGGCACTCACAGTCCTCAGAATAATAAATATATTTTATCTGAGGGAAGAGCGGACAGACTGGGAAAAAATATAAGGTTGCTAATGCCAGGATGAAGAAACAAATTAATGGTCTGGCCAGAGGTAACAGCTTGCTGTGTTTTACTTGCAAAGCCAGTGACAGCAACGAACCTCAAAAGCACTCGTGGGAATTTCTGTGCTTGGCAGCCAGTTGAGAGGGGAGCAGTGCAGTAGGGTCTGCTTGCTGTGCTGGGGTGAGCCATGCTGCCTCTTGAGACATTTATGGCTCAGCCAGAGACGTGTAAAAATTCCTGGCTATAGCATTTTTACCAGCCAACTGCCTTACTTTCCCCATTTTGACCATAAACATGAGAGCAGTGACCAAGCGGCCCAGGCAAGCTCCACAATGTTTTACAACATATCCCCTCAGCTTTCTCTCACACAGTGACCTCCAGAAATGGCAGACCTAAGACTTACTTCCTGCTTTTATTTTCCACAGTGTATTCTGGTGTTCGGATGGTTGCATATGAACATCTGCGTGACTCTGTGCTCGGCAGGGCTGAGGACGAAAGCTTTCCTTTCTGGTAATGTTGCATGTGTGCTTTTGCCTGTTTGGGGATTGTCCTTTACTGTGGATGGCCCTAGAAAGCTGTCTCTTCTCCTTATGGCTCACCCACCTGAAGAGGGTAAAGAAAAATTAGGAATTTAAGCACCTGCACAGTCTGCCTAGTGCTATGGGAAAGGGTTTTATGTCTTGGCAAACAGTTCTGAGTTCCAGATCAACATTCAGTTGTTATAATACATACAGCAACCTCTCTTGTATCTTGCCATCCTGCCTTTAAGCCTTAAATGAGGAGCATAATGTAACCTGGAGAGGAAGCAGCGCATCTTGGTGGCAGATTCTCAATTTTTATATTAACTTGAAATTAACCAAAGTATTCCTGACTACATTAACTACCTGCATTTGCCACAGTTACCATCTTAACTTTGGCTGCCAGGATAAGAAAGAGCCATTCACATTTGTCTCACTTGGGCTGTGCTGCCGAACTCTTTAGCACTGCGATTTGTGAAGCTCCTCAGTGTATTCTGCAGTGTGTTTGATTTCCCTTTGCGGCAGGAAAGCTGTTGTTGGAGGCATGTCTGCAGGTGCCATCGGACAGTTTTTTGCCAGCCCAACTGATCTGGTGAAGGTGCAGATGCAGATGGAAGGAAAAAGGAAGCTGGAAGGAAAGCCGTTACGGTCAGTTCTTCTCCAGGCTGGCGTTTATCCTGCCTGTATTACTCCTTGGCTGAGGGCATGGTTCTCTGCTTTCTGCCACCCCCTTCCCCAGCTGCTCTGGTCCCTGTCAGAGGAAGAGCAGTGCCTAGGAGGTGTGCGATGGCTCTGGGCAGAAGAAAGGGAGGGAATCTGAGATTTCCCCCTTATTCCATTTATACTTGCCTTCCTTATTTTATTGTGTACGTCCTGGAGATCACAAACCCTTGCCTATCCTAGGTGCGCAGCACTTCTACACCAGCACACTGGCAGGGAGGGGGAAAGATGCCTTCTGAAGGGAAGCTGGATAAAAGGACAGGGAAATGGCTCAGCTGGGATGCACGGGTGCAGGGAAAGGCCTGGTTACCTACAAACAGCAGGGCTTTAGACCCTCCTTGCAGATAGCAGGACACACTGCTCTTTGCTTCCAAAACTGCTGGCATCGTTTGGTTTCTTACACATTTAGTATTGCAACATGCTGTGGAATCAAAGGGTCACCTATCATTAGTGACCAGACTGCTGCTTACCAGGGAAACACACGTTTGCTAAGATTTTGTGGTATAGAAGTCAAAGATTAAATGGATCCGGAGGCCAGATCCCCGCAGGTATAAACTGCCGCTCCTGACTGAGGACCTGGCTCAGCAAAGCTCTGGAATATGTGAAGATGTCTCTGTAGCTGGGTTCTCTCTCAATTAAACATTGATTTCAGATTTCGAGGAGTGCATCATGCATTTATGAAGATCCTGTCTGAAGGAGGAATTCGGGGACTTTGGGCTGGATGGGTGCCAAATGTCCAGAGAGCTGCTCTGGTAAACATGGGAGGTAAACTGAATTACTTGGTCTGTGGTGCTTAAGGCCACATTTAAGCTTTAAATCTTTGGGACTGAAAGGCACTGCCTGTGGCTTCTAACCATAAATGCTGTCTCTCTTTTTGGCATATCCTGCAGCACTACCTTGACTATTTTTTTCATTTCGCATGTTTTAATCTTCTTTGGCACGCTGGGTACTACTTCCTAGCTCAGCCAGCACAGGATTATGTTAGCAGCATGACCGAAAAATGTCTTTGGAGATAGCAAATTGGAGGTGGTGTAACCTGCACCTTGCTAAGCAGCAATAAAGGAATCACTGGACTGATAATCTGGATGGTTTGCAGCAGAAGTTATTTAATGAGGGCTATATATTAAGTGTCATTAAGGTACATCTCTCCTTACATGATGCAACAAGTAGTCTCATCATGTAAACTTTAACGAGCGAACTCTTTTACAAGTGAAAAATATTCACTGGGTACATTTAGGCTGTAAAGCAGTACAGACAGCTGGGAGGGTCATCCTGGTGAGGGCAATGGAAACGCAATGCACATCTACCATTAACTTTCAGGTCACTGCCCTTCATTCACAGACCCAGATGCTGTAACTCTGATCTGTTCTCAGAAGATCGTAATATAAATTCTGTGGATTAGATACAATATCTACTATTTTTGTGAATTTTTAACATTTTTATGGCACTTGCACGGAGGTGCCAGAGGAAGAACCATCCTTGCCATGACATTTTGGGCCTTGGTTAATTAATTACTCTGCAGAACTCTCCATTTGGGATCCATGCTGCCATTTGTAGGGTAGAACAGGGAAGAAGGTAGTGGGAGGGAGCAGGAACTCATGCGTCTAACGAAGGTAGCCACATGCCACAACTCGCATCAGAAACTGGGGGCAGAGAGCTAGCTGTGCCAACGGGAGGAGCTGCACTGGAAATTTAGGTCTTGCCAAATCTCCATCCTTTGTCAGTAATGAACAGCACAAACACCATTTGCTTCTGATGCTGTTTTTTCCTCATTACTCTCTTTACAGATCTGACCACTTACGACTCAGTGAAGCACTTCTTGCTTCTGAACACGCCACTCACAGACAACAGTCTCACTCACAGCCTTGCCAGGTGCCGTGCTCCTTTTTTACCCCTTTTCCACTGTGGGGCATTCCCAGCCTGCTGTCTGGACCTGCATGACCCGTGTGCTAGCAGAAGTCCCTAATCTTTGGCTGTGATATCGATGATAAAACTATCCTTATACTGGTAGTGGTTTGGGTTTTTTTCGCCTCAGAGAATGTCACTGCACAGAAGTCACAAGACAAAGCATGCAACCATTCCTAGGAAACTGCCCTCACTAGAAGGGCCTTACCGGTACATTTGAACACCTGTGAGAGCACACAGATTTACACTTTTCTGGAATTGCTACTATTTTATCCTATCTATTTTCATGTTAGCAAACAGTAAGAACAAGTGATATAACCTCTGCAGAACAACCTCTTTTACTCCCTTGAATTCTGAAGAGGTCTGCTTTACATAAGCAATAACAAAGATCAATTATTATGGGTCCTTTATCCCTGCCTCAGGGCTACATACAGAGGCGAGGGCAGTTGGCGCTGAGAGGACATTTGAGAAGAAGCAGTACTAGCAAGCCTTCTCCTAAACGAGTTTATGTTAAGTTATGAGGTATTACTCATGGTTTTATGATACCTGTTTTCACTTATCTTTAGTATTGGAACTTAACTTGTGTTAAATTGTAGGTTTTTTCCTAAGTACCTGTTGTTATTGATAGTGGCTGTTCTGGCTTGGTGGCCGCTGTGCTGGGAACTCCTGCTGATGTGGTCAAAACCCGGATAATGAACCAGCCGAGAGACAAGCAGGGAAGGTATGGACACTTCAGGGACTTCTCAGGAGGACAGCGAGACCCTGAGTCTCTCTGATTTCACTGGGAGTTGGTCCAGGTGCCAAGTCTTGCTCTTCATCGTTACCTTTTTAGTATTTCAGTTTTGCATGTCTTAGGGGTTTTGTTGGGATGACCACATAGCCATACCAAGTTACTTCAGTGGAATTCAGAGCAATTAGATCACAGTGAGCTTACGAAAGAATTGTACAAATTTAGCTGATACAGGTTACTTATCATTTGGGATGGGCTTTATTTATTTTTGATTTGTGTATTTGTAATCCTAACTGTTTGTTTACTGCACATTCCTAGAGGTCTGCTGTATAAGTCTTCCATGGACTGCTTGATCCAAACGGTACAAGGTGAAGGGTTTATGTCTCTATACAAAGGCTTTATACCAACCTGGATGCGAATGGTAAATGCCTTTTAACTGCCTTTAGTAAAAGTTGAACAATGTGGCATTAAAATGAAAGGAGAGTTTTGCTCTATCAACATTTCAGCTTTTTGGGTGTCTCTAACTGCAGTTACGTAGCTGCTAATGGATGAAACAACTGCATGCAGCATCACTTCCTAGGCACAAAAGAGGCTTTTGCACAACACCAGTATAATGCTCCAGAAAAGGAGACAGCAGAGCATCTCAGCTACATGGGTGCAAGTTTCCTATTTTATGCAAGGAGAACCACGTAATCATCTGATTAACGTTTCAGAACAAGAGAAGCCTTTACAAAAAATTAAGAAGCAGTCAGCCTCAAGTAGTTCCCAACCATGAAACATTTCAGGTTAAACATTACAGGCTGGCAAGCTTGTAAAAAAAGTTTTTTTGGTGTCTTGTGAAGGACTGTGCAGCCCTAACCATATGCAACATGAAAGTTTTTGTATGACAGACATGAGATTAAGCTTGGGAATAGTATTTCTATGAAGAGACAAAAACAATTCAATGTAATGGGATTATTTGGTCAGTTTTGTTTCAAGCTTCTAACTCTGTGCTTGCTTTCACAGGCTCCTTGGTCACTGGTATTCTGGCTTACATATGAACAAATCAGAAGGATCTGTGGAGTTAGCTCTTTTTAAAACCATGAAATCACATCAATATCCACAAAACGAAGAACAGGAAAGGTGTATTTTCATTTCACAACACATTCCTACCCCACAAAGAACTGATTCATTTAGGGGAGTGGAGTAGGATCGCATGCTGCCCTAAATCCAGTCCTTCCTGGCTAGGACTAGCCATGACTTAAGCACACTAGTTCCTTGGCAGACAGCTGTACGAAGGTTAAGTTATCTGCAAGAAAAGTGTCACAGTAACACTTCAACTGGCAGCCAGCATCTGCTTTCTCGAAGAGTGAACAAGGGTTAAAAAAAAATCTAACAAATAGAATATTGTTTGTTTTGTAATATTGATGATTCCTATAATTAAGAGCAGATTGAACAATGCAGCACTGAACATGTGGCTTATCAGCCTATAAAATTACTTGGGAAATTTTGTTCTTATTACATTTGTACTCACACAGAAAAAGAACTACCTCTTTAGTTTGATGCCTCAGCAAACCCAGTGCGGGGTGCTAGGTACTGGAACAGATTGAAACAGTTCACCTGACTTTCAATTCGCTTTGCACAAAAGGCAGAAGGGGCTGTGCTCCTCGTGCTTTCCTGAATCTGAGTGACCTCTATACTCAACCACCTGAGTAACGTCCACGAATGAAATTCAGTCCCGTACCCAGGAAATCAAAAACCTAGTTCATTCTGTCCCACTTGAGGGGCTCACAATAGGCATGCTGTCCATGGGACAAGTAGAACTACTTGTCCTTCTAGAGTCCCAGCGCTGACATGGCAGACTGGGTCACTAAAGTACCATTTTTCCATGGAAATATTCACTCTGCCCTTTTTAGATCTCGGCAGAAATAAAATGGTCCCTTATAAAAACAACACACAGGATATTTGATTTTTTTTTTAATCTAAAGCTTTCCACATTTTACAGGAAAGAGGACTACCTCTGTTTGTCACTAGGCTTTGTCTATCAGGAGGCAAAAAATGCCTCCTGAAATCATAACGTAGACAGAACAAAGCTAGCTTTGATTTAACACCACCAAACAATGAAATGACCATACAAGACTTGTTCTCCAAGTAAATACACAAGATTTCTTCCAGACTAGACTTTGCAACCAGTACCTCCCACGTGCCAATTTCTGATTAAAAACAATCTGAGTGTCTTCTTGGCTTCACTTGCAATTTTTGCTTATATTGTAGGTTTGTTGTGGCTTCATGTGGTTGGGAGTGTGACTCTAAGGTGGGAAAAAATGCTGCGTAGATACTTATCTCACCACTATTAGGTGATCAGAAGTTTTTTGTTTAGAAATATTATTTTTTTAGTTGTCAGGGTGAGAAGGTAATCTGAGTTCTTTCCTTCTTACACATCATCACCAGCAACTATAAACCAGCAGGCAACGCTGCTTCTTCAGTCACATCCAGAGCAGCCCTGCTTGCAGCCCTGTTACTCAGATAGACTTGATGCTGGACATGCAGAAGTGCCTGATGTATTGAGTTAAAAAAGTAATTTTAGAGGTCTCTTAGTGAAGAGTAGTTTTAACTCTTAATAAAGCTATTTTGAGCAGGAAACACTGAAGAGATTCATAATACTGCCAATGCCTAGTGTTTTGTATTAAAGTAACTAAATTTGAATAGCAAAAGTTGCTACTTACCTCATCACTTCTTAGTGTGTGGCAATTCAAGATTTTTCAAGCAGAAGCTTCTACTATGTGAAGCACGCCGCCACGTTTATTGGACTTAGCAGTTTCAGAAGCTAAGAGTCAGCACAAGGAGGGCACCACGGCTTTCAGGCTGGGCTCTCCTGTGTTATAACAGACAGACACGGCATCTATTTGCTGCTTCACGAAGCCCTTAGAGGCAGCTCAGCCCCTGTCAGAGGCGTCTCAGCCCCGTCAGAGGCGGCTCAGCCCCTGTCAGAGGCGGCTCAGCCCCTGTCAG
>CM021699.1:111247732-111268709 GCA_011074415.1 Stictonetta naevosa | reverse complement strand
GTCAGAGGCGGCTCAGCCCCTGTCAGAGGCGGCTCAGCCCCTGTCAGAGGCGGCTCAGCCCCTGTCAGAGGCGGCTCAGCCCCTGTCAGAGGCGGCCCCGGCCGCGCTTCAAAATGGCTGCCACCGCTGAGGCGCTGACGGCGCCCGGGGCCCCTCCCGTCCCGCCCTCACACCGCCGCTCCCCACCACCCAATAGCCGCCGAGTTTTGCACCTAGATCCCACCCCCAGCGCTGGCTCCACCCAATGGAGGCGAAGCTCCACCCGGCACCGTGCCGCTGCCACACAGCCGGCATGGAGCGGTCCACTCTCAGCGAGGGTGGCGCCGGGGGGCTCCACGCTGAGCCCTGCTGACAACTTTCTCCCTCGTAGTACCTCCAAGCATCCTCCATTTAACACAATTAGCCCTCTATATTAGCTTACTCCTCTTCATCTTCCTTTCATTATCCTACTCCCATCCCTCTTGCTTTCGTCCCCCCCCAGGATAACAAAAATGGACTCGACCACCCCGGACGGGCCGCCGCACCTGGCCGTTTAACGCCTCGTGGGTCACGTGGGCGGCGCGCGCTGTATGAGAGGGCGAGGCGGGAGAGCCGACTGCCATTTTGCCTCGTGTGGGGCCGCCGGCTGAGGGCCGCCATGGGCTTCGCGTCCAGGCCCCCCGAGCCTGGTACCGCCGTCACCCTGCGTGTCTGTGCCGTGGGTACGTGCCCCGAAGTGCCCGTAGCACAGCTCTGGGGGTCGCTGGGCCAGCGCCGTGCCGATTATATCTGCCTCCGCAGTGAGATCCAAGCAGCGGCTGGGCCGCGCCTGGTTAACACGCCAGGCCCTGTGGGGCAGGTGGCTGGTGGGGCTGAGCTGCATGCTGGAGAGCTGGGCCTGGTCGAGCTGGCTGGGCTCTGGTACCGCTGCCGTGTGGTGAGTCGCCGTGGCTGGGACTATCACGTGTTCCTGCTTGATGAGGGCTGCACGGTGGCTGTGTCTCCCTATTACCTGGCACGGGGCTGCAAGGAGCATTTCTGCCTGCCGCCTGAGGTGCTGGGCTGTGTTGTGGCTGATCTGATGCCGGCTGGAGGCCCCATGGCAGCTGCCTGCGGGGATGCGCCTGTCTCCACCTGGACAGCAGAAGCTATGGAGTTCCTGGGACACCTGCGTGGCAAGGAGGTGTCGGGTGTGGTGCGGGAGGTGATGGTGCCACAACACCTCACCGTGCTGGAGCTGCCCCAGCTGGTGGCCCAGATGCATCACCTGGGCCTGGCCAGGCAGGTTACTGCTAGTTGGTTCTGCCAGGTGCTCAAGGACTGTCTAACTCATGAGCAGTTAACAGACCAGCTCAAACTGCAGTCTTCTGCACATTCCCTTACAACTTCCACTGTGCCACAGCTTCTCCAAGTTTTCCACTTATATCAGCCAGCGTCACCTGCCTTGGATTACTTCTACCCACAGCTTCAGCTGGGTGTGACAGAGCCTGTCATAGTGACCCACGTCTCCGACCCTCACCACGTCTACTGCCAGTTGCAGAGCTTGTCCAAGGAGATCCATCGCCTTTCTGATACCATGCGCCACATTTATGACAGGTGGGAGCAAGATTTACTCCCCAAAGTGGGCTCACCCTGTGCTGCACGTGGTGTGGGAGGCTGCTGGTACCGAGCGCTCCTGTTGGAGGTCACCGCTGGGGAGCAGGACCAGCAAGTGGCTCACGTGTTCCTTGTGGATTATGGCAGAAAGGAGACTGTGATGGGAGCTAGCCTGCGCCATCTGCCCCTCGAGTGTTTTCGCATGCCTGTGGTAACTTACCCGTGTGCTCTTCAGGGTGTCTCGGATGGGGGTTGTGGCTGGTCCCTGTCGCAGATCAATGAGCTGAAAGCATTGGTGCTGGGCAAAGGAGTGCGAGCTCGCATTGAAGCCTTTAACTCCTTCGAGCATCTCTATAATGTGAGCCTGTATGGGGAAAGTGGCATAAACTTGAACCACGCCTTTGGGGTGCAAGCTCACTGCCTGGTCAGCAGCCATTTGCAGGTCAGCCATGCTGAGGCGGGGGAGCAGCTGGAAGTGGAAGAATCCACAGCTGGAGAACTGGAACTGCCACCGGGAGCCCCTCCTGTTGCTTTAACACACAGGGATCTGGCCTCTGCACCTTCAGGTGGTGTGCACCTGAAGCTGGGTGTGTTCCATGATGTGCAGGTCTCCCATCTCCGAGACCCATCTGAGTTCTGGCTGCAGCTCCACGAGCATCACCAGCTCTTCAGGCAGTTGATGCAGAGCATGTGGAATTTTTACTCCAATGCCACGCAGCTGGGTGATGTATGGGACCTACAGCCTGGATCCCTTTGTTGTGCCAGTGGAAAAGAGGGTGCCTTTTATCGAGCAGTAATCACCAGGGTACTGGACAGTGGTGTAGAAATATACCTGATGGACAGAGGCAATACCAAAACTGTAGATCGGGGTGAGGTAAAGGAGCTCCTTCCTCGGTTCAGGGAGCTACCAGCTTTAGCTCTGAAGTGTTGTTTGGCAGATGTCTCCCCTCTGAGGGGGAGTTGGAGTGAAGACTCTGTGTCTGCCTTCAGAGAGATGGTTCTGAACAGGGGACTGAAGGTTCATATTCGCAGTGCACAGGGTGACAAATACGTGGTTGAAATTCTTGATCAGTCCCAACTGGGAGAGAAAAGTGTGGGTAAACTCATGGCCCAGGGAGGCTATGCTGAGTACAGGGGGTGTGAAGTGCCTGAGACTCATCAAAAATCATCTGATAAGGCTGTGAGGCAGGCTTCTTCTGGTGCTGGCGAAGAAAAACAAATGAATACAGTGAAAAAGCTCAGAGAAGAACCTGGTCAAAAGAAAAATGATAGAGCACTTAGTCCTGCAGCTGGGATGGTCAAGGAGAGCCCTATTGCAACCACTCAGGGTTCTAAAAGTACTGAATCTCTTCCTGCTCAGGTGTACGAGGGCAAGGAAAACCTGCCTGTCTCTCACAGACAGAGCTACCTGGAAATGAGGCCAACTTTCTCATATGGGGGTCAATTGGAAGTGGGAAGTACAGTTAGTGTCATCGTATCATGTGTTGAAAGTCCTGGTTATTTTTGGTGTCAGTTAAGTAGAAACTCTGATGACTTCACTGTATTAATGGCTGAAATTCAGGAGTACTGCAAAAATTCATCCCACCCCAATACTTGGCCGAATTCTGTATGCTTAGCCCAGTACTCAGAGGATGAAAAATGGTACAGGGCTCTAATTGTCAGTGAAGTGACTTCTGCAGAAAAAGAAGTCATATATGTTGACTATGGCAACAGAGAGCGGGTGTCTCTGACAAGTCTCCGCTCAATTCCTGAACATTTCCTCCAGTTAAAGGCTCAGGCTTTCAGGTGCAGCCTTTACAACTTAATCCAGCCTAACGGTCAGGACCCATTTGTTTGGGATGAAGCAGCAATTCTAGCTTTCCAGGAGTTTGTTGATGCCTCATCGTGTCACTTTGAACTGAGGTGCACAATATTTGCCTTGGCTTCTGTTAATAACAAGGAGCTATTTAACATTGTAGATTTAATGACACCTTTCCAGAGTGCTTGCCAGTGTCTGACAGCCAGAGGTGTGGCCAGACCTCTGTCACCTCAAAAACCTCTGGCATCCTGTGTTCAGCTCCATTCGTTCTATTTTTCCACGCATGATATCAAAATTGGTAGTGAGGAAGAGATTTTTGTTACTCATGTTGATGATCCGTGGATGTTTTACTGCCAACTTGAACGATGTGCGGGTGTCTTAGCACAGCTTACCGATAACATTGGGCGCCTATGTGAAACACTGACCAGCTTAGAAACCTTGCCAAAGTCTGGAGACTTGTGTCTCGCAAGGTACACCGATGGTAGCTGGTACAGGGGAGTAATTACAACAATGAAACCTAACAAGGAAGTCTTTTTTGTAGATTTTGGTAACACGGAGACAATAAAGAAAGATAATCTGCTTCCTATACCAAATGATGCTTACGATATCTTGCTTTTGCCAATGCAGGCCATAAAGTGTTCCTTATCTGACATAGACAATGTTCCCAAAGAAGCTACAGCATGGTTTAAGCAAGCTGTCCTGGAAAGGCAATTAAAAGCAATGGTTGTAGCAAAGGAATCTGATGGTAAACTGTTAATTGAGTTGTTCGATGGCAATACTCAGATTAATGCAAAACTGAAGGAGGGGTTAAGATTAAGAAATAAGGCAGGACTGAGTAAGCATGTAGAAAATGAAACTTTGTGCCCTCAAAATACAGATGTGAAAAAGACGAATGGGCCTGCAGAGTCTTCTCTGAATATAGGTAGGCCTTGTGAGAGAAAGAAATGCAGATCTGAAGCCCAGGGAGGAGAGGAGAGTAGCAAAATGCACGTCAAGCCAAGAGGTGTAAGCCTTCGCCAGCCTTCTGTGAAGAGAGGACTGGCAGATGAATTGCTGGAAGCTGATGGGAAATTGAGCAGCAGTGAAGGTGCTTTGTTAGATAGAGTGGAGGAGAAGCAGCCTGTGCTGTCTGTTGAGGTGGATGCCCAGTCAGATAATAAATCTGGTACCGAAGGCAGTTGTATACCAGTTAGAAATGTATCTGACCTACCCCAGCAGAGCATAATGCCAGCTCATAAAGTGTTAACGTATGTTTCTCACGTAAACGATCCTTCAGATTTTTATATTCACCTCGCAAGCGATGAGGCTCAGCTAAACAGCATTTCAGAATGCTTAAACAATGAAACGCCAGCGAAGGACCCTTGCGGGCAACTCTTGCAAGCCGGAGACTTGATCAGTGTTGTTTATTCCGAGGACAGCCTGTGGTATAGAGCTGTAGTAAAAGGGAGGACTTCTGACGATTCGGTCAGCATACAGTATATTGATTATGGCAATACTGCAGTAATCAGCGTTGATCAAGCACACAGACTCCCTGAAGGCTTGGCTTCAGTTCCAGCAATGGCCGTTCACTGCTGTCTACGTGGACTTAAATGCAGCAAAAGTACGGACTGGACGGAGAAAACGATTGAGTACTTCACCAAGAGAACAAGTGAAGTGCTGCTCACATGTGAGTTTGTAGAGAAGGCTGAGGATAAATGGGCAGTTGCTCTCAGCGATGATCAAGGTGTAATAACGGTCAATTTAGTTGATGAAAATCTTGCAAGAAGGGAAGGGCCTTATTTAACTGAAATACTTCATGGAAGAGAGAATGGTGATGTGATAAATATGTGCCAGCCTCTGCCTTCTCAGGCACAAAATGAAATTTCCAGTGTAAGTGATGGTAAATCATTTATCTGGAAGTTTCCAGAGGCAGGTCAGACTGTACAAATTTATGTCACTGTGGTAGAAGGTCCAGAATATTTTTGGAGTTGCAGTGCTGATACAGAAAGCATAAACTACATAGAGGAAAAAATAAAGGCAGCTGAAAACCTCGGACTAAACTCTCTGAAAAATTGCATTAAAAGTGGTGATATTTGTCTAGCAAAGTACGGTCAAGATGGGAAGTTCTACAGGGCCAAAGTCACCAGCGTAACAGGTGACAGCGTAGTTGTTAGACATGTGGATTATGGAAGTGAGGAGACTGTTGGCTTGGAGATGCTCAGACAAATTCCACACGAATTGCTCAAAGTACCCAATCAAGCATTTGCTTGCTGCCTGTCAGGTTTCAATTCCTCAGAGGGCTTGTGGCTTAGTGAAGCAAAAGAGAAGTTTTATGATATGACTCTAGAAGTGTTAATAGAAGCTGAAATAGTAGAAACTCGGGAGGATAAAGCTTTTGAAGTTCCTCTATGTGTTGTCAAGCTCGAAGCGTCGGGGAAGAGTATTAATGAAGAGATGAAGGCTTTTTGGAAAGCTAATATAGGAAGTGATCGCAAAGCTGTCCCAGGCCTTGAGAGCCCCTTACAGAGAAGCAGCTGCTCAAGCAGTGATGCGGGCCCGTGCCTCAAAAGAGAAACTACTGTTGTTTGTGAATTAGCTCAGGAAGGAAGCGAAAGTGCCTTACATTGTTCTGAATGTTTCTTGGATGTCACTTCTGGGTGTTCAAATGCTGTAGGAGCAAACACGTCGGTGGGAGCTGTTGAGCATGTGCCTGGGAAGGCTGATGATGGACCTGAAGCAGCTGCAACTCAAAGCAGCTTTGACAAAGAGGTCCCTCTGCTTGAAGAAGAGCCTGCTGTCGAGGCATTACTAGAAGCAGCGAGAAGCTGCAGTCTTCATAACTTGGGGAGTGGGATGAAACCTGCAGTGCAGGAGCTGCCTGGAGTGCTGCTCCTACAGGACGCTGAGCTGAGGGCAGAGCAGACAGGTGGTGCTTCCCCAGGCAGCCTTTTCCTAGGGAGCAAACAAAAAGAGCTGCTGAGATGGTCCCTGCTCCAGGTACAGCCTCCCGCAGGTGATAACACAGGGGCGCTGATGGAACTGGATCAGTTACAAATGCACTCTTCTTACGATGATTTAAAAGAGTTCATACTGGAACTGGATGCACTTTCAGTGCACTCCTCAGCAAGTGAAGAAACAAAGGAAGCACTGGGAAGAGAGTCACCTGAAACGCAGACTGCTGCTGGCAGTGAAGCAAGAGAGAAAGCATTGGAACTGGATGCATTTGAGCTGCCACTCTTGCACGAGGAGATGGAGGAGTTGGCAATTCTGAAATCTCTCGAAATTTTACCCTCACTTAACGAGAGAGACAACCTGGTGCCTTCGGTTAGCGATGGAGGGGAGGCGGAGCTGTTTCCATCTGATGTTCAGCTTCCTTTGGGAGAGAACGCAAAGGTACTGGAACTGGATTTGTCAGGGGTTCGTAAAGCAGAAGCTTTGCAAGAAGATTGGATAGAAGTGGAGCCTCCCCTAATGCTGCCTCCGTCTGATGGTAGGCCTGAGAAACAGCTGGACCTGAAGACCCATGACATGCTGTCGATGCTAGGTGCTGAGATTGAGCAGCTGCTGGAGTTGGTGCTGCCTGATGTGCAGCCTTCTCAGGAGGATGGAGACGAGGACTCTTTAGGGCTGGAACACGCTGCCCTGCAAAGTTCTGCAAACAGTGGAAGTCAATTTCCATTTCTTAGAAAAGACTTAACAAGCCAGAGGCCTGTTTGCACCGTAAAACCACGTGACTGCAAAGTTGAGAAACATAAGGAGTGGCAAAAGAAGAAGAAAGATGACTGTTACGTGGAAGAATGGATGAAAGAAGACTTGGCTGAATCGTTTAGAGAATGTGGAAGTGCACTTACACACATTCAGTCTTCAGGTTGTAAACTTATGGATGAAGAAACAGGAAAAACGCAAAATAACTTGACTGACTGCAGTGCAGGTAAAGTGCCTGATTTTAACGTGCTAAGTAATCAAAGTGTTCATTTAAACATAATGTTAATGAATTAGATGGATGTTCATTCATTTAAATGTAAGAATAACTTGTAGAAAACATTTTTATTCTCTAATAAGTTTTTAAGGCTTTATTCTGAGTATGGCATTGATGGGTTATGGCATTGATGGGTTATGGAAATCAGAGTATGTGTAGTACTGTGGAAAATGTGACAGTAACAGCAAGTAATCTGAGAGGTTTATGGTTTTATGATTGGAAATCTTACTCTAAACATGAATGCACTTTCAAGATTGTTTAGGATGACAGATTTCTGACTTTGTTAACAAAAAGTAGTTTGGAGGAGTAAAGGGGGATTTGGGGACAGAGTTGAGGGAGTTGAGTCTTCTGGCTTTTCTGTTTGTGTTTTCCTCCTCCTTCATTGATATGTCAACCTTTTTGTAGAATGCAGTGAATATACTTGTAACCTAAAAGGCTTTGCTGTTGGTTCGAAATGCGTGGTGTGGACATCCCTTAAATGGTGTGAGGCTCGCATTTTGGAGGTATCTGAAAAAGGTACCAGGGTAAGTATGATGGAGTGCTTTTTCTGTATTTGTAAGACCTGGTCCTTCTTTCAGTTTTCTCCCAAACTTAGAGTACTTTGGGGGGGGGAGGGGGGGGGGGCGGGGAAACAACTTAGTATTGTGAGGTCAGATTCTGGACTTCAGGACTAGATGGAACTAGCTGTCTCATACTGAGTGGATGCTAGATGTCGGTGCTTGATACTGCTTTTGCATCTTATTGCCCTGAATAGTCTGGGAGGACTAAAAGGTCTGGCTCCAGTTTGAGACAACACTCCTGATGTGTAGTTCTGTTATATCTTGACTGCAAGTTACTATTTTGCCATGGAGCTGTATTACCATTCATGCCTGTGAACCTTGGCATCTTTTCACTGATGTTTTAGGGAGTTACTGCTAAAAACAGTAGAAACTTGGAAAGGAACTTGAATTATATATTACAACTAATGCACAACTATTCTTACATCAGTGAAATAAGTCTTTACTGAATTTGTGGCTGGTGGAAGTTAATTTGAACACTGGATTACAACACGTTGGGCTGCCTTGTGCTGTTGCTGTTCTTTAAGATGGAATAAATGAGTATATGAGTAATGCTTCTTCCTCAAGCTTGGGGTGTGTGAATGTATATATATATAGAGAGAGAGACATTATAAAGATAATAAAAGGGTCTTTAAGTTTTAATTTAAGATCATGAAATCATTTCATGAAAGTAACTCCTTGGAAGATTGAATGCCTGAGATTACGGAGGCCAGATCTTCTGTTTGCAGATTCCTTTTGCTATCTAAAGCTAGTTCAGCTGCATTCAGGAGATGAGTGTCAGGTATGGAGTTAAAGACTAATTCATTAGTTTCCTGCCCCCTCTGGTTTAGTGGGTGTTCTCCAGCCTTTCCCTATCACAATACTTGGATTAGAAATGCAGAAGAGGCTTAACCTAGGGTGCTGTAGAAAGAACTACAGGTGAAATACTTAAATGCAGTGATTCTTTGCCCTAGATTCAGTAGTGATGCTCAGGTTTACTAGCAGTCAGTTTCTTCTGCCTTAGAAGATCCATGCTGAAAGCTTTCTTAGAGGTAGGGAACCCTAAGTGTGTCTTTTTTTCTTTGTTACTGTGTTTTCTTGGAGTGGTGCTAGATAGATGTTGGCTCTATCCACCCAGGTATTGAATCTCTCTAGTGGCAGTGAGGAGATCGTGGATCCGGAGAACGTCTGGAACGTTATTCCTGACTGGGCTCACAGATCATCTGAGGTACAGTGCTCTGTGTGACTGGGGAAAACTGCAGATTTATAGAAGGGGTGCTCTGAGTTGGGATTCTTACTGTGTCACCATGAGGATGGAAAGGCAAAACAGCATTAATCTAAATCTGTGCATTCGTGCTAACTGCTAGTAGCACAGTGTTTTTAAGATGTCATATTGTCCTTTCTTCTTTAATAGATGATATAAATCTCTGTGGGGACTATAGAAATTGAAATCTATGATTTATGCAATCTCTTTATATAAACTACTAGCCGTTTGGCCTGACGACAGTGAATTTGGTCTGGTGATAGCTTAATTAAAAAGCTTGAATGAAGAAATGTTACTGGAAGACTACTGTAAATCAAGAACATTAAAATAATGCTGGTGACACACAGCTTTGACAGATCATGCAGCTGGTAAATCATGGAACATCATACTTGTATTACTAAGTAATTAGGCAATGATAAGAAGCTTTTCAACGGTATTCTTCATGGAGCACCAACCAATGAAAATTTCATGTTTAGAACTCGGAATTAAGGCTGTCAGCCATGCTACTGATGATGACAGGAGAATGAATTTCCAGTTCATTATTCGTAACACAGTTTTTGTATCAAAGAAAAAAGTGGGAGATAACTTGAGTGATTCATGTGGGGAGTGGGGTAGAAGCAGTGCTGGAGAATCCAGCAGTGCTGATGTGACAGGTTAGTCTAATATTAAAAGAAACACCTCAACGGGAAATATATTGGCAATGGTGCCAGCTTCCTAACAGAATACGCTTCTATTTAGGCAATTAACCACACAGCTGAAAACACGCTGTCCTCACCAGAGGAATCCTTACTTGAAGGTAAGATTACCTTAGTTAAGCCTCCCAAAAAGGTTGTCTGCTCGGAGTTTGGATGCATTCTAATTTCTTACTAAATGCTTTCTTTTAGAAGATGCAGTTGAAGTACTTTTTTTTTTATCCTGGTATTTCCTTTAATACTGTTGTAAAATTCCTCATAGTGAGTACAAATGATGAAAGCTGCTGATGTCTCGATTAGAAATCAATTTACTATTTATCAAACCTACTGGATTGAGCCTCTTAGGCAAACTGGGGTGGAACATCTACCTATGGTAAAGATTATAGTAGAATTTTAGGCGTTGGCCATCAGCATGTTGCTTTTTCTCACGTTTCTGAGGCAAGGCGAGGGACTGCTAGTCAGACTGTACTAAAAATTGTAGTGTGAGGCTTGAATGTTCCAATCCCTGAGTAGATCTCAGTTTCTGGTTAGGAGAACTTAATTAAACTGGTGAACCTACACATGCTTTCTCAGTTGCATCACTTAGATGCAGGCGAATTCTTCTCTTGCTGTTTCTGATATTGATTGCAGTTTTTACAACTTGATTTAAATCTTTTTCCTCCTTGGCTGCTAATTATTGAAGTCCAATTTTGACCTCAGTGTTCTTGCATACTTTTCATGGTCTCAAGTCTGCACACCCTCTTAGCAACAGCTGAGTGAACATGAGCAAAGGCCATGCAGATCAGCAGGATGCAAAAACTCCTGCTGAGGTTTATGATGAGCCCACTGAGGGATGGAGTGGCTCTGAACTCACAAGTGAGATCTGGGAGCACTGCTTGCCTCATCTGCTTGGACAGTTCAGGTGTTTGAACTGTCTTGTCATTTTACAGTAACTTGTTATGAGTAGTCTTTCAACATGGTTTAATATGTTGATAGTGTTTGAAGGCTTTTATAGAACTATGACTTCAAATATTAATTCATTTATACACATTTATAGAAATGTCTTGATGGCTCTGATCTGTTTTTGTTCTTTATAGAAAAGCAAACCAGTTGCAGTCCAGCTAAATCTGAAAAATCTGAAGATCCTTATTTTCTCCAGCATTCCTGAAAGAATGATGTGTTCTCCATGTGAAGCTTAAAGCAAGTACCTGTGTACACACCATTGCCATGAAAATGGGTTTTCATGGGAACAAGACTACAAGCAAAACGCTGACTGTTTTTCTGCCTAACTGAGCGAATGCCTGCTACTGCCATATTTCCCTGACGAAGAATTAGTGGTTGCTGGCAGACTGCTGTCTGCTTGGCATCTTAAAGCTGTGCTTTCTTTAATTAAACAAGAATGTGCCTCTTGACAGGCATTCATTACTGAATGCTTTTGTGTCCTAACTTATGTCTGGCTGTCAGCGGGTTCTTCTTGAACAAAGGTTTCTTGTGAGTTACTGCTGTATAGGCTACGATGGTACACAACACTGCTTTCTGGTGTTTTCTTTTCAAAAAGTTGCATTCTTTTTTTTTTTTTCTTCTATAAAAGTTAAGGGTATTTGCAGGGAGGGGGTTGGGGAAGTTTTTCTGCTCTAGAGAAACAGTTGTGTAGCATTGGAAGTCTTGTATTTGCTGTTACAAAGCAATGGAAGAAGCTGGAATAAAGCTGACATTGGGGCATGCTCTTTAGGGTTTTGTTAATTTTTTTGGCTTTCTTTCCCTCTGTGTTTGCCCAAATACAGTGTAACATGTACAGTGTGCCACACATACTGTTACAGGTACTGTATGTCTGTCCTCAGCTGTACTGTGGGTGATGTGGCTGTGCACATCCTGCAGTTACTGGTTCTGTTTTGATCCTGAGTAATTCTCTAGAGCACCATGAGCCATGCTGAAAGCTTTGAAACATAGTTGTGTACAAAATAGAACTTGGGTTTGTGATGTAGCCTTTCATGACAGTAACAAAAGCTGAAGCCTTTCCTCTAAAAATGAAGCAAACCTAGCAGTGTGGTGCTGCTGCTGCATGTGTAGTGTGGTAAGGACTTCTACACCCAGCTGCAGCTTACCACAATCTTATGTTCTTCATGTCTGGAAAAGTGGGTGTTCCTGTTCCGTTCCTGTTCCATGCTTCTGCATAGTGTAGGTTCTTCCATCTCTTTTGAGGCTGTGGATTTTTCACAGTGTAATTACAACAAGGTTTTGTTGTAATTGTCTTGCTGAGCATTACAGTAGATCCTGAGCATTAGTGCTCACTCAGTAAGAGAAACACCTGTGTATTGATCCCCTTAGTAGAGACAAGACACAGGTAGGCTGTAAAGAATTTAATTAAATTCTGAACAACAGGCCTTAGCTGTCCTTGCAATCTCATGTTAAGATCACAGATTATATAAATACTTAATTACAATTAAAACTCAACTGGAGCAAGCAACACAGTTGTTTGTAACCTTATTTTGAAACAAATAGGCTACAGTTAGTAGTCCCCCTTTTGCAAGGCTTACTCAGAAGTTGTTCCTCCTTATGGCAACTTGAGACTTGTGCTCTAAAAATCAGAGCTGCCTTCAGCCACCCCCACAGCCAGCTGACACAGACAGCAATGCTAGAACCTGAACAAAGATGAGTAGCTGGAGAGTATTACAGGATGTAAGTAGTACAGGATGACATGATCAAACAACGCTTGCATGCCCCTCTTTAAAGGGAGCAGGTAGAACTGACACATCTATTCCACAGGTTCACCTACAGCAGCGTTACTGAGTGACAGTGGTGATACAGAGATAATAGTGGTAATACAGAGAATAATGCAAGAGACCCTGCTTAAAGCTTTGCCTGGGGCGATTACACTTACTACACTGACCATTTCACCAGCTTTTTGAATGGAAACTCCCTCTGAGTGGCAGCATGAACAGATCTTAAAAATGTAAGTAAGTGGGATAAGTTCATATGAAAAGGTGTGTGTCAGAACAAACTCCTTGCTCTGCTGTTGCCTTAAACTATTTCCTGTTGCTTTTAGCTCTTTTAAGTAGACAGTTCTGAAGAGCTTCTTCCTGGTACCTCTACCTAGAAGGAACAGAAATCTGCCCCAACTCCCAGCTGTTTCCAGAGCACAGCTGAAATAATTAATAAATTAGTTTCTTCTTACACTGAAAAAAAAAAAGGCTTGCTGGATGCAAACTGACTTAAAGCTTGGTAAGCAGAACTTTAGTTGAATTCCTGGTAGTTCATCTCTGCAAAGTTGATTCTAGGTCAGAAATAGAACATTTAAATTACCATCAAGTGATTTCCTGCCCCCCTCCCCCCACTGCCTATAAAGCAGAAATTACCGTTATGGTATTATTTCTGAGAATCCCACTAACTCATCTGAACTTCTCTACATTATTTTTTTTTTGTTCTGCACCCCAAAAGCTGTGTCGGAGGCCAGTGCTATCACATCCGAGCAATATCTGGCCAACATTAGTGTCCTGGTTCCTGTGGTATTTACAGTACTTCCTCGCGTTCCTTATTCGCCTTGAGATGGAGATAGGTCAATGTTGGTACCAGAAATAACATTGGGTCCTATGCCATCCACGAGAGAATCCCACTTATCAAAATCTTTCTTAAGACCTATAAAATGGGGAAAGAAAACCCAAATGGTAATGAGTTATGTTGTCAGATTTCTGTAAAATGATACCAAAAAATTAAATAGGATACATGAATCAATTTGGCAAAGTAGGGGATGCAGTCTTGCACGCTCCTAGTTTTTACATACTAGTACAAGTGTACCGAAACTCAGATGTTCTTCCTCTGAGTTGCTTAAATTATAAAAGTAACTTTTTATAGAGTTTCATTAGTCTGATGCATTTTTTTTCCTGCTTAGACTTTTCTGAGACTTACTTTAGATCTTGTAGTAAAGTGGTTATAAAAAAAGCTTTACAGGAGTTACACGTTGATTCATGTCATGCTTTGATATAAACATACTTACTTAAATGTTTCTGCAGGAAGGCTAGAGAGGCGTGGTTGCTTATATCAATAGCTTCATTGGGATCTATTTCTCCTTTTAATTTGAAAAACTTTCCAATGATTTCTCCGCTCACAAAGGTAAAGTCGGGAAAGCTCTGATGCACTGACCCTCTGCAAATAACAGAATTAATTGACAGGCTCATAAGAACATAGCTGATTAAAAGACGACAAAGGCTTATTGAAAGCCAGACACATCTTACGCTATTTTATCAAGCAAAGGTTAGTCTGAGGAGCATACAATTTTAGCAGTAAATTGTGCCCTAAGCACAGAAGGGAGGAAGCTTTGTTTGTGCTTATTCTATATAACCACAACAGCAGTAAGGAGTAGGCTCGGCAAAACTTCGCGATCACCAGGTTGTCTCTGTGCTCTGAGCGTAGGTGTGTTATACAGGTGTCTGCTCCCCTGTGCACGGTGCTTTTACTAGGGGAGTGTACAGCTGCACCAAAGAGCTATTTAAAATGCCCAAATGCAGATGGGTGAGGTACAGAGCAACGCTTGTGCCCGGCAGAGGAACGCACACCTTGCAGTCTCTTAATGCTACCACCTGCGCTGAGAAAGGTCTCCGTCTCCCCTGTAGTGGACGTATTGCTATCTAATTTAAACGTGCAGTGAAAACATGGGCCCTGAGGAAGTAGTGTCGGTCTGTCTGTCCTGCAGCTACCCGTAACTGAACAGCTCTGACAAGAGAATAAGCTCTGTAAACAAAGGTTCATCCTTGCCCACAGAAATGGTGGATCCCTGGCACTTACTTGATGGTGATCATTTTCTTGTTTGAGTCATTGGAGCTAAGCTTCTTCATCTTTAAGATATTATCAGCCCACTGGAATTTTTCAGAATTGATAAAAAGCAGCGGTTGCTGGACACTGTTTTGGTAAGTGTCATCGCCCACTGGGAGCATCCATGCATCGAGGGCAATGCCACACCTGCCGAAAACAACATCTGGATATTGTCACAGGTAGAGAGCTTTGTGCGGACGTTTTCTACATGCTTTGGTTTGTAGCAGACATGGGGAAACTGATGATACTGAGCAGGTAAACACGTTAATGAATCACTTTGTAGCAATAACGCTTTCTACTCTGGGGGAAGAGGATTAATCCATTATTCCATTTGTTGGTCTCCCCTGCCAGGTGCAGCTGGGCACAGGAGCTTCTGCAAGGTCCTGCAGTGTCATGGGAAAATACAACTATTGTGTTCCTCTGCATCCCCAAAGCTGAAGAAAGCATGAGTTGAACAAGATGTGACATGCCAAACAGTTTTGCTTCAAGAGCTAATTTGTAGCTGAGGGATCTTAGGTAAGGCTTCCTGCTCCTGGCTTGTCAAGTGCCAAATGTTCCTTTCTTTGTTTCACATACTTACCTGAATCTAATTTCTTTGCTGAGACTCTCAATAACTGTAGCACCACCAAAAGAGTGTCCCATCACAGCTATTCTGCTAGTATCAACAGAATCCTGTTAAAAAAAATCCAGGTGCTGTAAGAGACTTTCTTTCCCCCCCTTTTTTTTTTTCTTTTCAAATAATTTTTTTTTGGTGTGATTTTCAGAATAGTCTATAGGAAGCAGTTTAGTAATGGAAGAGGAAACCCAGAAGCTTTATTAGGTGTTTAACAGAATGAAGTCACCAACTTTCACTCACCTTTAGGTTATTCCAGTCAAAGTCTGAATTCAGTACATTCATTACTTCCTCTCCTGAATTGATTTTTAGAATGAGGTTGAGCGCTTTGATACACTCCTGTGCTCTCTGCTGGACCTGGGAGACAGAAAAGATAGGGCAGAAATGGAATGAATTACCAGACAACTGCTAGGTTTTCTGGCTTTTAGTATACAAAATTTAGTCTTTTTTTTTTTTTTTAATATAAGGGACTGGTACAATAAGCACAATTCTGAACTGTAGAATAGAATGGATCTGTAAAACAAAACCCTGAGAAGTTTTGATCAAATCTGAGTTTTGGGGGCCCAAAATGTTGAAGCTCCTGTGTAGATCCTCCACTTGCCCCATCTGCACAGTAGCTCTGAAAGCATGGATGCTGGATGTACCCAAAGCAAGAAACTGACTAGAAGCCCTTCTTACTTTAAATACATACACATTACTGAAAAATGTAACAAAGCTGTTGCAAATACAGGTCTTCAGTGTAAAAAGTGTCCTGGATTTTGATATTTTTAGTAAAAAAAAAAGATTCAAAAAGAACCAAAGAGCAACGACATCATTGGGAACAACTGAGCATAGCCAGCCACTGAGATGTTTGTGCATTACTGAATTTCAAGTAAATCTCAATCTCCTGGCTTCTCTACTAGCAAAAAGTACAGGCAACAGCTCCTGCAGGTTATTTGCAAGCTCAGACGTTGTGTAGTTGCACTCACAAATAGGATGTTGAATGCACACAGGAAAGGACACTCAACTGCTGTCTGTGTGGCCCAGCAAGATAAACACTTCCCTGTTTGAGTCTGCGCTGGGTGGAAGAAAACACTCCCATGTTTTAAAGGTCAGGTCTGTGCTTGGAGGAGCTTATCGCCTCGACCACATCACATCTAGCATGGATGCTGCTTGTAATCAGGAAGTCTGCACTGCTTACACTGCTATAATCCATGTCCAAGTGTGTCAGAGGTGGTGAAGCAAACGTCCCCCTCAGAGCAGTCACGATTCATCTTGCTGGTAGCAGTAAACAAAAGCTACAGCAAGCCTAAGGCCACACAAACAAACAACGCTTAAAGACAGGGCTGGGCAGCAGAACTGGAGACAGGAGAAACAGAAAGTAGAGGAGAAACAGGTGACACAGCTGACTAAGAATGACAGCGCAACCTCATGGGAAAGCTTTGCTAAGGAAGTAGTTTGTGCTGTGAAGAAAGCTGTTGTTGGCATTTCCATCTTCAGGAATATAGGACTTCAGGCTATTTTGTACACTGAGCCATGGCAGAAGGCTGCAGGCATGGCCAAAGTGAAAGTGTCTGCAAGAGTCAGTCCTAAACACACACGGCTCCTGCCTCAGTTCCTAGAGCGCAGCCCCAGGAGGGTACCTGCTTGTGACGCAAGCAACGTTCTTCCTCTCCCGATTTCAGTTTCCTGTAGTAGATCCACTCCTTCTCCATGTTTGATGTAGACTCTTCCTCTGTTTCAGAAACAGATTTTTTTTTACAGTAATATGTTGCTGAAGCTGACTCATCTCTGTAATAACAACAGAAGGTTATTTCTGAGGATGTATTCAATTTCTTTGGGATGAAGTCAAAAGAAGTTGTAGTTTTCACTTGTTTGAAGAAATCCAAGCTCCCAACCAGTGCTGCCCCACCAAAACCCCCCCCACCATTATATTCGCCAGGTTCTAACAAAAGAGAGAAAAATAGCGTGCTTGAAGAACGACAAATGATACGTGCCACGGGACTTTTCATAAAGGGCTTCAAATTTATCTCCCTTTGGTTAGCTAGGAAGTGAGCTAGGGAAGGGGTTAGGGCTGAATACGAGATATTAGTTACTCCTTTAAAAAAGTCTTTACAAGTAACTATTTATTATGAAAAAGTTTCTTCCCATCAAACTGAAGAGCACACACCATACCCACCTGTGCTCCACAGCAGCCACTATAAAGCCTTGAGAAGCCATCTCTATGCAAATAGCAGAATAGATTGTCCTGCAATCAAAACCACACTGGTGATACACGCGCACACGGAATTGTTTCAGTTACATTGCTCCTTAAACACTGACTGAACCCCGTATGTGCTAGCCCCCCTTCTGTATTTCTCCTCTGTGCTTTAATTTGCTAATGAGCAGAGCAGGCTGTTGTATGCCAGTCACCCCAGGGTGCTTTTTGTTGCACTACACCCTGTTACTGTTTCGCTACCTAGGCAGCAGAAAGAAAATGTTAATAATTTTTAAAAAGTAGCACAGAGGACACTTTGCATCTCCGAAGAGCTGTCCACAGATTAACTAGCTATGTTCTCACAACATACTTATGCACAGGTAAATACCTGCACCCCTAAAATATAACTGGCAAACAGACGTAAAGAAACCTGTCTTTATTTACTGGCATTGATTTCAGTGGAAGCATGCTGATACACAGCAGCCTGTTCCTCAAATCTTTTTTGACTCCACAGGGATCTCACCCCCTACTGAAAATCTGTTCAGAACCATTCTTGGAGACTGTTGTCTCCACGCACGACAAAAATAGTTTGTCAACAAACTGGTGAATTACCGAAAAGCTCCAAGTCCATGGGAAAAAACGAGGAGTGGGTATTTTTCTCCTGGCTTAAAATCAGCATTTGGTTTTGCAGGACAGGTCACAGAACCTACATAAAAATGGAAGTGTGTGTCATTATCACTGAAAGGAGAGACAGTATTTGTTCATGTGGGAGAGACCCTGAGAGCCTGGTGATCTCAGAGAGGTCATCTAAAGATTACGGTACCCTATCTTAAAATGCAGAAGATAAATGAAGACATGATTCTGCAAACACTTTCTACAAAAAGATGTTTTCCTTCTCCTGCCCATAGCCTAGCACAAGGCCAACCCTTTACACCCTGCAAGAACAGATTTCTAGGAGCAGCCAGGCATCCAACTCCTGTTCATATTCGGAGTTTAGCATCCATCTGGCCTTCGTATGTCTGCAAAATTCCCCTTGTGATTTGAATCCTGACATAGAGGCAGCTTCCCCGTAACCACCCAGACACTCCCATGTACAGCGCTCACAGACTGTGGTCCTGCGAGAACTGGGTCGCGTCCGGCATTGAGCCTCGCCACCCAAACCCTTCTCAAACACACGCTCCTCTTTGGGAGAAAGTAGTTTTCAATCAAGAACACGTTGCTCACATGCAGAGCTCGTGCCCTTGTCAAGAAATAAAGCCCAAACCAGTCTCACCAACATAGTATTGGAAAAGCCTTTCTCCTACAACCCGGTACATGTTAAGGAAGTCGGAGAGTCCCTGATAGTACTCTTTATCTGGAATCCACGGTGCCTCTTCATTATCTGTGGCGTCGCATGAAGGATAATACAGGCGTAAGAAGCTTCCCTGGGATCAAAAAAGAAAAAAAAAAGGAAGATTTTTATTTATTAATATATGACAAAAAAAGAGGGAAGATAAAACCTTTATGTCAAGGGCTTCAGTTGCAAGAAAAACAGCAAAGGAGTGCAGTAACTACTGTTCCTCCTCCAGTATGTCCTCACCAGGATGTTTACAAGCTTGTCCTTGTCCATCTTTCTAACCAGTTTTATTACTTCTGTTCCATCTGCCTCCATTTCTTACCACTGCCTTGGGTCTCCTCTTGCCTCTGTACACCAAGTCTGCAAGGGAACCACACGGGCTCCTCGTCCTCCCCTTGCCAATATTTTTCCTACACAGCAGCGTACCAACGTGGTCTCTTCAAGATCTCCCAGCAGACAAAGTGTGTGCAACACGCTGCTTGAACGCTGCCTTGCCTGTGCTGTGCTTTTGTTTAAATACATTCCATCTAAAACTGCAGGCAAGGTGCATGAGCCAGAGAGAGCAGCATGAACGTGAGCTTTGGAATGAAGTCTGCTCCTCTGAGCACAAATTTATCAGTTTCGTACACAGCGTGCACCAAAAGCTTGTTTAATGAATCTTGCTTCCAGCTACTCATCAAGCTTCAATCAACCCTTGACACAACGAGCACTCCGGAGGACGCCACCGAGCCTCCGTCCAGGCTGGTAATTACATTAATTCAATCCCAGAATAGTCCCGCTGAATTTCTCCAGGTGACAGTTTACCAGGAAAGGAAAGAGGTTCATTACCTATCCCTGAGAGAACTGTCATTATGCAGATTGCACATCCACGAAAAACACACGGGCTGATTGCAAAGAGAAGCTAATCACTTTTTGGTGCTAATAGAGAGGACGCTCAGCAAAACCGAGGAAAACCTACAAATAACCACTGCAAACGGATCACAAATTCCACCTAGCTGCTCCGGAGAGCAAAACCACAGTGAGTAGTCCCACAAAAAAACTCAAAACCAAGAGGATTTGAAACAGAAACTTGTAAGCGAGCCCACCAGGTGGCTGCTATTCACTGCTCCCTACTTCCCACCACGGTGTCTCCCTCCTCTAACGTCCTAGAGGCACTGAGGCGTGCCCCACACACATCGTGCACCTCTGTGCACACCTTCTGTCTGGTCCCCCCATAAAACCAGAGTCGTGAGGCTGGTGCTGAGCCTTAAATCCGAAGGAGGGCGAACCCAGTGCTTACCTCAGCTGCGTTTTCCGTCATCAGGTCCGTGCAGCCCACGGAGTGCGGCCCCTTCCCTTCGGGGATCCTGTAAAACTTCTCAGCGCTGTTGCTGCCCATTTCCTTTGGCGCCTTTGCCGACAGCCCTGGGGAGAAAAAAAAAACCAACAACACAAATCAGGAGAATTTGGGGGCCTTTGTGGCGTCTGTGCTCATTGAGACGTTCGTGAGCAGGACGTATACCCTGAGAGATAAAACAAACACAGCGCGGTAAAGGTCCAGGACTGCTCAAACTGAGGATTAGGCCGGTAAGAGCAGCTGCTATTGAGGATCTGAGCTCCAAAACCCCAAGACACGGATCTGACACCTTCGGCGTGGTGCTGGTGGTGGTGCTGGTGGTGGTGCTGGTGGTGGCAGGCTCCAGGCAGGGTGACACCCAGCAGGTGACAGGCCGCAGGGCACCCAGAGGTGGCGGTGCAGGGCCCAGCAGGGCGCCCAGGCCCCGGGTCAGCGGGTTCCCTGCGCCGAGACCCGCTCCCGGTGCGGGAAGTTTGGGGTTTTTGCAGCTCCCTGTAAATGAGCCTGCCTGGCTGGGGCAGGGGCTGAGGCCCTCCCTGCACCCAGGAGGTGGGGAATGGGTGCGGGGGCTGCAGGGGGCAATGGGTGCGCTGCCCCTGCCTGGGGGGCCGGGCTGCATCCCGCCTGCAGGTTAGGAAAATGAGATAAAGCGTGCCTGTTGGAAAATTAAATAAGGTGAAAAATAAAATAAAAATGAACAGAAATATGAAATAAATACGATTAAAATTAGGAATAAACTTCAAAATAAAAATAAAATTTCAAAATAAAACTTCAAAATAAAACTTCAAAATAAACCTAAAATAAAACTTCAAAATAAACCTAAAATAAAACTTCAAAATAAGCTCAAAGTAAATAAACCTCACAATAAGCTTAAATTATTAGTATAATAATAACATTAATACTAT
>CM021699.1:111088608-111247332 GCA_011074415.1 Stictonetta naevosa | reverse complement strand
TAGGCTTAAAAACAAGACTTAAGAATATTTTTTAAAATAAAAGCTCAAAATAGGCTTAACAATAAGACTTAAGAATAAATTTCAAAATAAAACTTCGAAATAATCTTAAAATAAAATTTGAACTTGAAGATAGGACTTCAACATAAAAATAAGAATAAACTTAGGAATAAAACCAAACTAAACACCGAAGGTAAGGATGCAATTAAAGCACGCACAAACCACCCAATTCCCAACCATCAGCCCCGGGGCAGCGCCGACGAGCCGAGAAGAGCCGAATCGAACCGAACCGGATCGAGTGGAACCGGATCGAGCCCAACCGAGCCGACCCCAACCGGATCGAGCCGAGCCCAACCGGATCGAGCCGAGCCGGATCGAGCCGAGCCGGATCGAGCCGAGCCCACCCGAGCCGAGCCCAGGCGGGCCGGGCCCAGCTGCCGCCAGCCCCGTCCCGGTGCCCGCCCCCGTCCCCTCCCCTTCACCCGCTCCTCCCCGGAAGGGGCCGCGGCGCCCCCTCCGCTCCGCTCCGTCCTTCCCTTGCCCGTCGGCCCCACCGCGGCCATGGTGCGGCAGCTGCGCTACCCGGAGCGGAAGCTGCTGCGGCGGCTGTCGCTGGTGAGCTGGGAGGCGGCGGGCGGCCTGGCCGAGGTGCGGGCGCTGCGGCGCTACCGCCTGGGCCGCCGGGAGGACTGGGCCCGCTACAAGGCGCTGGCCCGAGCCGTGCGGGGCCTGGCCCGCCGCCTCCGCGACCTGGGGCCGTCCAGCGCCGCCTTCCGAGCCCGCTGCGCCGCCGCCCTGCTGGGCAAGCTGTACGGCCTGGGGGTGCTGGGCTCGCGGCGCTCGCTGGCCCTCTGCGAGAAGGTGTCGGCCGCCTCGTTCTGCCGCCGCCGCCTGCCCTGCGTGCTGCTGAAGCTGCGCATGGCGCAGCACCTGCGGCACGCCGTCACCTTCGTGGAGCAGGGCCACGTGCGTGTGGGGCCCGACGTGGTGACCGACCCCGCGCTGCTGGTGCCGCGCGCCGTCGAGGACTTCATCACCTGGGCCGACGGCTCGCGCCTGCGCCAGAAGGTCCTCGACTACAACCAGGAGCGGGACGACTTCGACCTGGCCGCATAGGGACGCGTGGGTGGCACCTCGTCCGTCTTGCCGGCATCAGGGGCGAACGCCGACTGACAAAGTGCCGAAATCGATGGCACCGGGGCCAGACGTCGACCACCAAAGGACCAAAATCACCCAAAACATTCTCAGGAGGAGACACACTCATTGTCGGCACAGCTCTTGCTTTTACCGTCAACATCCCCTCTCTGTTAACATCGCGCCACGTGGACGGACATCACCACAAACTGATCAGACAACATTCCAAAAACACCCGGCCCCACGCACCTCAAATGGCAGATTTCTCCAAGCCTGGCACTGCCATTTCAAGGCCTCGGATGCCAAGCAGCAGCTGCCGGAGGACGCTTTCATTAAGCCTTCTATGTGGGGACAGAGCACCGATGCCACCCCGCTTGGTGACCTGGGCGCCACTTTCCAAAAGCAGCCTCGTCCCGGGAGGTTCTGCTTTCACCCGGCACAACTCAGGGGTTTGCGGTCAGCAGAGAGGCCGAAGAGTGAATTTCTGGAACTGTAAAAGTTGTAGCTCCGAATTGAATAAATACAAAAGAAAAAGCTAACGTTGTTTTTGTGTAAAGTCAGAAGGGGAAGCCTGACTTGCAGGGCTGAGCCCCAAGGCTCTGGGGGCTGTGGCTGGGGAGGGCAGGGGCAAAAGCAAACCTGAGCGGTTCTAGGGCCCTCAGGAGCTTCATTTCCCTTTGAAAAAAGAACAGGAAAGCAAAAATAAACCAAGTTGGTTTATGGCATTGAAGAAATGTGTTTACTGTCTCACAATGGAGCTTCCCTGAGACTTCCTGGTGACATTAAAACGTTCCAGGGAGCCCCGCTTGTCATCTTGCAGAACTTATTTTTTATGTAACTTTTATGTAACTTTCCTTTTTTTTTTTTTTTTCCCCAGCTACGGGCTATTACAGAGTTATAAAGTGCTCTTTCTAGAAGTGCTTGCTTTGCTGTTACCCTGGGCGACCGAAGGATTTGGCAGCAGAACAGGAGCGGAGCTGTGGGAGCCGTGGCTGCTCTGGGTCTGGCCGCGCTGGTGTGGCTGCCCTGACCAGGAGGGGCGTTGGGTGAGCGGTGTCTGGGGACTGAGGCGGGACCAGAACCCCTCTTAGGAGGGTTTTTTAGAAAGCAAACTAAATGTTAACATCGGTACCAGCGTCATAAGCGAAATGTAATGACTGATGTTAGCTTTTAGAGCAGTAATAGGTGCTAAGGAAGGGGCACATCTCCCTAAAAGAGGTGGGACTTCCCCACTGCACTTGATTATATGAACAACTCCAATTTATGCTTACATTTATTTTGCTCAAACCTTACCTCTAACACCTTAAGAAGTCTTTCTTAGGGCACACGCTTTGCTCAGGTAAGAAATGCAAATGGAGAAGGCGTTCCTTACCTGAAGCACGACTTTTCGTGAACACCTTTCCAGCCCTCGTCCAGAGCGAAGTCATCGTGTCCTGGGAAGTTCAGGAGGTGCCTATACCAGGTGTAGGTGAAAACTGCGCCGCTTTACTCTTCCAGGAGAGTTTCAGGAAGGGGGCGGTGATGTGTGCCGCCGTCCAGGAGCCTGAGCAGGGCGTTTTGCTGCTTGGATGCTGAGCTGCTTTGTCCTCCACTCGGAAGAAGAGCAGAAAAGGAAATCTCGGGTCTCGAGCACAGAGGCGGTCGGGCTGGTAACCTCAGCAGCGTTTCCTCACCGCCCTGCTCCTTTGGCCCCAGAACAGCTTCACGCTGCTTGCTCGTGCACCTCCGGTGTCTTCTACAGCTGGAGAGAGACAACACACAGGAGCGTAAGTTGTTAAATGGTGGCTAATTGCGTCAGGGCTAATTGGCCCCTACAAAGCCGTGCTGTGGGGCAGGAGCATCCAACGCTGCTGCTCTCTTCCCACGGCCTTGGAAACGAAATTCTTGTGGTCCTTTTAGGAAACCTATCAGAGCAGGCACTGGTCAGGGAGATTTACCAGTGCCACTGCCTTTGGGCTTTTGTTTTCTGCCTTTTTTTTTTTTTTTGTTTTTTTTTTTTTTTCCCCTGGCCTTGGCCTCTTCTCTATTTGGAGGCTGCCAAGGGGAGGAGGAACTGAGTCCAGGGAATGTGTGGGAGCGTGGAAGAAGGAGTCCTTCACACTGCTGCCTTTTGTGTTGCGGGGAATAAATGGCCGAGGCTGTCATTGAAAGGCAAATGTGCTGATCTCAGCTGCTTTTTCCAGTAAACAGGAATACTGCACGTGGAAGTGGCCTCCCGAATCGGGCATCTTGGTGTGGTTAACTCGGATGATGCCCCCTCAGTAACCAGCGATATCCCATTGCCGTGACCACAGACAGCACCACAGGCTGGGGAAGGACGGTGTAACCCCATAGTCAAGTGCCACATGAGCTATTCCCCACTGGCTGGAGGTGTCACCGAGTTTTAAGTACGTCCTCTGCTAATTTGGCACTGGAGATAGAACTAAAAGCAGTACTCATCACTGAGGGATGGGATCGCCTCTTAATCCATGCCCCAAAAACTAAACCAGAATGTGAACATTTACTGGGCCTGGGGAAAAAACACCCCAAAGCAGTATAGCAGCGTTAGCCTGAGGGCCCCAGGTCTGGCCCCTGCTCCTAAATGCCCTGCTTTAGTTGCTGAAGTGATTTTTCTTTGCTTCAGTTGTGGGGGGGACACGCCAACAACGACACCAGAGATGGAGATCTGAGCATTTCCAGCTCACTCTGAGAGCTGCCCATCAGGAGGTGATGCCGTGTATCCCCAGCAGGATGTCCCAGCAGCTGCTGGCTGCTCTCACCCACATCCCCCGTCGGTCAGTGTAAACCCAGGCAGTGTTTTACCCTTGGTTTTTGTCCCCAGATCCTTCCCCCAGGCTCAGCCCCGGCACAGGCTGGAGGCGTTGTGCTGCCGGGTAAGGTCCAGCCTGGCTACGGGGCAGGTTCTGCTGGCTAATGCCTGAGGCCACCACGTAGTCACCCGCAGGGTCAAAGCCCACTGGGGGAAGCCACATCCTAAAAACACCGTCTCCTCTCCCCGACAGCCCTGGTAGGAGCTGGGACGAGGGCTCGGTGTTGCAGACAGGCGATGGGGTGAGGAGGGTGCTGGCACCGGGCTCCCCGAACAGCTCGGGTCAGGGAGGATCTCTGGAGGACATCTACCCCAATCCCTTCCCAAAGCAGGGTGCACGTGGAGCAGGTGGCTCAGTTTCTTGTCTCAGCTTTGCCTATCTTAATGCTGGATCACTCCCCGGAAGCCCGGAGCAGCGTTCAGTCGCTGCGATGTGTTTTTTTTCCCCTTCCCTCCAGCCTGTGCTTCCCCTGCTGCAGCCCGGCGCTGCTGCTCCCCACCCCGACACCCCTTAATGCCAGCAGGGCACGCACCCTCTCCCCTTCCTGTCACCCTGCAGGGACACGCAGGGATTTGGGGTCAGAGAAGAGGAAGACCGCGAGCCCTCGTCCGGCACAAAACTCCTTAAAACCCCCCTGGCAGCCCCGTCGCTCCTCCCTGTGCTCTTCCCAGCCTCTTTTTCCCCCCTTCCCCAGTCTCTGGCGCTCCCCGTACCTGGTGTGCGGTGTCCCGGCCACCCCCTGCTCCTGTCCCTGGCTCGGGAAGGAGTTCGATGGCTTGGGAAGGAGCTCGATGGCCCCTTTGGCTGCCTGTGGCCCTGCAGAGCGAGGCTGCCGGCGGCTGATCCCGCAGGAGGACGTCTCCCATAGCAGGCAGAGCGGCTGCCGGGCTCTTCCCGAAGGGGAGGGACCAAACTTTGCCTTACTTTCCAGATGGGACAATCTTTCTGGGAGAGACCTTTCCCCAGGCCTTGCCAACGAGTCTCCTGCACGGAGCCATCCCACCTCCACCCCTCCCCCCCAAAATAAAATGCCACGCTGGCAAGAGGACCCCGCGGCTGTTTGGATGCTGGGCGTCCCCTCTGCGTGTCAGGGATGAGTTTTAACAGGGGCTGGGCACAGCACCTGGACCCCCGTGACATCCCAGGGAGGATGGGGAAGGTCAGAGAGGCTCCGTTTGGCTTAAGGCCTCTGCACAAAAATCTGAATCTGATCTTAAAATCATATAAGAAGGGGACAGCAGCGCTCTGAGGAAGCGAGTCCTGCTTCTGGGTGCCACTGCTGGAGCGGCTTAAGGCGGATTTTGAGCTCAGGTCCCCAACGATGGAGCAGATCTGCCCCCATCCCTCTTTGCACAGCCCCAGTGTTTGCCCCCTCGATGGTGCCAGCTTGGCACACGTACATGAACGTGATCTGCAGGCTGGGAACTAACCCTAAACCTAAACCTAAACTAACCCTAACCCTAAACCGAGCAGCGATAATAAAAGGTCAGCTTTCAGAGGGATCAACGGCCCCATAAGCCTTAAGACTAGCAAAGGGAGGCATGGAGGGTAGGTCAAATTCAGATTGGCCTGCATTGCTTAGGAAACTGAACCCACGGACTGTCACTTTGGAGAGCTGCTGAGCTCGTGGGATGGGCTCATTGGGTTTAGTTCCTCACCCTTCGTGTGTGCTTGTGTGAGCGTGATCTGAAGTTAGCGGAGCAGAAGGGAGCTCGAAGTTGCAGTTACGTTTTGTTAAATTTTGTTGGCATTTCCTTGGAAAGGAACAAGAAAGGTGTGTGAAAATATGCAATATTTTTTTTTCTATATTTTTATCCAAAGCTCATTTCAGCAAAGGACTGGATGCACTAAAGTGTATCGTTTTCCCTGCAGATTTAATGCCAATGAGAGGTGTTGGAGGACTAATCTGAAGACCTCTGATTAATCATGGAACAGGTTTTTCAAGGCAAGTGAGAGGCAAGGAGGAGGAGGTGAATGAATGATTGAAGTAACAGATATGTTCGAGCCAATGTTACTTCTGTAACCCACTGAGGAGCACCAAAACCCATTACATTTTTTATTGTGTTCACATGTCCCCCTGTCATGTATGGGTCCTTCTCTTGGATCTCCTCTGACCTTCATATCTCTTCTTTCTCTCTTTCTCTCTTTCTCTCCTTCTCTCTTTCTCTTTCTCTCTCTCTCTTTCTTTCTTTCTTTCTTTCTTTCTTTCTTTCTTTCTTTCTTTCTTTCTCTCTTTCTTTCTTTCTTTCTTTCTTTCTTTCTTTCTTTCTTTCTCACTTACCTACTTACTTACTTACTTACCTCTTTTTCTTTTTTAACAGGAAAGCTGGATAGAGACAGTGGTGTGTCCCTCCATCCTGGCGTGTGTTTGGGATGTACATGGGAACCAGGAGCAGGGAAACAGCCCCATCTACCTCTGGCTCCCAGGATGCAGCCCATAGGGTTGGGAACCTGCCTGGCATCAGCCTCTGCAAGCTCTGATGTTAGTGCTTTATAACGTGCTCAGCATGGAGACTGCACTCTCCCAAGCTGCAAGCTGTGACAACCGCTCCACGAAGTAAATGTCAGTGAAGCAGAAACTAGATAAAGACCTAAAACTCTTCCAGGTTTCGGAAGGGGACTGGACTAATTGGCTCAAGACTAGCTGTTGATACGGAAATATGAAAGCTTTGTCCCTGTTGATTTGGCCAGACCAGAGAAAATATGGCAGCATTTCCATCACCAGGATGATGGGATCCCGTAGATCTCTGCAAGCTGCTTCAGTGCCCTGCCAGCAAAGTAGCTAGAAAAGGTCTCCTCTTTTCATCGAGGCCCACGGCCTTGTAGGGGCCGACGATCTGCTTGCATGTCTCGATCCGGATCTGTTTTATGGGATTGGAAAGTGCATATCACAGCTATGGAGACGAGGTTTTTAAGCAACATGGCACAGCTAGGCTATTTGCACAAAAGAGCACAGAAGATACTCACCAGACTTTTCTTTCCTTACACTAAAATGCTGCCAATAACGAATCTGCAGCTCTGGCAAAGGGAGGAGCCAGTTTCCAGGGTAAATGCGTGACAACAGATCGATGGCAATGTTTGGCCTGAGCTGGCTGCTCTTTAGCAACACTCGAGAAGTGCTACGTGGTTTTGCCTATGAGTCCTTTACATGAAGGGCTGCACTTTGCTCCAGATTTCCACGACTAAACTAAACGTCACCATCAGTCTGTGATCTCTGGTTTGATAATAAAAACTTTTTCTTCCTCTCTCATTTCTCTTTTCTTTTTTTTTCCTTTTTTCTTTCTTTTTTTTTTTTTTTTTTGGATAAATCCTGGTTTCTCACAGTGCGTGTCTTGTTTTTAATCCAGACACTGCCTGACCTGGTAAAACTGCTTTAAGACGAGCGGAGCTGATGCATCAACGAACATGCACTAAACGACATCGTCCTTTAGCAGATTTTTTCTGACACGTGCAGCATGACGGAGCTCCACGAAGCCGTGGCTGTGGGGGACTATGACCTGGTGAAAGCGATTTTGAGGAAGGGGCGCTGTGACCCAAATCGCAAGGATGTGGACTGGAACGACAGGACCCCGCTGCACTGGGCTGCTGCGAAAGGTAAGGGCACCTCTGCAAACCGTGTCCTGAAAGGCATCACAATTGTAGTTGTCTTGCTATGATAGCAATTAATACTGGAGATCGTCACAGTTTGTATTGATCCCTTTGTCCTTAATGAGGAAAAAGCAAAGACAATATCATTTTAAACAGGAACTGTGCCCACAAGATAATATATGGGATTACCATCAAAGAGATCTTCAACATTTTTTTTTCCTGTCACTTGTGAAAACTGTAAATTGGTACGTGTACGATTCCACAACACGTGTATAAATGTACATACAGGATGTCCGCTTGTCCCTCAAAAGTTTCTAAGAGGTGGTCTCATACGGTGCAGAGATGTTGAGTCTCGTGTACCGCCACAAATAAGCAGTAAGTGAAACCTGCTGTGTTTATAACAGGTATTTATCAAACCACATAGAACAAACTAATTACAGTTGCCCTCCCATTCTCCCATCCATCTCATCAAATGGCCAACACAGCACCAGAGCTGTTAAAGTCAAATATCCCTTTGAAGCCCTGGAAAGATGTGAACGCAACAAGACGGTTGCTGTATAATTGTACACAGCATAAAATGTGTGCTGCAGTGTTTGCTGTGCGCTGGGACCTCAGATCCTGAGACCTGCCTTTGCTCAGAAATCAGTTTGCTTCTTTGCAGCTGGTACCAAGTTGTACCCCCCCAGATTTCTCAGTTGGGCAACAGAATAGGGAACCGAGTGATTTTCATAAAGCTGTTTCATGTATATATACATTTACATAACCGTTACATATAAAACGTTGATGTGACTAAAATGTAAATTGCCAAAGCATGAAATCAGGGAACGAGGACTTATAAGTGCTGTGAATAATATGGAAAAATAAAGGACTTATAAATGCTGTGATGGCCTATGATAAATCCAATACAACAAGCAGTGAAATCTGTGGCCCCAAGGAAACCACGTGTACACAGTGCTGGGTTACTGTGGAATGATGGCGAGATGCTGGCGTGGCCTGCATGCAACGGGGAACAGCCTCACTCAGCAAAGGCCATGCTTAGAGGGGTAGAAATAACTTTATTTTAGTTTCTTTAGGCAATTCCACAAGTTAGAAAAATGTGAAGCTGAATAAAACCAAGTTATTTCTCTATCTCATGTCAAACTTCTGTTTTATTAAAGCTGTTCACAAGTTTCTAATGTTAAATTTAATTTGGCTTGAGATAAAAAACAAAACAAAAAATAAAATAGTAAACAGACAATTAGTCAAGGACTACTTGCAATTATAGAATCATCTAGGTTGGAAAAGACCTCTAAGACCATGAAGTCCAACGTAGCACTGCCAAGCCTACTACTTGAGATGTACCACTCAAAAAGTAGCAGAAAGCTCCTTGTTTTTATTGCTGTTCTTTTTGTAAAATACTTCTGGAAGCGGTCTACTTTGGGAAAAAATAATCAGCATTTTCCAACGAGTATCATTTATTTGATAAATAAAATGGCCAGGCCACGGGTAAAACATGACTGGAGGGAATCATGACCAAGTGTGTGGCAACTGTCTCCTGCAGCCTGAAGGCATAAAGCCTCATTTTGGTGCTTTTCTCCCCATCTTTCTCTCCATGCCAGGGCAATCGGAGATGGTTAAGCTCCTTGTGGCTCACGGCGCCCGGCCTTGCCTGAGGAGCGACGTGGGATGGACCCCGGCTCACTTTGCGGCCGAGTCGGGCAGACTGGGCACACTTCGTACCCTTCACTCCCTGCATGCGGCCATGGATGCAGCAGACCTCTTCGGCGACACTCCCAGGAGGCTCGCAGAAATCTACGGACACAAAGAGTGTGCCAAGTTCTTAGAAACGTGAGTAGTGGTAGCTGTTCCCAGCATGGTAGGCAACGATGATCCTAAGTGCCCCATATAGGGCCAGAATGAATATGAATGCATCATTCATCTTTCTGCCTAAACCTGTCAAAGCTGTTGAGAATTAGGTTGGAAATGAGGAGACATTTCTTCTCAGAAAGAGCAGTCAGGCACTGGGACGGGTTGCCCAGGAAGGTGGTGGAGTCCCCGTCCCTGGGTGTGTTCAAGGAGAGGTTGGACGTGGTGCTTGGGGACATGGTTTGGTGGGTGACATTGGTGCTAGGGGGAGGGTTGGAGCAGGTGATCTTGGAGGGCTTTTCCAACCTTAATGGTTCTGTGATTCTCTGAATACACAGAAAATAAGCAAATGCAGGTCTTTGTCATGGAGAAGCCATTGGGAAGTCTTTTCTTATTGCATTGCCTTCTATGGTTTGCCTTGGTATGTTTTCAAAAATGTGACAACTTCATGACATCATTGTTTTTGTAAGGGTATTACAAAGCGATTACTGAGCAATGGAAGTGAAAGGAAGAACTAACAATGCCACAAATATTAACCTCTTAGAGTGGTGAATGCTGACTGCACAGGTTAAATTGTGTAAGAACCCTTTACCAGGTAATGACAGTGTTTGTAGAGGATTTGTAGTAAAAACTGACACACTTTTTTTTTTTTTTTCATAGGTATTGAAAATTATACCCTTTGATCTGTTAGTAAGGTGGCCATGTTGTTTGAATGTATTGCTTTCAAATTTTGGAAAAGTCTTGATTGTCTTAACCCTCATAGTTATCGTTGTGGCATCATATGCCATTAGTATTAAGCTTTTAATAGTTCCAAATAACCAGTTGTGGTTTTCAGCTGACATATCGCCGCTGATCTGGCTCAAAATTATATTCATCTGTGTGAATCTGTATTGAAATAGATCTCAAGCCTCAGTCTTGGCATATGTAACTTCAGCTAATGGAACAAGTCCGTTTGTTTGTTTGTTACGGGTTTGTTTTTCTGATAAGCTCGATTTCAGAGCGTTTTACAGGACTCCACAACATGCCTAGTAGGGGCGCCTAGGCAAGAGATCCCATTCATGTTTCCCTGAGTGCCAAGGCTGAGAGCACCCACAGGCTTTTCCTCCCCTGAGGTTTTCTCTGATTTTGCAGCCCTGCCATAGTTCGTAACTGGAATCTTTCTTACTGTTGTGATGTTCTCAACGCTGCTTTGGCACCATATAAATCACATATATACACATATCCAACCCAAAGTCTCCAGCTTGCCTTGAAGACCACATACAAACCACACGTACAGGTCCGTGGTGCAGATTTGCTGACTGTCCTCTTTGCCAGGCCTCTCCCCTCCTCTCCACCTCCCGGGCTCAGGGCTCCCTGTTGCCACGTCCCCATCATCGAGGAATTCAGCACAGGTGCTGCAATGTTCAAAATCAGGCTGTGCAACTGTCTGTGATGGCCAGTCCTCTCCAAGCATCACCTTTCATGAACCCACATAAACCTGTACATCGCTACTGTTAGCTTTCTGCTGTACTTCTGCAGCTTATTGGATCCTGCTGAAGTGCTCCTTCCCCCCTTTTTTCTTGACACAGCATCAGTGTCCTCCCATAGGGAGGGACACCCAAACTGTGCCAAACTATAACTTTGTAGGAGAGCCACACGTTCATGTTTCTGAGCTCTGGTTATTGTGGAAGCGGATGCAACCTTTGCATGTTACCTGCCCATCCCACATCTATCCTAATGCTTTCATCTTAGTGAGGATTTTCTCTTTACACTGTTCTTGGGTCTTTGCTTGTGTAGTTTCTGTATCCAAACAGGTAAATACTGCAGACTTGTTCCCCTCGATGAATCACTGATAGCAATTGACTCCCAGTTCAGCTGCTGTCATATTTACAATAACCTCACCACGAACTCCTGTTCATCGAGCTCTGCCAAGGGTGTAGAATTTGCTCCACGCTTGGCTGTGCCCCAGAGCCACTGTGGTGAGGTGACAGCAAGGGGGGGGTTGCCTGGATCACACCGATGGGCAATGCCCACAGCAGGCAGAGGTGTCTGCATGGCTGGGGAGGCATCTGGAAGAATGATTGACATGAAGATTGACAGGATGATTGACAGGATGATTGACAGGATGATTGACAGGATGATTGATGGGATGATTGATATCCAGTCTGAGGCAGCAGATGAGCAGAGAGGTGACAGCCTAAGGCGACTCATGTAGCTGGTGGATGGTTTTCTGAGGTGAATGTCTAATTTAGGGTGGAAAAAATGAATAGTTGTCTTTCAGAGCCACGTGCTGGTCTGACTCGCCCTGTGGCCATGCACAGCTCAGCCATGAGTGTGGCTAGCAGGAAGAAAGGGTGTGAGTGCTCATGGTGTTAAGCTACAGCAAAGCTGCAAAAGGTTTGGTGACCAGGGTGACAGGCTGTGACACGGGGGAGGTGACAGTGCAGTGCAGCGAGATGAACCCAGTGTCCCTTGGGGGACTCAGGCAACCAGACCAAGCAGGGCTGCAAATTTCCCACCATGGAGACCTCAGAGAGGTGCAGGACTAAGGGCTGTGACTACTTACAAACCAGAAAGACTCTTTGAATGCCTGTGCCTTGGACAGTTTGTAATTTATGGTCACTGCACAGCAACAGCACAGCCTGCGGGCAGCCAGAGCAGCCAAAACTTCGTCGATGGAGTTTGGGAGCCATTTTTATAAGCCCAGCCTCTATAATTTACAGCCACAGTGGAAGTGTTCACCCTCATGCAACAGGTTTACCTCCTCACATCAGCAGATAGAGTTAACTAGGATGAATTACGGGTATTTGTAGTGTAATCACAATTACCTTCTGCTTCTGTAGATGTGCAGAAGATCCCAGCGGTTATGTCCGTCTCCAGGCATTAATAAAGCCCTGGCAGGAGCTGGGCAGTACTGTTGTAGCTGCAGACACAAAATGAAGTTTGTGTGTGCATGCTAATGCTATGCAGCACAGAGTAGATCTGTCCTCTGGTCACCATGTTGACTGCATTGGGATATAAATGTGAGGAATATTTTGTTACACAGCATCACTGTCAGCCTTGAATATTTGCCTGTCATGCAAAAAGGTATGAAGAGAGAAAAGTCGATTTATAGAATAACAGCCTGAGGAGCTGTGTGAAATGCAGGGCTGGAGTGCATATCTAAACAGTGAGAGGAGCATCCAAATCCTTCCTAAATCCCTTTTCATCCTTCTCTGCCACCACCACCATGCACCTTGCATGCTGGGTGCCTGCCCGTGGTGCTGCTGTCTGCATGAACGCACACTTCTACATGTGGCCAGAGTGACTGCTCCGTGCTGAGGGCTGTTTGCATCCACTTGTAAATATTACATGTGTCAACACGTTAATATTATTAACACATAAATATTAGGAGTATTCTGCTAGGGAGCATCTGCACTACTCGCTGAGGTTTGCATGGACATGCAAAGCATTGAAACCAGCTTTCAAATGCAGAGCTGCCTCTGAATAACAAACATGTAATTTGCATCAGGTTTATTATTTTTTTCTGCACCGTGGCTTTACCTTAGATGCTTTCGGAGCTGCTGGGAGCAGCACCAGGGCAGCACTGAGACCTGTGGCCCACGCCTGCTGCCATCCTACCTGCAAAGAGCCAAGAGTCCAAACTGCAGCAGAGGCTCCCTCTAGATGAGTCCAGGGCACATATATATACGTATATACATATATATATGCACAAACCTATGTACTAAACCCACGCTGTGCAGCACATCTCTGTGAAGAGCTGCTGGCTTTCCTCTGTGCTCTCAGCTGGGACCCCCCAGCACAGATGTGAGGATGCTGCTGTATGGCAGAAAAACATTTTTTTTTTTTTTCCCAGATATTTGGCAGTATTTTCATCAGGGCTCCATAAACAGTTACAAAACCAGAACTCTGCAGGGAGACAAAATGGTTTGCCTGCTCTGAGACAGGCCTTACAGCTACATTTAGCATTCGATGTAGCCTCACCTTGACTATTGCGTGCAGTTTGGGCTTCACAAGATAAAAAGGATGTTAAGGTCCTTGAATGCCTCCAGAGGAGGGCAATGAAGTTGATAAAAGGGCTGTAAGGCATGTCCTGTGAGGAGAGGCTGAGGACACGTGGGTTGTCCAGTCTGGAGCAGAGGAGGCTGAGAGGCAGCCTCCTGAGGAGGGGAATGGAGAGGGAGGTGCCAGACTCTGCTCCCTGGCTGGACATTAGGAAAAACATCTTTATTTTGAGCTTAGTCAAAGACTGGAACAGGCTTCCTAAAGAGGTGGTTGTTGCCCCATGGCTGTCAGTGCTCAACAGGCATTTGGACAATGCCCTCAGTAGTAGGCTTTAGCTTTTGGGCAGCCCTGAAGTGGTCAGGCAGCTGGACTTGATGGTCTTTGTAGGCCCCTGCCACCAGAACAGGAGTTCTTACACCTGGGTGAGGTGCCAGTGTGTGGGTGATGGTGGCAGGGCTGCAGGGACTCTGTAAGGAGACGTTGGGGCTGCCCCATGAGGACACAAATGGGTCCAGCCAGCCCCAATGGCCCACAGGGCCCAGCTAAGCCTCTCAGTGAGGCTGGCGGTGCCTCTGGGGAAACATTTTTTTAAAGGGCAAAAATGCAGCCCAGCAGTGGTAAGGGACAATGTGAGTGACACAGCCCTGCAGCCCCCCAGGTCAGTGCAGCAGGAGGGCAGGAGGGGCTCCAGGCAGGCAGCAGCAGTTCCCCTGCGGCCTGTGGAGAGGCCCCTGGTGGAGCAGGCTGTCCCCCTGCAGCCCATGGGTCCCACATGGAGCAGATCTCCACGCTGCAGCCCGTGGAGAGGAAGACATGTAAAAGAGCATCTGGGTGGACATCTGGCAGCTGCCCAACATCAGTCCACCATAGTGGCGCCTGTTTTTTTTCAGTACTGTCTCATGCTAACCACTACAGTGAGAAAGAAAAGGTCTGAGTCTCTTCTTTTGCTGTTTTTGAAAGATAAATGTTTTCCCTATCAGTGACTCTGACATGAAGGATAGGTATATTCATTCTTCTAAAATTCCTCACTGCCTACAAAATGCAGAAAGTAGCTGTTTTCTAATTGGGGTCACTTTTTCCTAAGGTTATTGACTGTGTTGCTGCCAGGCTTGTGTCAAGACTGTACAGAGAAAGTTAACACTTAATATGAAAAGTATTTGAAAGCTGTGATTAACAAAACCGTAACTAAGATAATAAAAACAAATGTATTTTTTGTCTGCCCAGAGAAACATACTCATTTTGGTCTTGATTAAAGTGTTTTTAAATTTGCTTTGCTTGTTTGCAATGGGAAGTGTAATGAAATTACACTTGCCATTTCAAGACTGTAGGAAGTCTTGAACTACAATGAAGTATGCTTATTTTCAGGTTTCCAGCTTGTACAGTGTCATTCAGTGAAGATCTGTGACTCTGTGTGTTTAATAGAAAATATACAAGTATCATGAAAAAGGAGAGCTTTTATAAATCACAGAGGCCAAGAACAAACTCGCTGCTGAGCTGGAAATACCAGGGCTGGGCTGGATGATGGCTCACTATCTGAAATCCACATTTCACACACTTGAAATCATGGCAACAGCTTGAAAGACACATGTCCAACTCCCAGCAACCAGAATAAAGTTGTGAATTATCTGTACATGGAGATACAGGGCTAGAGAAAGTGGTATATTTTGCATAACTTAATGTTTTTCCATGCAAAATTTAAACCTTTACAGACAGCCTTAGACAGCAGTGACATTGCTTGATGTTAGTTATTATTTTAAAAGCAGATATAAGTATGAATTATCAAGTATAAATCTGCTTTTGAATGCAAATTTTAGCAAAATTTTAGGACTGAATTGCATTAAGATTAAGTATTTGTGAGGTTAAAAGATCATCTGTAAAGAATAACTGTGTCCAAATTCTCCCAAATTCCAGTGGTCTTCAGATCTGATGTTTTGGCACTAAAAATTTCTAGTGCTCATGAATGAGCAGTACAATTTTTATTTTTTTTTTAAATGAAATGTTGTGGTTGCTGTGAATTAAATTGCAGTGTACAATTGCATTACAATGTGCTTAAGTCTTTTTAACAGCATACAAATTTGCAAGATCAGTCTGAGAGCTTTGCATTAATTGTGTAAAAATTGTATTACAATTGTGTTTCCAATGACTACAGCATGAATCTCACCATAGATCCTTACCAAATGTTTTCCACTTCAATCCATATGAATACCTGGTCACTTGGGGTGATGAATCCTGTCGGATTTGGGGTGACCCTGAGGATATTCTCATGGATTGCTGGCAATAGTGTTTTGACCATGCTCTGTTACTGTGGACGGGCTGCTCACAAGTGGTGTTGTGACTATGTTGTGCTCTGTTTTTGAAGATAAACACTTGCTTTCTTCCCCAGAGCAGAGGTGGAGAGCAGAAACTACCGTAGGACAGCAGCAATGAAAGGAATCCCCTTGGACCAGAGAGATGAAGACTGGGAACTCAAGAAAGAAGAGTTTGAGAGAAACTCATCATGTGCTCAGCAGAACTACACAACCTCTGTTCAAAAGAAGAACCAAAAGAAAATGGGAAAGCAGTAGTGTGCCCTGCCTATTTGGTGCCACTGAGAACTTACAATAAAGAGCAGACACTGGCAGACCTCAGATGCAGGGTGAAATATGGATGAACATCAGAAGCAGCTGGCCACAAGAATGCATCTTTATGATGTACTGTAAATGTTGTTGTTCTTAGGTAGTAGGTAGAAGTGCTTCTGTCCATCTGTGTGTCTATATGTATCAAACCTCAAATACCAGAAAACTACAGAAGGTGTATTAATATACAAATATTGTAATTCACTGAAATATGTATATATTTATAGAAATGACAGCAGCTACCCCTATTGCCTGGGAGGGAAATCTTTTTGTTCCTATTTGACTGAGGAAAGCACCTGAGACTGTGTTTCTGCTCACTCTAGTGATGTACATGCCCTTTGCTTGTTTGCTTCTGGTCCTGAGTCAGCCGGGGGGTATTTAGGGGCTCGTAGCCTCTGGTGGTACCTTTGGCAGTGGGACATAGTTGCTTCTGCTGGTTGCAGGGGACTCTGATGTTGACCTTTCACTGGACACGAGTCTAACAGTCTGTATCTACCATTCTTAGTCCAGCAGAAGGGAATACGTGCTCCCTCATTACTGGTTTCAGACATTTGTGACTGCCAAGACAGTTAGAGCACTGCCTTATTTTTAGCAGTGCCCCCAGCCATTTTTATATCTATGTTCACAGGAATCTATGGAACTACTCCTGAGCTATCCCTCTTTCATCCCTTACCCTTATCAAAAATGGTTAAAGCATTTTTTAACTATTTTACTTCTCAATTGCAAAAAAATATTTGGAATTTGATCCAAGGCAGTTTTTCATGCCAGCACTGGGCAGCAATTCATACTGACCTCTGACACTTACATGTCTGCTTTCCCTCCCCTTATGGGACTTTCAGAGATGGAAGAAGGTATCTTCAGCGTGGTTTGCTGGAGCTGCATTTTTCTCTCTGTGGAAGATGTTATTTTTGCCTGCTGAGCCTTGTGGTATGCAAGTTTTGAGGGGTGATGTGACATGGGTTGTAGGGAGTAAGGACAATCTGTGGTCTTTTTGTGAAAGTGATTGGGACTTCATGTTAAAGGATCAACTTTGTGAGCAACAGCAGGAAAAGAAGGGAGGTATGGCGGTGCCCACCTCTCCTGGGGGATGTGGGTGGTGCAGTGTCTCGTGTTGTGGAACTGGACTCCGTAGGGTTTGGCATCTGGTCTGAGAAGTGCAATTGCAGCTAAAGGCAAACAGCTAAAGGCAATGTACCCTGACTGGCTAATTTTGATCAGACAACTCAGGCCCTTTCTTTCTTTTAAGCAGAACAATATGAATGTATTTTTTTTGCCTTACTAGTGCAGGAAAAGCCAGAAAAGAGTGAAAGCTAGTAGTTGGTAAGAAAAAAATAATTATACTTTCTTATTGATGTCTTCCCCTTTCATTGTTGCAGGGATGGAGAGGAAGAGGGAAGGGAATGTTCTTTGCCCATGGAAGAGGCAACCCTTAAAATTAAGAGCTTACAAACTAAGATTTTTGTCTTTCATTTCAGGTTTTCAAATTACCGTCCTGAGACCACTTATGTTCCCTGAGGAAAGCTATTCCTCTGGATTGGTTTCTAATAGAGAGCACGTAGAAATCAGTGAGCCCTTGACACTGCTGTCCTACAGGATGACCACATCTCCTTTATCTGGGGAAGATGTCTGAGAAGCTTTCTGCTAGTATGAATGTATTAAAGGTTGTCCTAGAAAATACAGCAGAGAGAAAGCTTGATTACTTTTTATTAGAGTGAATCCATGTCCAGAAAGCTTGATTACTTATTAGAGTGAATCCATGTCCGGCTGGGATGATGTTACACCTGAGGTGTAACACCTGAGGTGTAACATCATGAAAAATGTTCTGCTTGTGCTGGACCTGTTTCAGCTCACCTGCTGCAATGGGTTGGCCTTCGCCGGCTGGCAGACCCTGCTCAGGTGTTCTCCCACTCCCACTTCTCAACAGGCGGGGGGAAGAAAATGAGGTGGAAAAGCTCATGGGTGGAGATAATGGTGGGGAGATCGCTTACCAATTGCCATCATGGACAAAAACACTTTGACCTTGGGAAAATTAATTTATTAAAAATAGAACAGGATAGTGAGAAACAGTAAAAAAATAAAAATCTTCCCCCACATCACTTTTTCCCAGGCTCAACTTCACTCCTTCGGTCCCAACTATTTGCCCCCCCCCCCTCTGAGTGGCACAAGGGCATGAGGGTTGTGCTCAGCCTATAACAGATCATCTCTGCCACTTCTTCCTCCTCACAGCCCTCCAGGGGCTGCAGCATGGAGATCGGCTCCGATGTGGTCCTTTACAGGCTGCAGGGGAACTTCTGCCCCGTGCCTGGAGCACCTCCTGCCCTCCTTCTGCACTGACCTGGGGTCCCAGGGCTGCCCCTCTCTCATCGCTCCTCACCTCTCACTGCCACTGTTTTTCCCTCACAGCTCTGATAGATAAGAGCGATTTACATATTCACACACAGTGCAAGATAATTGTACAATTCATAATATGACAAAGTGCACAGCCACAGCAGAAGTGATTTGTAAAACAAAACAGATATAAATATGTTTAGCTAAGTAGTTTCAATCAGCAAATATGGAAGTATTTTTAGGTACACAGTACTCTTATACTGTTATCCCCCTTTCACAACTAGCCCATAGACCAGATCTAAATTATTTTATTACAGTAATTTAACTCAAATAATTAGTTAAATGAAATGATAATATTAATTTATTTAACTCATAATGATTTAATTCAAAGAATTGTAATGCAGTGTTCTTAATTTAGTTAGAGGAGATAGCACTTCTACATCATCTGCACTGGCTGGAGAACTGCATTAAAGATTGGGTGACTTGATTCTAAGAAGAAAATGTCAGAATTTTTCATGGGCTCCATCCATTATTGCACTTCCTACCTTATGCAAAGCTTGCACTTCACACAGGGCAGAATCCTCAGCACTATCTTTTCCAGTTTGGGGCTGCTGAAAATCAGAATAAGGGAATGAACAGCCGGAAAAGCATACTGGAGTACTAAAAAGAGAAACGTCACAGGGTTTTTCTCCCGACCGGTATAAATCATTGTCAAGATCAAACATATGAAGTTGATGCCGTAGATGAAGAAGAAGGACAGAAGAGCTTTCATGGCTTTGATGTGGGCATCCACGCTGAGATTCTTCGCTGAGCTTGTCTGCATCTTGCGTTTGTGTCTCCAGAGAGAAAAGAGGAGGAGAAGGGCAGCGAAGATGACTATCATGAATGCTATGGAAAACCCAAAGCCGCAGATATAAAAAATAGAGGAATATTGTTTGTTCGCTTTCTCATTCAGTTTCCTGAAATATTCTAGGGAGGTGGAACTGAGGTTGCAACAGCTCACTTCACTGGTAATGTCCAAGACAGGGCTACACATGAGCAGGGACAAAACCACTGAACCCAACAGCAGCCACGGCACAATCCTGTCAATTTTTACTTTCAGGTAGATGAAAAAGATGTGTCTGAAATTCGCGATTTTTATACAATAAAAAACATACAGGCAGGTAGAAACCCACAAGTTGGAAGAATTTGAAAAGCACAGAAGAGGTGCAAATATTTGGGGTACCCTTCTGATATAAATTTGCCAGTGAAAAATCATTGAAGTAATGGCATATGCCCATGTCGCACCCAAAAACCAAAACCTGGAACATCCCAGAAACAGCAAGATCTTCTCACTGGAGTTAAAGCTTTTCTTTTTAACCCAGGTAACACAGGACACAGCCACAATGAAAGCATTGATCCACATGCCAGCAAAAGCCTGAAGTGTGATGATGACTATAACAGCGGTATCGTATGCGGTGGCATTAAATTGCTGCTGAGAGTGGGAAGCTTCCATCCTGCACGACGGGCGGTGGAAACGCAGGCTGCTGTGCCGATGCTCAGCACAGGATGGCAGATGCTGTTCCCTGAGCATCACGTTTGGGAATGGGAGTTTTATAGGAGGTGGCAGGGGGCAGATCTCAGTGCTGCTCCTATTCAGAGCAGCGCAGGTGCAGGAATGAAAATGTGGCAGGTATTCCCTTACCTGGCATCAGTGCCAGTCTTCAGTATTTGAATTTCAGCCCAGAGGAGCTGTGTTTGGTGGCACAATGTAGGTGCAGTTCTGCAGTTTTACTCTCCAAGGGCATTGAAATACGTCTTCATTTTCCCAGTCGTAGCGCTTTAATCACAAGTGAACAGGCAGGTGGTGGGGGAAGGCAGTTCAGGATAAGGAGTAATTTCTTTTAAAGGCTTAAACTGAATCATATGAAGGAAGGGGGCAAACAAAAGCATGAGTTCCTGTGCCAAGGTCCAAAACCCATATGCCAAGTACAGTCTCTTCTAGCAATGTGAGGAATTTAGGGGATGGGACCATGCTGTGCTCCCTCCACCCTGAGCTTCTCTCAGGCTTCCAAATGACTTTAGGTCCAGAAAACCTGTTTTGTTTTGTTTTGCTTTGCTTTGCTTTGTTTTCTAACAAGCAAGTTGTGTAAGGCTCTTTAGAGCACAGACTTCCTATAGACTTTGGGTTTGTAAAGAGCCGTCCCCATTGAGACCACAGTAACCAACCAGATCATGGCTGATGCTGTGATGTAAGTAGAAAAAAAGTTAAATCTCAACAAATAGCTATGTAGCTATAAGGAATAAACCACCATCATCTTCTCTTTTCAGAACGAAGCACCTGTCTTCTGGGGGATATAAATGCAAACACCGCTCACCGAGTATCGTTATCACATGCTCCTATTTGCATTTTTTTTTTCACTAAGACCTAGCTACAGTATTAACCGGTTGAAATGTTTTTGCACAAGTAAATCTATATCCTGTGCTGCTTCATCCTGGGCTTCGTGGCTTGTGTCCACAGGGAAAGCCCTGGGTGGGACCCCCACGCAAAGCACTGGGAGCACGTGGCTTCGTAGGTATGTCAATGGGACCAAGCCAGGACCCCTCGTGGCACCCCTGTCCGGAGGGACAAAGCCTTTGAGGTCTCCTGAAGAAACCCAAACTAGCATGCTTTGTTTGAACTTCACAGCCAATGTTCTGTTGATTACAAAAATAACACTATTTTTTAAATTAAAGATGGTGTTTTACCCCCAAAATCACATATATAAAAGCTAAGTGTTTATGTGTTCGCATCAAGATGTTTCCAGAAATAAATAAAAACAAAAAACAAAATCCACCAACCAAACCTTTTTGTTAAAGTGAATTATTCATTCAAACTGCAAACCCTAAGCCTCTTGTCTGGAAGAGGGTGCTGCTTCTGTTCTCAGCAGCTTCGTGGGCCTCATGTCAGGATGAGGCCAGGATGGTTTTTAAAGCAGAAGAAAAGTGAGATTGCCTCTGAAGAAGTCACAGAAATACTGAAGAGTTTGATATCTCCTGAATGCCACAAGGGTTAATGTGCCAAGACTAATTATTATGGGGAGGCAGATTGCTTATCAGTTTTTGCTTATGCCTATATATAAGATTAAAATCTGCTCTTCCTTTCAAAGTTCAACTTTTCTGATGGCTTATCAGTTCTTCTGAAGGTTAATCCCCCGCAGGGCACTGTATCTACATGGGCTGGTAGCACCAGATAGTCTTCCGAAATGGATCCCTGGAGGATATGTTGTTCCACAGCACTGGCTACCTGCTCCTTTGCCTTTATGGTATTCCCATCTTCTCCTCCGTTTTCTGGCTCATGATCAGGGTGAGATTTCACTGCATTGTCTGTGATTTTGAAACTGTGCTTTCTGTGTTTCAGATCCAAAACTCTGTTGATGACAGAGGTAAGGACGCAATGCTTTTACGTTAGTGGAAGATTATCAGTCATCAAGTGGGGAATTACACCAATTCATGTCGTCTAGTGACTAATTTAGGGATTTTTTTTTTTTTTTTGACAGTGTATGTTATTGATGGAGGGCAGCTTAGAAAGGATATCCCAGAAATAAATTCAGGTAAGTCAGGGCAGTAAGTAAGCAGAGCGATGAGTTATTACAGAGATCTGAACTAGCTTTCGGGCATCTACAAGTCTGGCAGATGTCAGGGGTCTGAAAGATCCCTCCAATGTGAGCAAAGTCCAAAGGTGTGAGTAGTGCAGGACATTTACAAATGTGTGGGATGTCCCCCAGCTCTTTCTGGGGGGAAGGCAGGAGACCTCCCTGTAGAGTCTGGTAGCAGTCAGAGAGGATGGCAAGGCAGGAACAGGGCATGGGGCAGAGGGCAGAAAGGTCCATAAAGGTATTGGAAAGGGAAGATGGAAAGAGCAGGAAATTTCCATAGGGCTAATTCTGTAGGAAGCCCAATACCTTACTCTTAAATTTGGAAACATACTCAACAGCTCTTGGGCAAGGCTCAGCAACCTCTGTGCTGGAGCAAACCTGCACCAGCCCCTGCACTCTTCTGCCATACCACCACCAGAGAAACCTTGGCAGTGGCTCTAGTTCGGCCTCTGTTTTGTTGATGTGCATTCATTGTAAGTGAGCTGCTGGGTTTCACACCACCTACGGCCAAGATACGAATCTTAAGTACCTTCAGCCCTGCCACAGGGCTTCAGCGGTGTTGCCTTGAGAGAGTTTTCATTTCCTGGCATGGACTGTTATCTGCTGTATGCTCTGGGGTACGTTTCCTCTGATTTGGCTGATAGAACAGAGCACGTGGGACTAGATTATTATTTTTTCTTCTCTCTATATATATGTAAGGAGAATAAGAGACTTCTATAACAAAACGTTATAGAAGTTTCTATAACAAAAAGTTACAGAAATAGGTTATAGATGAACTGTCTGTGCTGGGATTGTGCCTATACAAAGGAATTAAATAATTTTAGACTGGTGGGATCATACAGTGGCTGGGGCTTGGACTCAAATTTGGACAGGGAATTTGGCACCTTAAAAAAAATGCAAAAGTATAAAATAAAAGTCTCAAGTGCTGTGCTTTTAAAGCATGGAAGATGTGGATCAGCTGCTTAAATCACAGGTGTCTGTTGCCAGTTCATATCCATCTCCTGTGGCACCCGTAGAAGGGGAAGAAGTCTCCCAGACTCCATATCTACCAGCCTATGTGGCTATCTCGGATGCCCTGGTGTGTATCAAATGGCACCAGACACCTATGGTTAGGCAACTGGATGGCTGCATGTGGATCTGAGACATATAGCACATAAATAGGGTAGGCATTTAGATTGAATTGCTTGAATCTGAGCTTAGTTCAGGCTCAGGTGTTTAAAAAACAAGGACGAACCCCTTCCCTCACCACAATCCTTGTCTTTCTCCTTTGATCTTATGAGCATCCCAGATGATTAGTCTAGGTTAGCCAAGTCATCGGGCTATTAGATGCCTGACTTCTGGACAAATCCCATTTCACCTAAATATCCACAATGCTCTGAAGCCCATGGTGGGTTCAGGGTACAAGTCTAGGAAAAAGAGTAAAGTCTCCTCTGGGCAGGTGTTATGAAATGGTTATGGAAATCTTCATTCAGCCCCAAATCCTCCTTTGTTGCAGGTGGCAGACTGGCATGCTGTAGGGTGTTGATGGTTATTTGTTGCCTGTTTCTGGGCGGTTGCTGTTCACAGAGAGATGGGTTGGTTGATGAGGCAGCCTCACGATAAATTGTGTGGTCTGAAAAAAATACAACATGCTGCAGTTCTTGATGTGTTGCTCTGACCTAAATGGTTATCTCCTTTCAGAAACAGGAAGGCAGCTTTTTGAGGGTGATATTATCTTACCGGTAAGTGTTGCTCATCTAAACTAACGCCAGTAAGTGTGTGAGCTGGGCTAAAATGTTAACACCAGTGTGTTAATATCATCCACAGCTGGAGAGGAACGCTCTAAGAAACAACTCCTACAGATGGAAATTTCCCATCCCCTACATCCTGGCTGACAGCCTGGGTAATAAGGCTTTTTATCGTGGTAGCGTTGTATGGCTTCCATTGTATGTACTCTGGTTTTGTACAGCTCTCTGGGCTGCTTTTGTTTCATTTGCTATTAAGTTATGCCCTGTTAATGCTATGTTTCTCTTGGCCAGACTGAGCAATGCAACTCTGCTCCAGCACATCTTGTTGTCACTGTGACAGTCCCAGTAATGAGCCTAATGCTAATTGAGCAGCTAATTTAACTAATATCAGTGTATCTGGCTGGGGTCTCCAGCTAATGGAGTCAGGAAATCCTAATCTCAAGAACATGTGTGTTAATCTACTGCATCCTTCATGCCTTATCTCTTCGTAGCAGTCTCAGCTCCAGTCCCAGTCCCTGGAAATGCAGATATTTTATAAATGAAAACATTCAGAGCATTCTCCCTTCTTGTTTTCATCTAATTTTAGGTATTATTTAAAAGTTTGAACAATTCAGGTATAAAACGAATAGTAAAACAGTGTTAAAATCCTATGGATCTCTCCTGTGTTTACCAATCCCAAGTTTAAAGTTTACAATACTCAACAGCTCAGGTAATACAATGATGTGCACTAAAAGTACAAAGAAAAACGAAAAATGCAAGCAATGCCTCAGGTGTCCAAAAGTCTTTTATTATTATTATTATTATTTTTATTTTTTTCCTCCAGCTCATTCAGTTTATCTAGTAAAATTATTATCTTTCTCTATGGGATCTGACAAAATTACACTAGTCGGGGAATTCTGCTAACAGCCTTCTGCTCTTTGATCCAAGTAGATATTTTTATACATGTTCAGATTTCTAATGCATGCTTGTTCATATTTAGAATTATAGATACTTATTCTTTTGTAAAAGAAGTACAACTGCTACTATTATCTTCTGCTGTATCTTTCAGATCTGAATGCTAAAGGTGTTGTCCTGCAGGCGTTTGACATGTTCAGGCTGAAGTCCTGCATTGATTTCAAGCCGTACGAAGGGGAGCAGACTTACCTGAAATTTGAGAAACTGGATGGGTAATTCTGTATTAACAGCCTGCTTTGTACCACCTTGTTGGATCTGATTTTCTTCCAATGAGGAGACTTTGCTTTCATTTTGGCTGTTACACAGTGCATAAATACCTGAGCCACATTTCTGGCCCAGAGCATACTGTATTATAAATAACATATAAACGTATATATTAAACAATATATGAATTATATGTATTAATTATTTTTGCATAATATAAATATATCAAATATATATTATATATTATTTAATGTAACATTTTATAATAATTTATTTCCATTCGTATCCTGGCTACTGAATTGAACCCCTTTCTTGGCATTCTTTCAGGGAAAACAAGCAACTTCCTCCTGGTGTTTGTTAGGGGCAGGGGATGTCACCAGTGTCTTGGTGTCAGCATGGGACGTGCTCCTTGCTTTTAGGGGCTGAGCTGGGGGGTATCTGACCAACGTTGAATGCAGAACCTCCCATGCTCTGCAGATCACCACTGGCTGCCTTGGCACTCGGTGGGGAGGAGGCGACTCTTCCAAGCCATACACCGTCTCGCCTAAAATAGAAGTCTAAAATAGGTCTGATGGCTTACATCCCTAATGCCTGTAACCGTCCAGGAACTGTAAAGGTGCCAGGGAAGCTAACTCAGCAGGAGCTGCCAGCACTGTGAGTGTCTGAAGTTAGGTGGGGGACCTCCCTGCTTGCTGGGTAGGACCATCAGGAAGCTGGGGACAACAGCTACTGTCTAGAAATCCCATGAAGATTAACAGCTCTATTCAATATAAATACAAATCATATAAAGTATTATGAAAACAGGTACAGTATCTCAGTCTTTGCCTTACAGGTGCTGGTCTTATGTGGGGGATCTTCAGAGGGGCCAGACGGTGTCTATAGGAGAGAGGTGTGACTACAAAGCTATTGTGGAACATGAGGTCCTGCATGCCTTGGGATTCTATCACGAGCAATCCTGGACGGATCGTGATGACTATGTTCAGATATGGTGGGATGAAATTATTGAAGGTACAATGCAGGTCTGACACACTTGGGGATTTTCTGTAGATGCATGCCCCTTTTTCACGATTCTAAAATGTCTCTGGTTGAGAATGACTGCCTAGTTGTTGACAACTGGACCATTATTTAGCCATGGGTAAAGCATTTTGAAATGGTGTTATGTGGTAAGTTTTATTTCTGGTCTTGCCTAATCATGTGCATTATGTTTTTGTCTAGGTTTTGCATATGCCTTTGACAAACACAATGATAGTTTCCTTGATGACCTCAATACCCCGTATGATTATGAGTCAGTCCTGCACTATGGACCATATTCTTTCAACATCAACAGCAACGTCCCTTCCATTACAACAAAAATTCCTGAGTTTAATGAGATTATTGGGCAGAGGTTGGACTTGAGCACGATTGACTTACTGAAGCTGAATCGCATGTACAACTGCAGTAAGTTCATCTTCTGACACATATACTTGAAAACCCTTTCTCAAGCTTCATGATAACATGGATGGAGTCACATGAGAGGAGCAAGAACACTTCACTCTTGGAATCCTTTCACAGTACTAAAAGAAACTATAGCTCTTATGCAGCAGTGAGCTCCATGATGGCTCCATGGTGGCTCCATGGTGGCTGGATCCCCATGTCGTTACAGAATACCATTTGAGTGAATCAAGAGTCTTTTAATAGCTTTTGTTCACCCAGGCTTTCCTGTAAGGTTACCTGTAATAGTAACTGTTTCCTTCATGGATGACAATCTCATGTTGTTGATGATAAAATCTTCAAGCAACGAGAGTCTGAAATTAGGTCTTCTGAAGTCAGAGTACTTCAGTTGTGATGTTCGATGAGACAACTGGTGTCAGGAGCATGAATTGGGATAATCACGTTTCCAGCTTCACTGGCAAAGCATGGAAGTAAACATTCCAGATTTTGTATGGTACTGAGTTACTGTTAACATATACCTGAACATTTCCATTAGCTTCAGCAGAACTACTTCTGATTTACACCCTGAAGTGAGAAACGGGCCACAGAACCTGAAGTGAGAAATGGGCCACAGAACCTAGTCCCAACAGGCTTAGAGAAAATGATAAATATCTGAAAGGGAGAACTGGCATGCAGAGGTCAAGGTGGTTCATGCAAGGAAATATCCAGCTTAGAGTAGGAAAAAGAGATAACGTGCTTCTTTTAGGGGAAAACATCACTTATGTGTGGTAGCAGAGAGGTAGATGTGTAAGTCTGTGTAGTTTTCAGTTGTATTAAGAACATATTTCATGAATTTCAGTGCAGCATGTAAGCACTCTGGAATGGGGCTAACAGGGCAAGGCTTTTTTGATATTAATGAACAGCACATAAGTTACGCTGTTGTTGGCAGCTTCGAGCCTCACCTTCTTGGACCAGTGCTCCTTTGAATACATCAATATCTGTGGGATGGTGCAAAGTGGACAAGATGATGCTGATTGGGACCACACGTTGGGCAGATCAGGAGAAGAAGACCATACTTTGTTGGGAAACTGTGCAGGTAACACATGTATTTTTTAGACTGCCATTAGAATTCACCATGCTTTTATAAGATGTGAAAATGAAGATGGACAAAGATAATTAAGTCTTTAGAAATACCCTACTATTAATATTAATCAATATATTCATGATGCTAAACATGACTCTTGAATTTTCAGATGTAAAGACTAGTAATTTTCATATGAAATCCTTAACCCTTTCTTAAATCTCTTCTCCACATTGTAACATCATGACAAAATGAGAGTTTGAGATTTAGCTGCTGCAAATTGGTAGCAGTTCCATTGAAGTTCAGGGATTCCCACCGTTTTGCCACAGCTGACTTTGGCGAAACTCCACAGAATTATGTCAGATGAGACTCTCCTCCTCTTATACGTACATTACAGTATTTTGAGTTGGTTTTTGTTTTTTAACTGAAGCTAAGAAACACTTCCCCTTTGTACAGGAGTTCACTTCAGGCATCTTTGCAGATGTTTGTGCATAAGGAAATATCACAAAACACGGACCTCGTTTATAAACAAATTCCAATATTGAAACCAGTCCAGGACCATCAAAATAGGAAGCTGAGTTTCAGCAGTGTGTCGCGGAGCAGGAAAAAACACCCCCAGGAGAATTCTTTGCGTGAGGCGGGCTGCGTGATGCAGAGCTGCATCAGGAAGGTGGAGCTGCTGCTCTCTCCAAACCTGTTCAAGCTGCACCATGCAGGGAGGCTGAAGAATTACCCGAGAAACAACCCAGCAGTGATTACCCCTCTTCTGAGGACAGTGTTGCACGGGGTCCTTTTGATCAGGGCTGTGGCTCTGACTGCACTCACTTAAACATATATTGAAAAAGATGAGCATATTGAGCTCTGCAGTGTTTTGCTTGCTGTCAGGATACAGGAATTGTGCCGGATCTGTTGTTTTCAAAGGCAGTGGGGAAAAAAATAGCCACTGCAGGGGTGTACCACATAGACAATCCCCAAATCCTCTAGCAAAAAAGCTTCTTATGAAAGTCACAGACATGAGCCTAGCCTGTCTGGGTAGAAGCGGTCACAGTTCGGCACATCTGCTTCCCAAAATGCAAGTTGTGGTTGCTCACAAAAGTCCCTCATGGTGCAAGAGGAAAAAAAAAAAAAAACAAATAGAAGTGAAAGTCATTTCTGTGGGACTTGTTCCAAGGGAGGAGACTGCGAGAGATGGCTCTGGGAGGTCACACATCATGTTTGTTGCCTAATGCTGTGTTTGGCTACATTCTGTAGATTCTGTGGCTATAGGAAATTTGCTCAGTGACAGGGAGAGAAGGAAGGTAGCAGGCAGGGTGAGGGGATGTGGCTGCTCTTAGCCCACGTGTGGGTCTGTATCAGCATGGGCGAGAGGGCAGACGTGCAGCCAGGGTAAGGCAGAATGCAAAAACCAGCACTTGGAAGACCCACTGTGCAAAATGAATCAGAGGCTGGCTTGCTGGCAAGCAAAGAAAAATTTCTTCCTTCTAGAGAAATGAGTCTGGCTGGCTGTTGCTCACTGGGCTGCTGCTTGCGGTTTGCCGACAGTGTGCGGGCTCTGGCTGTGTGATGGAGCATGTGGCAGAGGAGCTGACAGCGGCTTCCTGCTGCTCGTGGCTGCTGACAGACAGCTAACTGCTCGGCTTCAAGCAGGGGGAGGGAAAAAGAAAGACGGTTTAGAGCCTAAGCAGTCTGCCTCATAAGTTTCCCAAGAATAAACAGGTCAGCAGTCAGTGGGAAACGGGGAGCTTGTTTGGGAATTTGTAGGGGAACTGAGTGCAGAAGGCCAGCAGCGCTAGTGGGAGCACATCCAGGCACAGGCACGCAGCTAAGATCAGCACTGGAGCTCACAGCTGCATCAGGCAGCAATTCCAGAGCCTTCTCCATGTGATCTCTGCTGCTTGCATCGTTTGGCTCCCGGATGGAAAACTGCAAACACCTGGGCACAGCCCCAGGGTCCTTGGAAATGCCCAGAGTGATGCAGCTGGAAAATGCATCCCCTGTAGGGACGGGATGTATTGAGGCTGTTAGGTGAAGCTGATGCCCAGAGTTGCTCAGTCACCTTCAAGAAGCTGATTAAAATTGGAATATACTGACTAGGACTGATCCAGAGGTGGCCAACCTTTGTACCCAGATGGATCAGTGAGTTGGACGAGGTACCGCTCTGGCCCACAGATAGAACTGCAGACCAAATATGAAAGAAAGGAAATAATTATTATCAGTTCCTTACCCATAGAAGAAGGTAAATAAGGCTTTAGATGCTTTATGGGGGAGTCTGATCTATCAGTAGAGGGCTAACCAGGCAGTTTCCAGGAAAGCCAAAGACTGAAGCCCTTGGCATGACAGGACTCTTCCAATGCATTTCTAGTTTGTCTTCCAAAAAATCCCTGGCTGAGTGCATTCACTTACGTTGGCACGTTGACAGGACTGGCATGTGTATGGTTAGTACTTCATTTCTAAAGAGCAGAACCAAACGTGCACCCTATCTAATTAACCAAACTAGTTTGCAAGTCATATTTCAATGCATTTTCATTTCAATACTGATTTGCAATGTAGGAAGAACTCTTTTCTATTGATTTTCTTTTCCTTTGAAAATAACTTTCTAGCTCTGGCGATTGGAAACTGAACTAAAGTTTATCTAACACTCATTTCATTACTGAATGGATCAAAAAGTTTCATCACAACACTTTTTTGTGCTTACCAGATAGAGGATATTTCATGCGCTTCGATACAAATAGTGGACACGCTGGTCAGGCAGCTCTTCTGGAATCTCGCATCCTTTATCCCAGGAGGAAAGAAAAATGCCTTCAGTTTTTCTACAGGTTAAATGGAAGTCCACAAGATAAAGTAGTAATCTGGGTTAAGAAAGATGATGGAACTGGAAATGTTAGGAAGATGGAAAAGCTGCACACTATTACAGGTAAGTGAAAGTATTTTTTCATATCTGAAGTGCTGGCAAACATTGATGCAAGACAATGCTGGCATGGTTTATCATATGAAAGTGCCCAGTGTAAATCCAACCTTTATTTGCTTCAGTTGAGTAACTCCAGATTTAGTGCCCATGAGAACAAAATGCATCACTCACCATCCAAACAGATCACAGGGAGCTTGAAGAAGACACAGTTTGATTTAGGGCCATGTCCTGGACTTTTCTTTCTCACATATATTTATTTTCCCCTTCAGCTGAAGGAGAACATCACTGGAAATTGGCCAACATTCCCTTCAGTGTCCAAACCAAATTCCGCTATGGGTTTCAGGGCATCAGAGGAGATCCAGCCACGTCTGCAGGCGGGATTGCCATAGACGACACCAGCCTGACGGAGACAAACTGCCCCACCGACATCTGGCACATCAGGAACTTCATATCCCTTTTTAACAGGACATCAAAAGGCGATTACATTACGAGCCCCGTGTTTTACAGTTCGGAAGGCTATGCCTTTGTTTTGCAGCTGTATCCTCATGGAAGAAATTCATCACCCTACGTGAACTACATGGGGATCACTTTCCATCTCTGCAGCAGTCAGAACGATGGCCTTCTGGAATGGCTGGCCGGACACAGACAGGTCATCTTGTCTGTTCTGGATCAAGACCCTGATGTAATCCACAGGATGTCCCTCAGCCTTAGCTTTACTACAGATCCCAAGCAGCTAGTATATGGTAAGTCAGAGTGCTTCAAGGAAAAATATGCAAATGCAGAGGTTTTAACAAGCTGGAGAAAAGTGATGAAAGCTGAGAGACAGAGCTAGATTTGTCCTGCATGTGACACTACTGCTTTTACTGGAGATCGGTTTTTAATTACTCGTATATTTTTGCACAACAGGCAGAAATGACACCCTGCAGTGGGACTAGCCATCTATCACTGGAAGTTTTTCTTCTGCCTGCAACTGTTACATGAGCCCAGGTGTTGGCTGGAATACATTCCTGACACACAGGGAGCTGCACTGGAAAAAATTCCTCAAAAATGACGATCTTTTCATTTTTGCTGATTTTGAAGGTAGAGTATCATATTAGAATCCCAACTGGAACAGAGTAAGTAAATACTCTTCTGTTTGTAAGACAGCCATAAAAGATGAGGGTGATTAGCAAACCTCTAGAGCCACCTATTTCAGGAACAAGACTTTTAAATGCCTAGTGATTTTAGGTGCCTGGATTTTGAATACCTAGTACAAAGCCTTTTGGATAATTTTGATTCTCTTATCCCAGAAGATCAGATTTTCAGGACAGATTATACTTCCATGTCTTGAAGATCAGCCTTCTTAATGGTGTTGCTATTTGCAACCACTCCTATATCACTTTCTACTTAAGAAAATTGTGGTTTGAAAATGAAGTTGTTCTTTTTGGAACATGACAAATTGGCAGGAGTTTTTGATCCAAAGCTTTTCTCCAGAGGCTTCAGTCTTTTCCAGGAATATGTGCAACTGCTCTGTTCTGCCAAAGGAGGCAGGAGAGGGCAGAAAAGGGAAAAAAAAACTGTCTGGTGCAGGCAGCAGCCTGGTGGGCAGGTACCCCCCTGAGAAGGCCAAAGGGATGGTGCATGCCCATGCCTTGTGACACAGTCACGCCTCAGACGGCTGTCTTCATCTTGCCTCACTCTAGGTGTCTAAAATGAGCTTTCTGAACTCTCTGGTAGGTCATTTGAGAGCAATGGGTACTTCTGGAGACCCATCCCAAGATAGTTGTGATTAACTACTCTCCTGATACGTTGATCTCCACTGGATCCATCACTGACATCACTCTTCTGATGTGAGTTTCCTTCAGAAAATGTCAGTGCCTGGAAAGTGGAAACAATATATAAGTAAACAATCATTAAACCAGATCTGACCCTGGTACATTGGTTGTAGCACTTGTCTGGGATAGAAGACAGCTGGGAGTATGCTGTGATGATCCAGAATCGCTCCAGGTGGCCAAAGGCTGTGAAAACCAGGCTTTGAACTTTTCTGGCAGGAGGATTTCTCCCTGGCTCTTCACAAAAAAAGACTATGCAAAGTTCTTGTTTTCATTCCAGCAGAGAATGGAAACACTTTTGAAACTGTGAGAGCTTTGGCAAAATGGGAAAGCTGCTTCCTGTGAATCTTTAACCAGGAACATGTGCTGCCTAATAAAAATGCAGAGGGCAGGCTACAGAAGCAGCATACAGCAGCATGCAGGAGGGTCCAGCCTGCCTGCAGGTTATGTAGGGCATTCAGCAACTCTTCCAAGTCCCTGTTAGCAACAACAACAAAAAAGCAGATGAGGCCTCATTGTATTTTCCCTGACAGCATTTTATACCAGGAGCAATTCACGAGGGTTGTTCAGTCCCACTGTGTGACATGGGTGCCAGTGCTCCTGAAAGCATTTGCAGCTGCTAGGTGAAACGGTAGTTAATAAATTGAAGGCTTTGTTAGGAGACTGTGTTTCACCTCCAATTACAAACTGGTTCAGCTTAATTTCTAGACATTAAATCTAATATGTTCCAGACTAAGTGTGCAGCCTTTGCTTTTCAGTAGTTGTTTTGACACCAGGGGGCCTAAAAGCTCAGGGGCAGTGTTACATTGCCCTCTGATGAAAGTTGGAGGTAGTCTCTGTATAACCACTGAGGGTCTACCCCATGCCTCCCAATTCACAGCAGGCCTTTCTCCCTGTCTCCTCACCTCCCAGCCCTGTTTCACATCACCTCTAGCCCAAGCCCTCTACCCTCTCGCCCCAGTCTCCTACAGGCCAGCAGTCTCAGGATCCCCTTGAGAAGGGCATGGAGTAGAGCTCCACGCTCACCTGCTGCTCTCTGCCATTCCAGTTTCCCCTCCCAGCTGCCTTGCTGGGTGCTGCTGCATCCTCCGGAGCTATATGGATGAATTATTGATGTTTCTTCACCTGGCCCCAAAACTAGCCGGAAAGACAGCCCAACACAGCTGATAGAACTGTACTATGCACTCCATGCATTTAATCCATACCTTTCCTTGTCTTTTTCTGCAGATCTCACTCCTCTGATTACAACTGAAGTTCCAGTCCACCCTTGAAGCGCTCTCAGCCTCTTCACTACAAGTACAAGCAGTCATTCATGACAGATAAAATATATTACTTCACCAAACACCTATATTCTGTGGCTTCTGTATTTTAAGACTTTGAACTATGCATACCTGCTAGTTTTAAGACCCACACACTCCCTGCAGATTAATTTGGCCCAAGCAGAAAATTGCTTCTCAATTATATCCAGTCTTTTTTCTTCCTAGGTTTCATTCTGTTTATCTTCACTGTTAGCAATGTTTCCTTCCCTGTTCTTGAGTCTGAAGTCTCTTTGTCCAGCCTTGCCTAGCCAAAACCACCAGTGCTTAACTTTCCAAGATTCTGTTCCACGGTTTCCCTTCCTTCCCCATGGCCATTATGACTTCTTTAGGTCCAGCTTTTGATAATACTCACAAGTATTCAGCTTGTTTGTTTACTGCTTAAAGAACAGCATGCTTCCCTACCTTCATCTGTGTCTGGACCCAATTCAACATTATTGAGAAGTTTTCATGAAATCAGAATGGAAATTTGGTTGGATCTAGAGGTGCATTTGGGGATGCATATGTTGTGCACACAAGATTATATTGCATTAGGATAACCTGAGATGGCTGCATAACCATCGTCCTCTGTAAACTGAAGAACATGCCTGTGGAATGACTTCCCTTTAGACATACTCCTTAGTTTCTTGGATAGAGCTGAAGTTAAGGAGACTCAAAACTGATTGTTTTTCAGACTACTTTGATTTTGCTTCAGGTTCTTTTCTCATGCCTTGCCACATAGCTACGAATCACAGCCATTGTGCTCTGTTTTGACTCTCTTTGCTCGTCTGTGAAAAGTTTTTACATGATGTATCTTGAGACATGCTTCTCATTTACTAGCCATGTGTCCTGTTTTGCTGGAGCACCTCTCCTGTGAAGACAGGCTGAGGGAGTTGGGGTTGTTCAGCCTGGGGAAGAGAAGGCTCCAGAGATACCTTACAGTGGCCTTACAGTACCTAAAGGGGGGCTGCAGGAAAGCTGGGGAGGGAGTCTTTGTCAGGGGATGCAGTGATAGGACAAGGGGGAATGGCTTTAAACAGAAAGAAGGTAGGTTTAGAGGGACCCCTGCTCCACGTGGGGTCCCTCCCGTGGGATGCCATCCTTCCCGAACTGATCCTGCAGGGGCTGCCCACAGGCAGCAGCTTTTCAGGAACTGCTCCCACACGGCTCCCTACCACGGGGTCCATCCCCCAGGAGCAAACTGCTCCAGCACGGGTCCCCCACGGGCGACAGCTCCCCCCAGACCCCCTGCTCCTGCCTGGGCTCCTCTCCACGGGCTGCAGCTCCGGCCCGGGGCCTGCTCCTGCGGGGACTCTCCATGGGCCGCAGCCTCCTCCAGGCCACATCCACCTGCTCCACCGGGGGCTCCTCCACGGGCTGCAGCATGGAGATCTGCTCCATGTGGGACCCATGGGCTGCAGGGGGACAGCCTGCTCCACCAGGGGCCTCTCCACAGGCTGCAGGGGAACTTCTGCTGTGTGCCTGGAGCACCTCCTGCCCTCCTGCTGCACACACCTTGGGGTCTGCAGGGCTGGTTCTCCTCACTCTCACAGCTGCTGTAGTGCAGCAGTTTTGTTTTTCCCTTTCTTAAATCTGCTCTCACAGAGGCACAAACAACATTGCTCCCTGTTTTGGCTCTGGCCAGCAGTGGGTCCCTTTGGATCCATCTGAAACTGGCCCTTATCTAACGTGGGGCAGCTTCTGGATTCTTCTCATAGAGGCCAGCCCTGCAGCCCTCCACTGCCAAAACCTTGCCATTTAAACCCAATACAAAGGGGAAATAATAATGCAGAGCCTGTGTGAGATCTGCAACTTTCTGGAGCCTTTCTCAGCTAGCCCGTAAGTCCTCCCTGACCTATGTCCCCTCAGGAAGACTGCAAAGCATGAACCAAAAGTTTTCCCTCTCTGAAACACCCTAGAAAAGAAAGGAGCATCAAGCTGGAAGATCGGGAATCTACTGATGTATGTGAAGGAGTTGCATGTGAAATCCTGACCTTGTACATGCAGTTTAGAAATCAACGCTCTGATATTTTGTTTTTAGTCTCAAATGTGATTTGAAGCTCTGGAGGGCAGGGTTAGCGTGTTTTGCACTGGGCCATCAGTCCTGGCATTGGATCAGCAGTGGGAAAATGCTGTCAGGGTGTACATAATCATATCTCTTCTATCCCTAATCTTTACAATGTCATGTTAATTATTAATTTATTCTAATATCACAGTGCAATAAACTCAATAATTCTCTTTAAGTACATGGCTTTGATTCCAGTGCTGCTGAGATTGTAATGCTCTCAGATAACAAACACAGCAGAAGGAGTCAGGGACTTGGGCCAGATCTCACACAAAGCCTGTGTTAGCCTTTCACCACCTGCACTTAACACAAGAAGTTATCACATTCCTCTCTAACAGTCCTCCAAAGTGGACTTGGGTAAATCATAGTAACAGTGCCATCACATGCCATTACGAGGAAAATCTTGCTTTTATAACGTTACAAAGGTGGGAAGTTCAATGCTGATTGGCTGAGGTTCTGTGGGAAGCTCAGCAGCATGCCCTATATATTGCAAGAGATGAGGGGGACCATCTTCTATTTCCATTGCAAAAATGGGCTCCAGCAGCTTGGTGCTCTGCCTAGCACTTCTATTATGTTATGCATATGGTACTCCAGTCTCTGTAAGTAGAACCCTGACTTCTACAGGCTCCCGTCAGTCCAGAGACATCCCATACCTTATACTGGCTGTATTTCATTCTCTTTCAGGTTGGGCATCTCTCCGGTGATGCTGGTAAGTGCTCTGTGAGTTGTTTCGAGCTTTGAAGCATTTTCTTTTGCCTGCTCTGTACCACCACATCTGAACACATGTTTTGTCTGTCTTGCAGCTGAAGATGCTGGTGATGGTGAGATAATCAAAGACATTCCAGACATAAACTTAGGTAAGTTCATGTGTAAATTCTCATCCAGTCCTGAACCTACCCGTACCTTCTCCCTGGTGACCAGTGATGGGTTGCATGGGAATGGCACCAAGCTTTTCCAGGGGAGGGTCATACTAGGTATTAGGAAAAATTTCTTTATTGTGAGGGTGGTCGAAGACTGGAACAGGCTTCCTAGAGAGGTGGTTGATGCCCCATGGCTGCCAGTGTTCAAGAGGCATTTGGAAAATGCCCTTGATAATGGACTTTAAATTTTGGTTACCTGTGAAGTGGTCAGGCAGTTGGACTTGATGACCTTTGAAAGTCCCTTCCAACCGACCTGTTCTGTTCTGTTCTGTTCTGTTCTGTTCTATACTGTTCTATTCTGTTCTATTCTATTCTATTCTGTTTCGTTCTGTTCTGTTCTATAGTTTGAGCAAAATGCTGAAGTTTCACCTCTGTTGTGGGTGGAATTGTAGTTTAGACAGACCACAACTCTATATAAGCAAAGAATGTAGATTTGTTTTACTTCTGAAGTTTGGACAGACCCCTGGTGTTAAGAAAGTAACACATTTTATGAATTGAAAGGTTCCAGAGTCCGCCCCATCTATACATGGTTTTTGTAAAGGTTTACAAACTAGACAATAGCTTTGATATTTTCTTGAGCATCTATGTAAGAGGCAAGGAAATCAAAAGGAAAAGACCCAACACATTGTACAGTCTTCCTCTATTTTTTTTTAATGTCCTGTAGTGCAAATTTCCATATATCCTTCTTCGATGGTGCACTATACAATGTTTTTCCTGATGCATTCCTCAATAGTACTATATTATTTAGAGAATTGTCTCATTGTGTCACTGTTGCCACTGCCTGGCAGCAACAAGAGGTTATAAAGCTAGACACAGATAATCAATGTCACCAGATTTCTGCCATCAAAAATGCAGATATTGCTGAGTAGTAAATATTGAGTAGAAGCTAAGGCTAGACCCTCTTTATTTTCTGTAAGTGTCTGAGGACATAACTTTGTATGAGTAGGTTCACTATGGCTTTTGAGTTAAAATATTTATTTGATGTATTTTGTATCACATTTACATTACCTTCCATTAAATTTATTTTCAGCTGCTGGACTGGACCTCTTTCAGGGTGATATCTTGCTCCCTGTAAGTAATTAAAAACTTTATAGCTAGCATTTGCTCTAATTGTATTTTTGGTACAAATCAGCCCATCTCCCCACAGCAGCTGCATCACCAGCTGTTAATTCCCTTTTCAGAAAAATCAGCGAAATGCCATAAGAAATGAGAGCTACAGATGGAACTTCCCCATTCCCTATATTCTGGGTGATAACCTTGGTAATGCAGATATTTATTCTAATTTTAATTCAACTCCAATCCTTGTTTGCACTGGAGTCACCATGATAAAAATCTTCCTTTTTTTTTTTTTTTTTTTTTTTCCCCATTCTGGTTCTCTCACATTAAAATTCACTAATAACCAGATTATTCCTTTTCATCAAAACCATTTTTTTTTGCCTACAGCTATCATGACAAAACATAATCAAATCCAATCACTTTTCTTTTTAATCATTTTTCTTTTTGGACCCATGCACAAATCTGTGTGTATTACCTCTTCGGGGTGAATGATCTGCAGTGTCTTAGAGGTGCTTTGTTGTTGACATCTGTTTTTCAGATCTGAATGCCAAAGGAGTCATTCTCCAGGCATTTGAGATGTTCCGTCTTAAGTCTTGCATTGATTTCAAGCCATATGAAGGAGAGAGAACCTACATATTCTTTAGGAAAGAAAGTGGGTAAGGTTATATCAATTTCTGTGTAGTTCTGCTGTGTAGAATCAGCTGAAAATTCATTTAATCTGACTTCAGCAGTCTGAAAGTTTAGTCTAAGTTTGTTGTCAGTGGAGAAAGAGGCCACCACAAAAGCAACCCACCTTAGATTCAGCTTGAAAGCAGCTGCCTCCCTCTGCTGACTGCAGAGGACATTCAGATAAAGAACTTGAAATGGGCTTATAATGTTTGGATGGCTACTCTTCAATTCTCAGTATTGCTGGGCTTTCTTCAACTTTCCAGCCTAGGGTTGTTTTGTATTTCCCTGGTGGATGAAGTGATCCCAAAGTACAGCCGCTTAACTTACCAAAAATGTGAATAGCCAGAATTTAGGTTTTGAAAAATTTGGAAGAAAGTTTTGTTGTTGTTGTTGTTGTTTTTTAAAAAAAAGGTGTGGAAAGACAGTTTATTGCACTATTACTATTATTTCCTATATCTAAACATACTTTTAAAGAGCATCTAGAAAAGGACAAAAATCTCATTATATCAGCTGTGAATATTTCATGTTCTCCCAGAACTTCATAAAGCATGTAGACAGTGATATTTCTGCCCTCAGCTCTACCTTAAGTTTCGGATATATGTCCTAAAAATAACGTAAACTATGATTTTGACAAGTTGGTGCTGAAGAGCCTGGTACCAGAAACTCCTCAGCAGTAGCTATTGAAGACACCACAGGCTCAAGCTCTTTGTTTTCACTGCCCACTGAGTATGTTTTCTGGAGCTTAGTTTGCCTGCAGGGTAGAATACCTATAGATATTTAGATACTTGGTCAGTACTTAAAGAAAGATTTATAGCACTATAGTATAATTTGTATTTAAAGTGAGCAAACTGAGAACTTAAATGCAAAGAAGAAAACTCTATCTGGCAGTAAGATCTCTCTCTTTCTCAGGTGTTGGTCCATGGTGGGGGACCTGCAGACTGGACAGAACCTCTCTATTGGGGCAGGGTGTGACTACAAAGCAATTGTAGAACATGAGATCCTGCATGCTTTGGGATTTTACCACGAGCAGTCAAGGATGGACCGAGATGACTACGTGACAATCTGGTGGGATGAAATTATTACAGGTTGGTTTTGAACTTCAAGTCAGTTTTTCTAAAGTGCAGACATAACAGTATATTCCTTCCCCTGACAGATTTAAAAACTTGATTAAAGATATGACTTAGAGACACTGGGCCACCCTGGAGACCCCTGTAAATCAGTCTGTAACTGGATTTTGATACAGCTTCCCTGGTGAAGGACCAGAGACTATCTAAGGCTGTAGGAGAGAGAATCTGCTTGGAAATCAGAAACCTATTACCCCTTGGCTCCACAACTGATCTGCTCCCTGATTTAGAGCACATCACTTCTCTCTAAGAATCTATTTTCTCTTGCCAAACAATTGCAAATTGTAAGCTTACTGGGAGGGTGTCTTGGGACCCCAACATGTTCTGAGTTTCAAGGTGGTTCTCTAATGAAGGGTTCTCCAAAATCTGAAATGGTTTTTTACTCAGAGATTCAGATTTTCCAGGGACTGGAAAGATCTCCTTTTACATAAAGAAGCCCCAAAGTGGCTTCACTTTGATCAGATAGGACACATAAATGAGGTTTAATAAGAGCAAGTGTAGAGTCCTGCACCTGGGAAGGAACAACCGGATGTATCACTACAGGCTGCGGGACGACCTGCTGGAGAGGAGCTCTGAGGAGAAGGACCTGGGGGTCCCGTTGGATGACAGGTTGACCATGAGCCAGCAGTATGCCCTGGTGGCTGAGAGGGCCAATGGGATCCTGGTGTGCATTAAAAGGAGTGTGGCCAGCAGGTCAAGGGAGGTGATCCTCCCCCTCTACTCTGCCCTGGTCAGGCCTCACCTGGAGTACTGTGTCCAGTTCTGGGCTCCCCGGTACTAAAAAGACAGAGATCTCCTGGAAAGAGTCCAGTGGAGGGCCACAAAGATGATACGGGGCCTGGAGTATCTTCCCTATGAAGAAAGGCTGAGATACCTGGGTCTGTTCATCCTGGAGAAAAGAAGACTGAGAGGGGATCTCATCAATGTATATAAATACCTGAGGTGTGGGAGACAGAGGGATTTGGCCAACCTCTTTTCAGTGGTTTGTGGGGACAGGACAAGGGGCAATGACCACTAGATGGATCACAGGAAGTTCTGCACCAACATGAGAAAGAACTTTTTCACCGTGAGGGTGATGGAGCACGGGAACAGGCTGCCCAGGGAGGTTGTGGAGTCTCCTTCTCTGGAGATATTCAAGCCCATCTGGACGCCTACCTGGGCAGCCTGCTCTAAGGAACCTGCTTTGGCAGGGGCGTTGGGCCCAATGATCCTTCGAGGTCCCTACCCCAACCCCTTCAACTCCCCCAACCCCTGTGATTCTGTGATTCTGTGATAAAATAGGGTTCTACCTTGCTCTCCACTGCCCAGTGTCTCTTGCAGGTACTTGCTTTCACGTTTAACTTCTTCAGATTCAGTGGCTTTCTGAGTTTCAGCAAACACTCCACAGTCCCCCCAGGCAATCTTCTGTCTTCTGTGAGGTCTGGTTATGTACTACTTACTTTATGATCACATATTTTTCTGAAAAAGAGTGAATGAGAATCTACAGCAAGTTCCAAATGCATGCTAGCAAAGACACCAAGTATAAACTCTCCTCCTATTCCCAATGGTGATGCTTTGAGATATCAGTGCAGGAAAGTTGCCCTGCCATCGCTCATGCTCTGTGTGGAAGCCAGATCACTTCAGACTCCAGGGTAATGCACTCAACATTTTTGCATGTAAGTGAAAAATACATGCAAAAGACTTTTCATAAAGTAACAGGATCCAGGGAACATTGTGTTATCTTTTGGACAGATAAAAACTGCTGGTGCAAGCAGTCTCTACTGACCTCTAAGTGCAGTATCTGATATTTTGAATTGCTCCCAGCTGAATGGCCATGTGCATTCCTACTTGTCTCTACACTCTACGTGTTGTCTCTTGTGGTGGCTGAGCAGGAATGTATCTGTTGATCTTGCAGACCATCATTTTTATTGCTATCAGCAGCCCTGAAAACAGATCACCTTATTACTAATTAGGTCTCAGCTTGAGTCAAGGTGATGAAGTTGATGGTGATAGTAATAGTATCTAGATTCTGAATTTTATGGAGTGCACCCTCAGCAAGTTTGCTGACAACACAAAGCTGGAAGGAGTGGCTGATACCCCAGAGGGCTGTGCTGCCATTCAGAGGAACCTCGACAAACTGGAGAGATGGGCTGAGAGGAACCTCATGAAGTTCAACAGGGGCAAGTGCAGGGTCCTGCACCTAGGGAGGAATAACCCCAAGCACCAGTACAGGCTGGGGGGTGACCTGCTGGAGAGCAGCTCTGCAGAGAGGGACTTGGGAGTCCTGGTGGACAGCGGGCTGACCATGAACCAGCAGTGTGCCCTTGTGGCCAAGAAGGCCAACGGTACCCTGGGGTGCATTCAGAGGAGCGTGGCCAGCAGGTCAAGGGAGATAATCCTCCCCCTCTACTCAGCCCTGGTGAGGCCACACCTGGAGTATTGTGTCCAGTTCTGGGCTCCCCAGTACAAGAGGGATATGGAGCTACTGGAGAGAGTCCAGAGGAGGGCTATGAAGATAATTAGAGAGATTATTTTTTGGTGTATAAAGTAGACTCAAATGTGGAACAACAGAAAAACAATACGGATTATGTTTTTTAGTGTGACACTATTCTGAATGGAGCTCTGGAGCTGGGCTGATACCATTACAGTCAGTTCCTATATACTTTATACATTTCTATCCATACTCTAAGCTTTCATTTTCAAGTTAGGCAAATTTCTTAAGTAGAAAACTTCTACTGAAGCCATTTGAAAGAACTAAAGGTTTAGAGATGGAATAGAAAGGTTAATTTGCTGACCCTGTGTGTGTTGGATTTAGCCATGCTGTATGTCAGAAACATGAACACTATGCTAGCTTATAACTAGAACCATCACATATACCTTCCACCTTGGACAGGGACTGCCCTAAAAGTCAAACAGGCATTATTTGCCAAAATACGCAGTTTGGGGCCATACTCCATCTGAGTGCTTGCAGATGGCTGTATCAGTATGAGTTCGTATGAATTCCTCTATGTTGTTGGGATCAGCACAGACAGGATTTACCACATGTTACAGAAGAAGGCACAAAATTCTAGACAATAAAAAAAAATCTGTCAAGTCTTGATTTGTTCAGTGCCCTTCAGTCTGGGGTTTTGGTTTAGTTCACCTCAACTTGCAGTACTATCTGCTCTTCTAAGGGGAAATAAGGCTGATATGTTTGTGCTGCGTATATGTGTGTGTCCATCTGTTCCTGCATTAGTGATCTGTAAACCCAAATTTAATAGCATGGTAACAGTTTTGGCCATAATGCATTTTCACATACTTCAATGCAGATAGCTGCTGGCTAAAGAGATCCCCTATTCAGGCTGCTATTGGTAGAAAAGCTAATAAACCTATAATTTGAGAGAAAAAACACAGGAGAGCCTAAGAAATAAGATTGCCTCCTCACTATATGGTTTATATCTTCTACAAACAAATAGAAGTTACCCTTTGCCTGGTAATGATCTGAAAAACAACATTATTACACATGCCTGTGTAGTGCCAAGGTTTTGTCTCCAGCTATAAAAAGCGATAGCATGTAATTATCAAGATTCTCACTATTTTTGATTAAAGGTGCAACTCAGATACCTGCAAGAAAATAAACTCAAGCCTTTATACAATCTCAAGCCTTGGACTGAAGACCTTTGTGCCTATTACGCAGCTGAAGGGAAGGGCAGCCATTACACAGAGAAGCTGTAATTATCCACTGAGTGCAGTCATGTGTTGTTTCTTCTTAGAGGGAGAATGCCAGATATTTTGAAAACATTATTTGTGATTGGAAATGCTGGGAAGCTCTCCTTATTTATTTCCATGCCAAAGTAGGTGAAATGGCTCCCTCTTCCTGTCCCAGCAGACACCTTCATAATGAAAGACTTTCTCTAAGAACAAATGATTTCACCAAGAAACTTTGAGACACATTTCCAAAAGACATCTCCATAGCAATACGAGAGCAATATAATCAATCTAGGGTAAAACAAACTATTATTTTTTTTCCACAGATTCCTAATGTGCCCTTTGCTACAAAGGAGACCAGAGCCTGGGGGCAATCCAGGACTTCTATACCTGGCTCCTTAGGAAGTGAAAAGCTCCAGGACTCCTCCTTGTTCTTATGTGATCTAATATTCTGGGAAACCTTTGCATCAATATTCACAGGCTCTGGAATGAAGTACATTAATACTTAAATTTAGTCCTTCAGGATGCTTACCATTAGACCATCTAATCTGATTTCCTTTGTATCGTTCTTTACAGCTCATTGATATTTGACTTTGAAGCTACTGAAGTCATATGAGGGTGCAAAACTGCAATCTAAAGCCAATGCTTTGTTGTCAAAATTACTTCACAAACCAATCTTGCTACATTTGAGTATTTTATCCTAAAGTAATTGCTATCAGGTAGATCAAGTCTGCCTCATAAAACCGCATTCAAGGGGCCGTGCTTAAACCATTTCCTTTCCAGTTCATCTGTGAGTTGAAAAACTTTTCTGTTCTTTTACTAGACAAAGAACACAACTTTCTGAAGTACGATGACAGCTTCATCACTGACCTGAACACCCCCTACGACTACGAATCAGTGATGCACTATGCACCATTTTCCTTTAACAAAAATGACAGTATCCCCACAATCACGGCGAAGATACCAGCATTTAATGACATAATTGGACAACGTCTAGATTTCAGTGCCATCGACCTGGAAAGACTTAATCGCATGTATAACTGCAGTAAGTCATAAGTTAACCATAACAAATTATTTGTTTTTACTTCTCAGATGCTCTTGAAGCAGTACTGAAGAGGGCCTGTGGTGCAGAGACAAACTGTTTACTCCCTCCTCATCCCTCTCTTTGGCTCTGCTAACTGCTCACTTTTATAAAGTCCAGTTACTCAGCAAAAGTCAGGCCATTCACATCTTTTCTTCCATTGCTCCAAGGGGCTCAGACGTGGTTGTTTGCTGGTATGTGAGCAGTTTCATTATGCCTCTGCTATGAGGTGAAGGCAAATGTACTTTGTCCTCTTTTACTGATGTTCAGTCTTAATTAGATTATTTTGCACCTGGGATTGGCTGATTCTAGAGTCTGACACTCCATCAGTTGGTTGCTGATCTGATCCAAGATGTTATCACCAGGTGTGATTGTTGGTAACAACTTATTGTCCCTGTGAATCTGCCATCCACGTGCTGGCAAACTCAGCTGAACCTACCTAAGGTGACTGGCTGGACTTTGCTTCAAGGGGATGCTCATCAAGCAGATTGTAACTGCTGGGGTTTGGGCCTTCACTAGATGATGTCTATACTAGTATAAATAAAACAAATACTAAAATTAGAGCAGAAATACTCCAGTTTTATGTTAAATTATATAATGCTTTGGAGATAACCATGTGTGCATTTTTTTTTAAGCTTCAACACACACTCTTTTGGATCAGTGTTCCTTTGAGCTTGAAAATATCTGTGGCATGATTCAGGGCACCAGAGATGACCTAGACTGGGTCCATCAACAGAGCAGTGCTGGAGGGCAGGAAGACCACACACTTTCTGGGCGCTGCAGAGGTAAAGTAATTAACGCTTTCCTATAGACAAGGAGTTAGCTGTAGCAATGGTCTCTTTTGCATGTCTGTGCTGGGCTATGTGCATTAAATACAGCACCTTTAACAACTTCTCTTCATTGTGGTTAACCCTTCAGAAAACCCAGCAATGGCTACTCTGAAAACACATTATTAAATGATCATATTTAGGAGACCATGCAGAAAACATCCTAGTTGTAATATTTCATGTTAAGCAAAGCACCCTTTTTCTTTGCACTTGTCTTGGCACTGTGGGTCTGAGCTTATGGTTGCACCACTGCTTTCATTAAGCTTTTAAAGCACAGTGGAGTGTTCTTCACACCATCAATATAAAAGGGGACAAAGAACAATCTTAACTGGAGGAATTTTGATATAACCTGGAAAAGGATTTACTGCAGCTTCCAAAGTCTGAGTAAGAGTTATGTTGCTCCATGATAAGAATGGAATAGCACTCATGAGCTACACATAAACATGTTTGGAAAGTGAATGATAAGCTAAGCTTGAGGAGTGCTGGCTCTGGAGAAGGAAGAAAGTTACAATGATTTTTTATGATAGGAGTCTAGGGATAATTTTGTTTTTAACAGGCTATTTTTGCCATTTTTCACAGGAAGAAAATCCCAAGCAGGGTGGAGTAAACCCCAGTGAGGGTTACAGGTTGCTAGCTTACAAATGAGAATAAAGATTAAGTCCCACCAGGCAGTTCTGAAAAGCAAGAGACTGATTTGTCATTATTTAGACATGGAAAACTACAACAGACTTTTTTTTTTTTTTTTTTTAAAGTGACTTTGGTAAATTTTGTCTAAGTTCAGGGTGAAGGAATCCTGGCCTAACACACATTCAGTTGTGCTTTTTTACTCTTCAAAAAAGGCAAAGCTTGACTTGCTGCTGTAAACAGGTGGAGACTGTTCCCCTGAAGTGACCCTGAAGAGAACAGATCCTTAACCACTTGTAAAGCTGGTGGTTGTCAGTCAGGTCTGAGAATGCAATATAACTCAAGAAAACCATCAGACAGTGTCTATAAGTACATGCTTCTAACCCTCATCTGTCTTTTTTCATTCCTTCTCTCCTTTTATTTTTTTCCCCATGGTATAATTGTAAATGAAGAAGAAGAATTCAGCTGAGTTATTTGATATTTTGGGGTAAAATCCAGTCTGTCCAAAGTAAGCACTTAACTTGCACTTAGCATCTTGTGACTTTGTGCAAAATAAGTACTGATGTTTTCCTAAGGAGTTAATGGAGAGGGTTAGGTGTCTCTGAGGATCTCCAGAGTGCCAAAATGAATTGCTTGAGTAGGGAGTGCCTCTCTTTTCTTTGCCTCCATCAGGAATTTAAACACGTTTGGAGAACTGCTTCTGCAGCCATCTCAAGTGGGACCTAATTTTGTTTTCCTAACATGGATGAATTGTATTTTGCCCAAACAGTTCGACTTCTTGCATTGTTGACTTATTACTGGCTAAACTGAAGGAGGGGAAGTACAACCTAAAATGTAGAGAGGAACTGGCAGCCTGGCTCTGGATTTGATCTATGTATCCCATTGCTGAAGTCTGCTGAGGCCATATCCTAACTGCCATAGATGCTTTCTGTTGCTTTTATTTCGCTTTCTTATCAAGAATGAGGTAGAGTCTGGATCATCTGGGGCTTTGATACCACAATAAGCTCAACAACAAAGCACCTGAATAAGGCTCACAGTCTTGTTTCCCACTTGGAGCAGCAGTGATCGTACTTCAATTTAACATAAATTTAACTTACGGCAAATTGTTACATGCGTGCATAAAGCAATTCAGTGCCTTTGGCAAAGTTTTTGTGGGTATAATTTCAAAACCTTGTTACAATGTGCTAATAGTAAAGGAGAATGTTGCCTCTACATAGTTGGAGCAAATGCAGTAGACAGAACAGCTCTAATAGCTCCACTGACCATGCAGGTGGCTGTACTGTGTTTATGCAACTGCAGGTTTGACTGATGATACCCGAACTGTTACCTAAAACCACAAGAGTCCAAGGAACCTGCCCCCAGCAGAGGAGGCTTTCCCATAGAAGCTGAAAAAATGTTACTTGTTAATCTAATCATAGGCTGTAATGGGTAACTGAAGAGCAATGCAATACAGATAAGATGTGACAAGTTCATGTGATACCAAGACGTGCATGCAGATGCTTAATTCCTGGTACACATAAGGAGAAAAGTAGATACTTCAAATCTAAAGCTAACTTTAGAGAAACTTAGTAGGAAATTAAACTAGAGGGACAGAAATTCTTACCTAATTTGCCCAATCCCAGAAGCTGAGATTTCGGAAGTATTTGGACTAGTTACTTACAGACTTTATCTCTGCTCAAGGTCAAGAAAGCGCTATTTCAGTGCCCAAACCTTTTTTGTTATCTTTGTCACTGATAAGAAATTATTTTACTCTTCATAAGGTAATAAAGTGTATGATCTCCAAGATCTCATCATTGGATTATCTTTGGTATAAACCAAGTAAAAGATATGTCTGCTAGTTACTTGCTGTCAGCACTGAATCTTCTGTCTCATCTCTGACACTCCTGAGGCATCCAACTTCCAGCAAAACTGACAGTAGCTGCTGGCAATGAGTTCCATATATATGCTACACTACTAGCCCTACTAGTCCTAAACTACTTGGTACCCCCGTCTATCTTGAATGGTTATTATGCACTGTTTCCTCTACTATTTATGTTAGCTACTACACTTATGTCTACTGAAAGAGCGGAGTTGAAATGATAAATATATACCCTGTGGCTAGCAGGAAAGGTGGAAAGAGGTGATGACACTCTACACTTTTTTCACAGATGCTGGCTACTTCATGTACTTCAACACCAGCTCTGGAAATGCAGAAGAGGCGGCAGTCCTGGAGTCTCGAATCCTTTATCCCAAGAGAACTCAGCAGTGCCTCCAGTTTTTCTATAAGATCACAGGAAGCCTTTCTGACAAGCTGATCATCTGGCTTAAGGAAGATGATGGGACTGGAAATGTCCGCAAGATGAGGAAAATTGAAACCTTTCAGGGTAATTCCAGAAATGAGAGGAACATAGCACTTTTGAGAAGGAAAAGTTGGCTTAGAAATCAAAACATTTTTCCTAAGCTACCAGGAGAGTATGTTGCGGTCCAGCTAAGGATTTTGGTATTAGGCAATATTTAGTACTCACATTTAGCAGTGAAACCATGGGTTGTTATTATGTAATTTAAGTGTTCCACAGCAGAAGTCACGATGTTCCCAATCTAACAATGTTATGTTATGCTCAGTGAATGGGAGGGACCCCAAACTGCTGGAAATCATTGGCCAGATCTCCATTGACTATAGTATGATCTGACAGTGAGCTGTTCATCTTTAGACATTAGGAATACCTGTGCTCATCTTTAGATATAAGGAACCCCAGCCTGAATTTTTATATGTCTGCAAATAGAAAAATATATGTAACTTTGGAAATGTGAATGAGCTCCCACTCTGGGTGATTTTGCTAAATAGGACAAATTCAGCCACTGCATCACTAAGCATTTTTGCTGTCAAAACCCAAGACCTGTGATCAGCCTCCTTTATCAGGCTACTGCATCTTGCAGGGAAGGACAAGTCCATGAAAAGGTGACCCATAAGAGTTAATTTTAACACGTTGGGTCACTGACACCCATCCACTTCTTATGTCTTGGTATTTAGCATGCTGTTCATTATACTAAAGACTGTCATTCACTAAGGTGTGAAGAGTTCCTAATACAATGTGTCCAAAGCAATTTGATGATACTGCAATGTAAGCATAATATAATCATAATACCCACTTAAGACTTCCATCCTTCATGGCTCTGTGAGAGGTCCAGTTGTCCAAAAATACAGATGGAATAGCTAACTGGGAATAAGCTGCTTCAGAATATCACTAATCATGCTGATGTCAATGTTTTGCTTTCCTTTCACAAAAGCGGATAATGACCGTAACTGGAAAATTGCTCACGTAACCCTCAATGCTGAGAAGAAGTTCCGATACCTCTTCCAAGGACTAAAGGGCAACCCCAGCTCTTCATCTGGTGGGATCGTTATCGACGATGTCACACTGACAGAGACCCCCTGTCCCACAGCTGTGTGGGTCATTCGGAATTTCAGTCAAATCCTCAAAAATGCATCGAGTGATGTTATTCAAAGCCCCCGGTTTTACAGCCCTGAGGGTTATGCTTATGGCATAAGTTTGTATCCCCAGTCCAGAATCAGTGGCTACACTCGCATTGCCTTTCATTTGTGCAGTGGAGAGAATGATGCTGTTCTAGAGTGGCCAGCTCTGAACCGCCAAGCCATGCTCACAGTGCTGGACCAGGACCCTGACATCTTGAAAAGGATGTCTGCTAGCAGAAGTTTCACCACAAATAAAGACCATGTTATGTCAGGTAAGTATTATTTGCCTAGAGGAATGGTGGAAATGAAAGCCAAAGAATCTGAGTCACAGGACAGCGCAGGAGTCAGAGTTGGGCAACTTTGGCTTCATTTTCCAGTTTGGGGCATTTTCCTGTTTATGACTCAGCGTTCCTATCTGCCAAAGATCATCTGACGTAAAAAACAATGCATAGAAGGTTGTTGTTACTACGAACAATCACTGAGATATCAGAGTTTGACTCTAAACAAAATCATAGAATCATAGAACTGTTTCAGTTGGAAGGGACCTTGAAGCCCATCCTGTCCCAACCCCTACCATGGGCAGGGACACCTCCCACCAGCCCAGGCTGCCCAAATCCCATCAAGCCTGGCCTTGGGCACTGCCAGGGATGGGGCACCACAGCTTCTCTGGGCATCCTGCTCCAGTGCCTTACCATCCACATAGTAAAGAATTCTTCCTAGTATTTAATCAAAATCCACCCTTTTTTAGTTTAAAACCATTACCCCTTATAACAGACTTGTAGAGTTTTCCTGTGCCAAGCAGCTGGCAATTCCCATCCTGCCTGTGAATGGTCACCACAGGACTACGTAATGCCACTAGAGGGCTTTATTCCATTGCATCCAACAATAATTTAAGCTACAACTACATTTTTGGGGGCTAGGTTAACTTGAACATACACAGTCTGAATACACAAGGTCCACACTGTAGCTGTATTTAAGGAAAAAAATACCTGACAACACCTCTGAGATCAGTCTGCAGCATCTGAAGCCAATTTTGCTTGGCTTGATGCAGACTGAAGACTCTTTCAGACACGGGCTACTTTTTAGTTCCAAGTTTATATAACATGTTGCACCATAGTTCCATGTCCAGCCCTAAGACTCCTCATGGATGTGGTCATTCAAAGAAATAAGAACTGGACAATATTGATTTTGCTACAAACACCAGAGATTAGTCTCCATCTCTCTTCATGTTTTTCAGTGGAAATTTGATATGTGTTTTTTCAGCAGAAGGTTTTAAAACTTGGGTATGAATATGTTTAACAGAACCACAGCAATTAACAAAATCTGCCAGACTCTAAACCATAGGTACTTAAAAGATGATGAGGAGGTGTCCTCATGCAGGAGGGAGCTCTTAACTGGTGAGAGCAAGGAGGTAATTTGTGTTTAGTCAGTCCTCAGTTAAAGGGGAGTTGTGAATTTAAATGCCCTCACATAGATTTAGAGACCTCACGCAGACCATTTCTAAGCACCTGCTGGCATCATTTGTCAGTCCCCTGTGATTTGTTTGAATATCTGAGCCCTGAACTTGATTTTGCAGCATAAATCCTATCTAACATTGTAACGCAAAATAAAAGTTGTCATAGATCTAGGCTGCAGAACTTCGCAGTTCTTATTTGCCACTCATACTTTCTTTGCAGATGGTAGCGGAACCATAATATGGGAGAAACCATCCATAACTGGAAAATTTGATGCCTCATGCAATTGCTATAGAACTGCAGACTGGGGGTGGAACAACTTCATCTCCCACAGCCAGATGAGGCGTAGAAGCTTTCTGAAAAATGATGACCTGATTATTTTTGCAGAATTTCATGGTAATGACCTTTTTCTTGATTCTCCTTGCAAATGCAAATTGTTGGTCCTTTCTATCCCTTTTCATTCATTCACATTACTATTGTCACCTGTCCCTGAGCCATCTTCTCTTCTAATGGGGATCAACTTTGAAAAGTATTTTTGTGTTTTAGTTTCAAGTGGGTGATGTTGGCTGAAGTGTTTGAGCTCGGAGGAATCTAAATGGCATGGATTTATTGAAGGTCCACTTCTCAGCACCCTAACCAGTAGCTATGTTCTTTTCTAAGCTTTGAACCATACTAAAAGGCCTTTTCTGTTGTGTTTATTTTCAAACAGAATAGCCACACCTGGCACAATTTTCCAAAGCATGGACTGTTACTGATTTACCTAACTAGCTGCTATAATTTTAGTATTATTTTCCACCTTGTGCTGTAAATATACAGAACTTGCCATGGTATGGCAGGAGCTCAGTAAGAAACAAATGGGCAAGCAGTACTCTCCAGTTTAGCCTCTCAGATGAAGAGTGTTATGTATTATAATAGTCACGGTTATCTGATGTCTTTCACCTCTTTCCATTTTGTAAAGATCTAACTCATCTCAATAATACTGAAGTCCCTGTTCAATCTGAAGAATCTGCCATCATGGAAAGCCTCCCTTTTGAAAGGCAGAAGAGAGCTCTCCAGGATATGGAGCCCGTTCAAGACTGGTTGCCTTATCCGCAAGACCCGTGTGATCCAAACCCTTGCCAGAATGATGGAGTCTGTGTGAATGTGAAAGGGCGACCAAGCTGCAGGTATCACAGACCTCCTCCTTGGTTGTCCTGACTTATCTCTGAACCAAATGGTGCAGCTACTAAGTATTCAGAGCTACAGATCTCAAAGGTCTGTGTCACTGTGTTTTCAAAGAACAGTGGGAACAAAACATTTGATTGCAGAGACTAGTTTCTGTTAGCAACCAGAAGGGAAACCCAAAGGAATCTTCTTCTGTGCTGCATTTAGAGGGTGTCTATAGCCTCCAAACAAGGTGGGGATGTTGTGATGCAAACCCATCTAATGGGAACTGCCAATCCAGAAGAGTGAGTGTGGAGATCTCAAGGGGGGCCTACAGGGCAGGACAAAACTCCTAATCCACATAAATCTGTGCTTTATTTTCCCAGGTGCCCATCAGGACAAACCTTCTTCTTTACAGGTGAGAGGTGTCAGTCAATGCAGGTCCATGGGAACATCCTGGGAATGACAGTTGGTGGAATTGCTGGAACCATTGTTTTAACTATCGTCCTCATTTCCATGATGGCTAGAAGATAAAGATCTGCAGAGGGATAAATCTAAGTCTGGTGTTTTCCCATAGTTCATCAAACATCAGTTTTCAATGAAAAAATGATGAATACAACTTGAAGACCAGCCAGCATACAGATGTTGAAATGCTTTGTCAGCATTTTGTCAGCTCTTTACTTCATAAGACTTAGCAGTTAAAGAAGATCATGTCAAACTGTTGTCTAATAAAAGTTCACACGCTGTATCTCTTGTGTATTCTTTGATTGCTTTGTTTCTTCATTCAGTTGTGAGTGATAGTGCTGACAGTCCATGCCTTTACTCTTAACCACAGTTCAAACTTAAATAATTGGAAGAACTTCTCTAAACACTAGGAAAAGTCACATACAAGCAAATCTATATAGATTCTAGAAATGTTCCTTTAAAAGCTATCCAAGATATCTAAAGGGTAAAAATTCATAGGTAAATCAGTACATCAACCCTCATTTGCCATGAAGCTATGCTGATTTACAAAAGCTGAGTAGCTATTTTGTAAAATTCATAGTAAATTACTATTACACATTTTTGGCTAGTTCTCTGCCAGGGAAGTAATTTCATATTAAAGCTTGTTGTCTTTCTAGAAAACCTTGTTACATAAGGTTTTCAAATATTCAAATGTAACTCTATTCTTTTGTCATAAACTTGAAGTTATTTTAAACATCTATAAATTCCCATGCAGGCACTGGATGAAACTGGAGCACAGCAGCAGTTACCATAGGACAGGATCTATTGTGGTTACCACTAAATTCACAACCCTCTAGAAACCATTGTCTCACAAGTCAAAGAGAGGGGTTAGGGTGTATGAAGACAAAGACTGGATCTGTGACACTGGAGAGTGCTGGATAAGGTGTTAACACCTTACTGCAGATGGCAGGAAGCCAGTGATCCAGTATGTCCCAAGATCCGTGCTTTCCAGGACTCTTAACAGTTTCTGCACTTGAAACATTATTACTCAGGTTTCCTCAAAAAGCAGAACAAAAGGTGTTCAGAATAGAAAAGGTAAATAATCACAGAGGATGAAGCTACCTTTTATTTATCAAGTACCTGTCATAAGGGATGGCAGCTAACGGAAAAATACTCTCATGGCAGTAAGTTGTAGGCAGGGAGTTGGTTGCTGTTTGTATTTACAGTTTGCTTTCTTCTGATGCTCACACCAGTCCTGTGGGGCATGACAAACCATCCAAATCATTGTGTATTTAATTAAGGCATTATTATATATAAGGCGTAAGATTATCAGTCTGGGGATTTTGGAGTTAACTCAACCATTTTTAATGTAGGCTTGCGGTTCATATGTTTGGTTGCTGCTGCTTCTCAGTTGATCCAGGAAAAGCAGCAGAGGAATGGATGAAAGCACCATGGTCAAAAGCAAAGTGCAGCTTTCTGGAACTCCTGGAGTTCAAGTGCAAATGCTGCACTTAGTCTGTAGAATGCAAACTTTACAAAAAACAAGCTGCTAAGCATAATTTTTTCAGGTAGTTCCTCTCCCCAGTGTGCCTGCAGTGCAATTAACTCATATACCTTCTGTCCCTGTTGTCAGCATTGTTGCTCGCCACCCCCCGTCAACAAGGAAGAGGAGAGAAAGGTACAGCTCAGACCGCCTGAGCAGGGAAGCAAGCAGGTGTAGCTTTGCTGATTCCCAGCCCTAAGCTTAAGATGTCCTGCCAGGAAGGGATGTCATGGCTATTATATTCAAGAAGAGGATCTTGTCCTATCTCTTGTGGTGGTTTTAATTTTTATTTGTGTGTGTGTGTATCTGTGTGTTTTTTAAATCAGCAGTGGCATCACTTGTGGATCTGAGCCTCATTCACTTAGCCAGGGCAGGACAGGCCCTGTGGGGTAAGAGGGTGATGAGAAACATGTGGCGATGTCTGGGGGCACCCTGCTTGTCTGAATCTGGGGACCAAAAAGTGACATGGGGACAAAAATGTGTGAGGTGTCTCAAGGGGGGCGCAGGCAGACACAGGCCACACCACTTCTCAACTGCTTTTCTGTCACACGACGCAGGGCCCAGGGACACCATGACAGGCCGCCACCGCCCCCCTGCCTCAGGGGCCGGCGGTTGGCAGTGAGAGAGGCAGCGCCATGGCGGCACAGGCCGTGGGCTCTGTGGGTCCGCCACAAACCGATGTGCGCTGATTTGCACTGTACCTTGTCCCACAGAGGGAAAAAAAAATCCAGGAAGAGGTTGTGGAAGGATTACCAGCACTTATCCCAAAGAAAAGGCTGAATATAACTTGGAGAAGGTGTAATTTAGAAGTAATGATTCTAAAGTTTGCATAGAGTGTATCATATTCCATGCCATGGTTTTCTAACAGGAAACTACTCAAGTAATTACAGGGCCTAGGGATGAATTTTCCTGTCAACACCATGGCTTTTCAACAGCATTGAATCCTGTTAGCTGATGGGGACCAAAAGCCTCAAGGAAGCTCTCATTGTAAGTTTACAAGCAGTGGAGCTTGCTGGAGGTGCCACTGAGGGTGGGATGGGCAGAGGAGGACCATTAGCTTCTGCTCTTCGGTCTGCCTACCCACAGCACACGCAATTTCCTACCAGCTGCTGGCCAGCACAGTGGACAAGCACAGCTGTTTCCTGAATGTGTTTCCTGGGGCAGTGTAAGAAGAAAATGTTCTGGTCAGACCACTGAGCCATGACAGCACCAGAGATCACAGCACTGACTTCATGGTCCAAAGAAAATAAATAAATAGTGTATCATAACTGCACACCTAATAACTATATATAACTAATATGTAGTTATATATAATATATAATATATAACAACTAATAACTATATATGTAATATCTGTGCTGGGTGGGTGATGGAGAAATGGCATGGGTTGCCCAGAGAGGTTGTGTAGTCTCTTCCCTGGAGATCTTCAAAAGCCACCTGGACGCGGTGCTGGGCAACCTGCTCTGGGTGTCCCAGTTTGAGCAGGGTGTTGGACCAGATGACCTTCAGCAGTCCCTTCCAGCTGTAACCATTCTGTGATTCTGTGAAGGTTCATAAAGTCTTTAAGGAATGAAGGGTGAAGTCTGAGTTTGAGGCATAAGTAAGAGTTGTTCAACAAGTGTCACAGTCCAAAAACTCTAAGTAGAGAATGTGGGAGTAGGCAGGTCTATTCCTCAGAAATCTGTATGTCACAATTCCATCCTCTACTCTTTTTCCTGAGTTGGAATCAATCAGAGGAAGGTGCCAAGGCGGTGACTGTTCCTCATCCATTGCTAGAAAAGGTAGGCGAGAGATCCCATATTTTCTGGAGATGAGATGACCCTGGTAGGTTTTTGTTACAGAGCACTTTATCTCAGTGCCTTGTGGTTAAGCAGGAGGAAGTAAGAGTGATGGCAATTATCACAAAACAAGTGCCATGGCAGTCCTCACTTCAGAAGAGGGTGTGTATGGAGAGGGTTGAGCTTTGATCAGGACAAAGGGGAATCAGGATGAAGGACAGGGCCATCTGACCAAAAATAGCCAGCTGACCAAAATACCAGACTCCTGAGGTGAGGAAGCTGTTGGTGAACCCACCTTGTCCTTGCCAGACATCTGGTTCTTGCTGCTGAGAATAGGTAGGAGGGGGATAGCGTGGTTGCTGCCATGTGTTTGCCTTTCTCCCTCCATTCAGCACTCACTTCCACTCTTTATTTCCTCCCCATTTCCCTTGATCCATGCGTAGGTACAAGTGAAACCTTGGCCCCTCATCTTTAAGACTGGCATAGCTAATTTAGCCATTTCTCTTTCACAAACTGCTGTGGTTTTTGTAACACTGGCAAGGACCTTACCTTTGAAAGATGGCATTTCAGTGCCAGACAGCTCAGCATCACATCCTAATTTTTCATTGACACACAGTCTAGACCCAGGCTTGACTAATTTGGGATGTGTGATGAAATCTCAGGGGTGAAAATAAGCAGAAATAAGGTGTGGTGGGACTGTACTGTCTACAGGGACTTATACTTTGCAATTTATGAGAAGCCAATTGACTCACCAAGAGGGGATGGCTTCTGCAGCAGATCAGCACTGTACAAGCTACTTCCAGAGTGGCTTAGACCGAATGGCTGTCCAAAGGCAAATTTTGCTTGGAAAAACGTGCAGAGGTCTGACTTTCAAGTTTCCATTGGCCATATATTTTAAAGAGATTCTGGATTTTCAAATACCTTTTAGTCTCTAACTGTGTTCTAGTTTTAGTGTTAATAACTAACATCTTCAAATGAAAAACTGCTTTTGGTATAAGTAATACACTTGACTGATTCTTGTTTGTTATCTTCATTCCTCACCACCTGCCTGTACCAGCCCACAACACGTCTGTAACAGTAGGCAACAAGTTTCCCATCCTAATCAATTCCAATGGCCTGGGAATGAGTTCACCACCAGTAAACATGGGCCTGGTTCCCCAGGAGCCAAATGGGGCATATGGGGCTGTCATACTTGATATAGGCCTCAAATTTATGTCATATTTTACAGTAACTTTTGTGACATTTGTGTGTGCTACAAATACTTTGCAGGCTATTTCACAGTCCTCTGCTTAAAATAAGAGTCTTGCCTTTAAAGGTATACAAGCTTGGAAATAACTGATTCCACAAATGTAGTATTAAAGCAATAATTTATATAAAACCTTTCATTCTACCTGGCACATGATGGTTTATATTCATTGCAGAATTGACTCTGATTCCTCCAAGTGTGATTCTCCTCTGGAAGGAGACCCAAAAGTACGGACTATATAAAAGAGACTCCTGGCATACATAACACTTAATAATTGCATCACCCTCTGTGGCAGAGGGCAGCAACCCTCTCTTTCTTACCACATTACATTTAAGGAAGGACAATTATAGTTACAGATATAAAGCTTTCTTTTCTTTAAAAAGTGCCACATAGAGCTTCAAGCACATCCCATCTAAAAGAAAATCGCACAGGAATCATCACAGTCTTCATTTTTTATGAGTCAGAAGTGAAGATCTGAAATAGGCCTTCTCAGTTTTGAATCTTTGGCTCCAGGAAATATTAAATAGAAATCAGAGGGCATTATACCCAATAGCTTTCCAGACTGTAATAGGAGGGTAGGTGAGAAGCTATGGGGTACTTGTTTATCTACACAGGGTTTTGGAATAATTCAGAGATTTGGTAGGAGAAATATGAAAACCAGTGGACAACAGCCATGTGTAGCACTGCAATTCATGGCTCAGTACTGCACAGTGCTAAGCACCCTCTTTAAGGCCAAGGATTCTTCAATGTCTTCACCAGCACTTGAAGGTCTTCTAATCCTTCCAAGCTTCAAATGTCTTGTCATTTCTTCTGGTATTGGCAGTCCTTGTAAAATTCCTCCTCACAAAGCTTCCCTGCCTTATGTTAACCAGAAAGGATTATTCCAGAAGAATGCACCAAGGCACAGTATAGTCAATGGGAAGCAGTCCACTGCTTGACGACTCACAGATGCTCTTTGTGTGTGTCTTGGAAAAGGCAGAGTTCCTTTCACAGTTAAACAGTTTAGCATTTGCAGTGCCTCAGTTAAGCAAAGAATATGACTTGGAAGTGTTTTCAGAAGAGCTGGATGGCTCTGAAGAAGATACTGTGTATTTTCCTGCAAAGCAAAGCATACTGATTAGACAGAAGGACAGACAGTGTGAGATATGTTGGCACTGCAGAGTAAGGACAGTTAGACCTTTCCTGATGACCCAGGATACTGGCTTCTATTTCTGGATTACGGCAATGCCGGTGACCACAGAAGTCAGTGTGCTTGGTGACACATCCACAATATGGCAGCCTGAACTGAGCATCGTGCCACAGAGCAGTAAAATTACTACTGCTCACACATGTGGAGGGACTTAGTGGTTCTCCATGAGCACCAGGGTACATCTAGAACATATGTTCCCAAAATGAATCCCAGCTCCCTCCTGTGACCATGAGGCTCTAAAGTAAGACCCAGGTGCAGAGAGCCCTGAAGGAGAGCATGGAAGAGAGCTCATGGCACAGTGCTAATAACAGGGGAGCTGTAGGTGGCAGCAGCATGGGAGGCAGCTGTAGACACATGTCATTTTTGTGATGGGAGGCTTCTGTATCTGGTTAGTGTGAGGAAGTCAATTTACTGCACTGTAGCAGAGTTGGAGATTAACTTCTTGTTCCTGTATCTGACTATTACCAGGCCCTTAAAAAAGAGCAGCTTGCTTACATTAATTTCCTTTAAATGCCACCTTGACCAAATGTCACCATCTCCTCTGAGCAATGGTTGGATACAAAGGTCACCCTTTCAGGAATAAAGTTATGTACATTTTCAGCAATTCTTCTTGTAAAATAAAATCATAACTGAAATGGTGACATCCATAGAATGACTGCCAGGGAACCTTCGAAGAGATAAAATTCCAAGGTCGAAGGTGGTGAGGAGTACATGAACACTTAGCTGAGGAGCACTGCATCATGATATAATTAAGCTCAAATTATATAATATATATATATATTTAGAATTGGTGAAACATGCCACCATCTAATTCAAGTTTTTGTGTTAGACAGTTATGCTGCTAGCATTATGCTACAATCATGAGCAATTACATTAGTGATTCCAATGACTTGTGTTATTACAGTTCCTTTGTACTAGAAGATGAAATACCATCTATGGATGGATGGACGGATTGAGAGATACTGGGACAGACAGACCCTGGGAGTGGGAACTCAGGCAAAACCTTTTTAGGAGTTAAGTAGGAGAGATCTGTTGTCACATACCTGTTTTGCCACATAAGTTGTTGAAAGTTCTTGAAAGTGGGTAGGCCATAGAGAACATTGGAGTCACCAAGATCAGGGAGGTTGACTGTGAGAAAGAAATTGATTTCTTTTTAATTTTCTTTTTTTGGTTAAAGGCCTAGAACTTTCTTTGTAGCCGTAATGAGGGAAGAAAAAGAGCACAATTAAAAGCTGTTCAGTAGTACAGGCAGGGGACAGGTTAGATGTTTGTTTGGCATAAAGTTCACCCATTTGCATGTTTATGATGGCAGTGAAGGAGACTTATAGGAACTATAAAAAAATAAACAATACAAAAAGTAACAGTCTGTCTTTAACAGTTGGCCAGGGAACATGGCTTAAGCTCCAGAGTATGTCCATGTCAAACTGAACGGCGTTCTGGTCCCTTACCCTAGGGAGTATATACATTAAGGTAGCCAGTAAAGCGAAGATGTATGTACTTGGGGATGGCTGCTGAGATAATCAAAGGCAAATTTAACTCTGCACGCTAGAGGGCGTTGGAATACAACTCTGTACAGTCCGGTTGTGAAGGAAGAAAGTGAGATTTTGCTGCTGAAAACAGTTTCTTTTTCAGATCTTGCATAGTTTGAGAATTTAATGGGTTTCCTGCAAGAGGTATGTTAAAAAAAAAAGAAAAAAAGTACAGAAAATACATCTTCCTCTGTTCAGTCTGACTGTATATGGTGGAGGAAATTAGGCAATTTCGTGCACTGTCACCTACATAATAAAATGGTAGAGAAAGAAGGTAAATTAATCACATCTAAAACATTATTTATTCCTTTTCAGCAGAACTGCCAAGGGCCAGCTCCCATTGCCTGGGGCAGCTTCCACACTGTCAGCTTGAGGTGGAAGTGTCGGCCCTGAGAGATTTTGTTTCAAAGGAATTCAGAGCTGAGGTTTAACAACTTAAGGCTTAACAACTTGTTCTTTCTACTTTATTCTGCTGGATATGTCCATTGGGGAATGAAGAAACTGCCGTCCTTCATGATAGTAATACAAGTTATTCCTTCTTTCCTACCAGCTTCCTATGAAAAAGAAAGATTTCCCACAGCTGGAACAGCACCACATCCAGCAGATGTCATTTTCAAGGCAGAGACAAGGAATAATAACTTAAAAATGCATTAAAAGATGTTCCTAGCTGTGAATTCCCTGAGATAATCCTGCAGAAAACACTGGAATGCTTGGAGTACTAGTTTTAAAAAAGCTAGGTGGATTATTCTGGGGATCCTAAATGAAAAAAATGTTCGGTAGAAACTGCATCTTGTCTTATCTTGACATGACAAGATGCCTTGATATGCCAGATCTCATGGCAATATTATATTCTCAGTTTATGTTTGAGAAATTACATTCTCCCAAAAGGAGAGCAACCGATCCCAAGATTTCCCCTAGCTGCCTATAGAGTAACTCATCCATGCTGTTGTCCTAGTTGGGTGGTCAATAGTAGACACCCACAAAGATATCTGATTTGCTATCCATCCCCTTAATCCTCACCCATAGGCTCTCTACTCCATCATCACTAACTGCAAGAACTGTACAATCTAATTTCTCCCTTACATGCAATGCGACACCACCTCGCCTGCCCTGCTTAAACCTCCTGAAGAGCTGATAGCCCTCCATCTCAGCACTCCAGCTGTGGGACTCATTCTACCAAGTCTCACTCATACTGATGATATTATAGATCTGGGAAAGGACCAAAGCTTACAGTTTGTCCCATTCGTTCCTCATACTGCCTGTGTTGGTATACAAACGTTTCAGATGTAGAGGTTCACATTTGCCTTGCCACCCTCAGATGGTGCCATACCATCTCTTGGCTTAACCTGAATCTTTTTAATCATATCCTTTTCCCACTGATCCTTGTTTAAAGCTTTTTCAATCTGTCTTGCCAAGTTGTGAGACAAGAAATATTTTCGCCGTCGAGACAGTTGGATCCCATCAGGCTGCAGCAGACCTCTTGTCTTAAAGACTCTTCCATGGTTATAAAACCCAAAACTCTGGCAGAGTCACCAGTCTTGGAGCCACCAAAAACGTGGGCTCATCTGTTTCTTTCCATGTCTCTCCCCATTACTGGAAAGATTGTGGAAAACACGATCTATGATCCTGAATCCTTTAGCTATCTTCCCATCTTTTGATAGACCTCAGACTTCTTGATGTGATATTGATATCCACATGACAGAGCAGGAGTGGGTAATAATCTGAAGGCTGCTTACTCAGCCTTCCATTTTCCAGAGGCACTGTGCAAACCTTTCTTGTTTTAAAGACAGGAGTGGAACTGGTCTCCCCCTTCAATATGAATGCCTATCCTGAGCAGAGGCATTTCCAGTCCCTCCATTTGAGCTCTGCTTCTATGCAGGGAGGAATGTGAGAGACAGTGTACCAGACAAAGTATGTGCAGAGACAAGAGCAGCCTTACAGGAGCTTTCTTAAGGATCCATTCCCTATTAGCAACACTATTTCTCTTTTTTAGCCAGTGAATATTTTGGATTAAATGCAGAAATTTGCTGCGTTTGGGACCCAAGTCTTTCCTCTTCTAGGAGAGTGTCCAGGCCACTTGGTTACAGAACCGTGTCCATTTCTATGCAATCTTTAGCTCATTGAAATCTGTTTGTTTATTGCACATGGACACGATTTTGACAAAAGATTGTTTCCTCCTCCCATTTTCTGTTCTCAGCATAAAGCGTGGGTTTACCTATCACCAACCTCTCTTAGAAGTTCAGGTGGCAACATCTGCATCCGTTCCTACTTACAGCTGAAGGGCACCTGCCTCAAGAAGTTCCTTTTGTGTTTATCTTAGCTTGTGAATAAATAATGATGCCACTGAATTTTCCTGTTTTATAACTTAAAGTTTTAGTACATTTTGTGGTTTATTTCTTACAGAATTCAGTATGTTTTTGTATATGGCTCTAGATCAGATCTCCACCAAGCTCCTTCTAATTTTTGATCAATTATTATAGGTGAAATAATGAACTTTGAAAAAAGGATTATATTAATATTTGTGTTGTTAATTTCTTCTCTTTCTCTGACCAGTTCTAGTAAATTCAGAACACAGAGTGCATTAGACTTAAAAGACACTTGGAGAATGTTAGACTATTCAACAGTAATGTTGAAATATGCTCTTAGGTCAATCATCTAACCTTTGTTTGCTGTGAACTCCATCTGGACAGAGAATTCCTCTTCAGCAGGGCTTCTGTTATCTATTTGTTCAAGAAATAAAAATCAATTAGTAAATACAGCAATTGTGTTCAGATTCCAACAATATCTATCACACAATATAAAAAATAGTTTCAATTCTTACCTTCTTGTCCCAGAGAGTCCCAAACACCAAAATGAATAATCCCTGGTAGACAGAAAATTACATGTTTAACACCAGCCTTTCAATTGTAGTACCTCACAGTTATCACAAACATTGTCCACACTGACTATTTAAACTCTGAACTCTGACTGAAAATCCTCAATCATGGATTTTAGTCTGTTCCTCTCTTTCATATTAGTAGTGCTCAGCTGGTTCTGTTGACTTACAGGCAGTTTATACTCCCTCATTACTTGAACCTGCAAGAGCATGATGTGATGCCTCCAGATACACCATAAATGAAAGCAGACGTGCTGAAGCTTGCCCACTTGAAAATAAGAGGGCTATTTTCCTAATCTTTACGATAGAAGTTCTCCCCAAAGATACTGCCAGTTATGGCTATGCCAGATTTACCTATAAGGCACATCTATTAAGGCAACTTAGAATAAGAGATGCTTCTGAATTCCTGCAATGGGTTTCCCAAAAGAGCCCTTTGCGATTAAGGACATATAAGGCAAACCTGAGCTTTCCCAAACTGTTTTTATTTCTCATAACACAGCACTGCAAGAATGTCACTGCATGTTAAATGGTCATAGACGAAACAAAACCATGTGTATGTGTAACTCACCTGCAAAGCATTGAGCAGAGAAAAGAGGATGTGGAAAGCTTCTTGGTCATTTTTGATGATGGTAGCAAGACCAAATCCCCAGGTGAGGCCTAACAGTGGTGTCAAGATGGCCAGACTTTTGCCAATTTGAAACAAAGTCTTTCTCTCCTGCTTATTGGTCTTGTCCCCAATGTTTGGCCTCAGTATTTTTATTATAACAACTCCGGTGATGAACAAATTCATGGCCACAATAGCCAGGGCAGGTATGATAAAGGCTAAGACAGCTTTGCTGTCATCCCAATTGAGCCAGCAGGTATTCTTTCTGGTGTAATTGTTCTGTGGCAGTGTGACAGCAATGGTAATAACTGCAAAGACAAAGGGGCACCCATATCCCAGACAGAATGCCACTACTTTCTGGATGGTCTTACTTGTGTTATGGAAGATGAAGACCAATCTGTAGAAAAGAATGAGGCCAAGGCTGAGCATCCAGAATAAGCCACACAGGTAGAATAGATGGATGAAGAAGGTGGATGCAATACAAATCTCTCTTTTTTTCTTTGTGTTTTGCTCACTGATGTAAGTATTGACAATGAACCAAATGTCAGCAACTAGGAGTGACGTAGCTATGTTGAGTATACAGACGTGGCGCATGTAGGAGGTTGTGTTGTTTGTTACATTTTTCCAAATTAAGGATTCAATTATAATGCAGACCATTAAACTCACGATTGAAATGGACAGGCCAATGTGGGTAATATAATCTGCAGGAAGATTGTCAGACGGTTTTACAAGTGACATCAAAATGGAGAAAGGTGTCAAGTGATTGCAGGAGCAAGTAACGTTGCCATTTTCCTCTGTCGGTATGCAACCATAATCAACCCACTTTCCTCTGTTTTCATTGAGGCTGAAGTTCCAAAAGACACATTCCGGCATCTTTAGAGACAGGTTTGCTTTTTGAAAGGTCATATTAATATAGAAGTTCTGGGGTCTCTTGCAGCTCAGAGTTGTTATTACCACTAAGCTATTCACGTATGCACTATCATTCTTAGGCAAAATCTGTCCAATTGCTGAGCAGGCCACACTGACAATGGTTGAATTTGGGGGTAGAGTCACAGATTTCTCAATTAGCACATTAGCACTGAGGTTTCCTACTTGGTTGAAGTCCTTATTATAGTCCGCGTGCCTGTTTTCTGTGACAACCATACCTTGTAGCTCAAGCGTTTTAGTGCTGACGTGAGGAAAGGTATTATTAACTGGCTGGAGATTCTCAGAAAATCTTTCTACTGAATCCAGTAAAAGAGAACTGCTGGGTGCTTTCTTATTATTCAGGTCTGCCCAAAGTTCCATTTTGGAACCATTAACAAGATTGTCCACTATAGATAAGAAGGCCTGTAAAAACAGAAGAAAAATGTTGTAACTGAAATCCCACACAAATTGTTACTTCTGATGATTTCTGCATCATTCTAGAATTGCCTTTTGAAAAGGCCAAACATTTTCTTCTTTTGCTCAGTCCATATGAAACCTTCAGTTATTAATCCTCGGCATATCCTGCTTTCAAGTCAGGGCTTCCAAGGAAGATTTTGCTTGGCTTGGCTTTTCTTTACGTATCAGTATTTTTTCTTTTCCAGCCTTTTTGCCAGGCCTCAACCTTTGTGCTATTTTTTATTTTTCTCTCTGTGTCCTTTATTGTTCTCCAGCTAGAAAACATCAAGTCCCTTTCTACATTTCTGCTCCCAGAACAGCAGTGCTGTTCCTCTATACCTGACAACCAAGACTTCCTACGAACCATGTTTTACCATTCATTTTTTGTAACATCCAACTGATATTCCTTACTTCATCATGGCACCTGGAATTTAATCTCCCTATCCCTATTTCTACCCTTTATTTTTTTCTGCTCCTGCTTCTGCTCCGTCATTCCTTGGCCTTTCCTGTAACTTTGAATACTGGAGACATTTAAGGGTCCCTAGAACATTTCTAGTTGCTAAGCATACAGCACTCTCTTTCATGCATGAGCTCCTAGTCTTCATTACTGTGACTCTTCATAAACTCGTCTGTATCTTTGCTGTCATTTCATCTTTGAGGTCATTTCACCTCCTTCCCTCAATTCCCTCCTGTTCCTGAAACTAACTATGAAAGTTATTCAGGGAGAATATCACCTTCTTTGACAAAAGAGACTGAAGGGCTTGATAAGTATCGGTAAGCCTTAAAATAAAACCTTACCTCAATGATGGACTTGCTTGCATCTGCAGGGATAGCAGAGATACTATGCAGGATGTTAACAATTGCAGCTAGGTTTGCTGAAGAATTGATGTTTTGCTCGAGTTCTGTCTCGTTCAGGAGTTGCTGAAGAAAGATGGGCAAATCTGTTTTTGCCACAGGACTGTTGACCAAGGACTGGAACAGAAGATAACAGTGCATCACATGTATGCAATTTGCCTGGAGCTTGATCCTCCTTCATAATGGCTACACCTATACTAATAAAATAAACAGAACCAGAGTCATTCTAGCCACAGTGTTGAACTCTCTCTTAGGGTATCCTAACTGTGTAGAGAGTGAGATCTCTTGTTGGTGCTAACTCCCAGACTGCTCCTAGAAATTTTTAGGAGAAAATAGTTGGCTTGGACCCAAGTCCCGTGAGGGAATAATCTATCAAGTTAAGAAAATACGTTATTATTGAGTCACTATACCTCTGCTTGGGACCTTGCTCTAATTTACTAAAAAGAAAGATAAAAGTTCTTATCTAACCTCACTGAGAGAAGGGTGACTCTGGATGGTCTGTAGAAGCAAAGAGTGCTATGATAGGACACCTAGCCAGAAAACCAGGACCCAGCACCTATCTGAGAAGTGTGGTGGTTGAGGGTCTGTGGCCTAACAGGAGGTGTCCCTGCCCATGTCTGGGGATTGGAATTAGATGATCTTTAAGGTCCCTCCCAACCCAAACCATTCTTGCAATTCTGTGATTCTATGACACGCTAAACTGGGACTGGACTGGGGATGGGGCAGTAGCCCACAGTTGCCCAGACGGCCTCATTGTTAGTGTGCTCTGTGGCATTTTTTGGGTTTGTGCCTACCAGCATCCACCGTGGCCGTGCCTGAACATGGGTCAGGGAACAGCCAAGGCCAGGGAGTGCTACTGCAGGACGCTGAGGATAAGATCACCTTGTCTGAGGATCGTGTTCATGTGTATGGCTGTTGGCCATGCAGTGCCTCATGCCTGCTGGGCCAGAGAAAGGGGCCTTGCCTGTGTAGATTTAGCCAATCATTCTTCTAAAATATAGTTTTAATTAAATACTTGTATTTTGAATACTTCTGGCATTTTAGATGATGTTAAGTAATAACAAAAAATATCTGCTCTCTAGAGCTAACCCCTCTCCCCAGCCTCAGAAGAACTCATACACATTACCTCCGCTCTAATCAGCAGGCTGTTTATTTGTTCAGACACGCAGTTATTCCTTTCCAACTTCCATGATTTCTTGTAGCACTTGTAAATTTCAGTGCCTCGGATAAAAGTATTATTTAACAAAGGGCATGGCTTTATTAACGTGTCCTCTTCCGCTCCAAAAACATCGTTTTCTGAGCAGGAAATTTTGCTTTCTGTATCAAGAAAAAGACATTGAGAAGCATGGAGATGAATAATTTATCTCTCATCAGACCTGTGACCTACTGAAGTTCAAAGTTCTTTATATTAGTTAGGATTTCAGCTTGCTCTCTTCGTTAATTATGACCTTTTGTTTTGTTTTGTTTTGTTTTTTTCCCCAACAATTTCCAAGACTTTACTGCTTTCTGTAATAAGAATAGTACAGAAATATTAATTTATATCTTCAAATATTCTTCTAAGGCCTAAGCAGAATCTTTTTTGAGAGTTAGAAAACTTTTACTGGGACCTTGTACACCGGTTCCTCATTTATAGGTACCTTAGTGCTTGCCGATTCTGTCTGGGACTAGTGACAAGATGCTTCAGACTCAAAAGCTTTTACAACTCAAATAAAAGCAGGAGGCAAAACCTGGTGAAAAGAACACCAGATTTTAAATTCTCAAACCAGGTTTTTGGATTCATGAAATGAAAAAGAAAATTAGATAAAGCCCCTTGTTTTTGAGTACTGAATCCAATCACCGGACCAATGCCTAAAGTTTTAGGATTTGTCCATTAGATTACATTGTGTAATAGGGTTGGAGTTGGGACTATATTGACCACTTTGTAAATTCTCTGTACATCTGTGACCATCTCTAGCCTGAGGGTGAGTTTATTCTGTTAGGGGACTCAGTTCTGCTGTAGCACTAACAAGAAATTCATTAAAGCTTTGATAGCATGGCCTTAGCACATTTTTAATGAACAATGTGTCTGCTGCTTGGCTTTGACTGGGTACAGTAGCTGCCAATGAAAGCAAATAGAGCGTCTACATATTTATTGCCTAAGAGAGTGAAATCTGGCCAGATATGCTGATCCAACACTAGGCAGCACTACTGGGGAAGAAACAAAAATTCTGTAGCAGGGGGTTTCTAACATTTCTTTCTTACCAATTAATGATAAGGAGCTGAAATAGCCAAACTCTGGCCAGAACAAAACATCAAAACTGGACTTAGCAATGTTCAATTCTAATCATGCAGTACTTCCCGTAGGGCTGACTCGGAAGCTTGTCGTGCCCTGGTCTCTGCAATACCTCATGGAGGCTGCCATTCTTGTGCTAAAGCAGATATGCTGTCCCACAAGCTGATCTCCTGAGTTAAATGACTTCTTCCTGAGGCACTGCGATCTTTTACCCTTGCTAAATTGCCGGTGCCGGCTGGGAGCTGCATGACCGCACTGCAACACAGGAGATGAAGCTTGGTGGTGCAGGCTACATCACAGAGAGGTAGGGACAGAAGATGGCTGAACTATAAGTGCCTGGGAACACGCTGGGACCACTGCCAAATACAGTGAAGAAAAAACAGTTTGGATTTTTTAGTTTTTAAAATGCCAGCAAAATTTGTATTTTTCTCTGCATTCCAAAATTTCCTGTCAAAAAGGAGAAAAAAAATCTTGGCTAACAAAAACTGTTCCTGTTAGGTGTCACCAGTGATAAAACTCATGGCATCTGGTTTAACAAAGATACCAGGATTTCCTTTTAGCAGCTTTAGACAGTGACTTTTTTCTTACCAGGTATCAGCTTCAGTTGTATGTTTTCACTCTCGACCTCCTGTTCCATGCTGTTAACAAACCTGTAATATACCTTGAGATTTTCCCGTTTTCTGCATTCTGTTTCATTGTAATCGTACGAGTAGCACAAGAAATTTCCATGTTCGTTTTTTCCTGCATGGAAAGTTTAAGATATGTTAACACAGATTTTAGGCCAATCAGCTAGTGATTCTGCAAGCTTATCTTATTCTTACCAAGTTGAAATTCTTTTTCTTGAATCACAAATGTAACATTGTAATCTTCTATGGTGTTAGCACTTATGCAGCAGTTGAAGCGTTGTGGAATTTTGCACTTTATAGATGTTTTAATGGGGTCTAGCCAGATATTCTGTTTCAGAGGCAAGGGAATAACATTGATAGTCACATTGGCAGAAGTGTTCGAAGACTTGTTGGAGAAAGTGCAGATGTAGGTGCCTGAAAGCAGTAACACAAAAAACATTTCTCGGTCAACAGAAGTGTTCCTCAGCTTTTGCACGATCCCGAGCCCTATTACTGAACACATACAGTGTTGGCAGCATTGTGTCTTGCTGTCCTCCAGCAGCTTTAATTTTAACTCTTTTACATTTATATATATATACATGTATATATATATTTAATTACACATGGTCAGGTATCTCAGTGATTTGCTGGGCTAGAGATGCTGTAAATGGTCTGGTGCAGAGACTTTGTTGCTTTTGTAGCCAATACAAACCATGGTCACTCACCATTCCAGTCCTGAGTGGCAAGATTCACTGAGAGCACAGATGTGGCTATGGATTTGTTGGTTCTGATGCACGAAGCACATTCTACTATTTGTATTTTATCTCCAGACTGGATTTCCCAAATAATGCTGTCATAATTGCTCACATCGCCTTTGCACGTTAGGTTGAATCCCTTTCCCTCAGAAACTGATGTGTTTACACTCGAAGATATTCTTACATAGTCTGAGACAACACATGATAAATGACATATTACTGAGGGTTGCTTGATACAATAATTTGTTTGCAAATGGCATGTGCCACACAGGCCACCGATGGGCTCTGACATGATACCTGACTCTTACCTGTCCGTAAGTATGTCACTCTGATGTTTTGACTGGTCCTGGCACCATGTCCACTCAGGAACTCACACGTGTATGTTGTCACTGTACCCAACTTCTCATGTAGGCATAGTGATTCAGTGATGTTGAGCTCATATTCAGTGCAGTTTTTTTTGTCAGTGGGGACTCCTAGAGACAAATAAATGTTTTTTGAAGGGCTGTGGATGTCCAAGGATACCTAGGCTCTGAAAATCACAAGCAGTCACACTAGCTAAGGAAAGCCTTGTAGGTTTGTATGTAACCTTTCACAGTGTGGAACTTTTAACTCATCAGGGCTGAAGTCCACTCACATCCTTTACTCTGGCAACACTCACCGTGGTCTCCAAAGGCCTGAAGCCTTGCTCTCAGCACTGTGCTGGGCACCTACACCAAAAGTTATCTAACCAAGAGCCACAACATTGCTAGGAAACCTCAGGATAAGCCAAAATTAAGGCTATTCTGGTACAGCCTGACCTCATTATCTGCCATATTTAGGAAATAAGGTAAGCAAATCAGGAGGAAAGTTACTCTGGGAAAGCCTAATCATGGGGAATCAAGGACAAAACAGCTCAATACAGTAGGCCAGGATTTCACTACTGTCTTTGAAAGCACAGATGATGGAGAACACAGAAATAAGCTTTTTGGAAAAAATCTATGTGATGCTGGTCTAGGCAGCTGTTTCCAACCAGGACGGCACAGTTTTGAGCATCAAAGTCTGTGCACTGCATGGAGACACCCAGAATCCCACTATTTGTTACCTGGCCCCCACTTTGGAGCATACCCTGCATTGATGTTGGACTTGGCCTTTGGGGTACCCGCTGCCAGCAGGGGGAGTTCTCTGAAGAACTAACAAACCTAGCAGGTAAAAGACAGTCTTTTGTTAATCTTACGTGTAACAGCGCTTGATCCATTTAACTTCCAGTCACTCGTAATTGATGGTGAGTATATGTTTAAACAACAGAACAGCAAGGTACTTGTTGCTTGAATGTCAGGACTGTTGCAGCTAATTTTCGTGTCATTTGAGTATGAAACGATGCTTAGTGAAGATACTGGTATGTCTTGCTTGTCTTTGTATATCAGCTTGTAATGGTCACTAATGTTTGAGAAAACGCACGTATAGGAACCTGTAAAGCATAGACAATATTTTAGCATTGAGAACACATTTTGCCATTGTTTCCACTACATTTGGAGTTACGAACTGAGAGCTACTTTGCATCTAGTTTTCACGTGTCCCAGCTCTGCAGTGGCTCTTCTTTTGCTGATCAAAATGTGCCCTGAGGTCATCTACAGTCTCTCTATAGGAGGTTCTCTGCAGTCTCCTGGTGCCAAATGTATTCAGACTAGGCAGCTTCAGTATTGATGGGCACTTGAGAAGAGAACAGGGCTCTGGGACTGAGGTCCTTAAAATCTGGCTGTGCGGGTGCATGGTGATCTGAGTATTGCCCAGAGTCCAGGTATCAGCAATACGTCATGGCAAGAACATAGATTGACTGCAAAGAGTTCCTACACAATGGGCAAGATTTTGGTGCCCAAGTTGGACTCTACAGCATCTGGTAATCTGAGTGTGGGCACCTATGCTTCTCAGAAGGTATTGCCAAATAGAGCTGACTATTGGCCACTTTGGACCTGACTAGACTAGAATGGAATAGTTCTTGTGGCAGGGGCCTACAAAGACCATCAAGTCCAGCTGCCTGACCACTTCAGGGCTGCCCAAAAGTTAAAACCTATTACTGATGGTGTTGTCCAAATACCTGTTGAGCACTGACAGCCATGGGGCATCAACCAGCTGTTGACCACAAAGCCTGAACCACAAAGCTTGTTCCAGTCTTTGACATCCCTCACAGTAAAGAATTTTTTCCTAAATCCCAGCCAGGGAGCAGAGGTCAGCACCTCCCTCTCCATTCCCCTCCTCAGGAGGCTTCAGAAAGCACTGAGGCCTCCTCTCAGCCTCCTCTTCTCCAGACTGAACAAACCACGTGTCCTCAGCCTTTCCTCACAGGACATGCCTTCCAGCCCTTTTACCAGCTTCATTGTCCTCCTCTGGATGCATTCAAGGACCTTAACATCCTTTTTATCTTGTGGAGCCCAGAACTGCATGCAGTAGTCAAGGTGATGCCACACCAATGCTAAACATAGTGGGAGAATCACCTCTTTCTTAGGCACTTGTCTCCTGGCTGCATCCAAGTTTCCTTTTGAAATGGGCAATTACAGCCCCAAATTTCCTCTGTATTTTAGGTACGTGGGTACCCCTTCCCATTGGGATAGCCTACCGAATAGGCCACTTTCATAGGAATGGAGACGCCAAGATTCAGGGCATCCTTAGCCCAAGGCCATTTGGAGCCCACAGCTCCTATCTCCCATATGTGTGTCCAAAGACATGGCCAAATGCTACCCTTTCTGAAGTTGAAAGTAGAATTTATGACCAAAAGAGATGAACTGAGTGAGAGTTTGAGTCAAATCTCTGATAATACATGAAAATTTATCCAGCAACACTCCCCAGCACAATGTCACTGACTTGACCTTTTTTTTTTTTTTTTTTTTTCCAAAAGCTCTAAACATGAACACAAGAAAATCTGTAACCCCAAACCCTTACTAGTTAGCTTATGTTTGCAAAGAGGACGAGGACCTTCAAGGAAAAAAATCAACCACAACCTCAGTTACCACACGCAAAGGAGGAGAAGGCTTCACACCTGTGTAGCCACTCCTGTGATATGACAGTGAAGCCTGACACTGGGAATATCCAGGCCTATACAGTCACCTCAGGCTTTTTACACCTTACTGGCACTGCCAGTCAGTGGGTAGTTAGTTACGGAAAACCAAACCAAACCCCAAAACAGGAAAATTATGAGGGACAGTGCATTTTTCAGTTTTACTCTAGGGAAATGCAGTCGCTGCATTCCTCTGGGTTTTGTAGAATTAGCCACACTAGAGATCTGCATTTGGTGTTTTAATGATAGAAAATCATACCAGAATCCTCCGTTGTAATGTTGGTAATCTTAAGAGTTGATCTTGATATTCCAGTTGTAAATTTTGTCTCCAGCGAATGCCGGGAGCTGTCTGAGATGGTCTGATTGGAGTGATACCAGGTCGCGTTCCCAGACTCTGCATTTATCTCACACATCAGTGTTACTGTATCCCCTTCAAAAATGTCCACGGGACTCACAGTGAAGTTTGTCTGATCTGGGAAGACAGAGAGCAATGTTCTGCATTATTGTAATGTCAGCATCTATATGGTGTCTTTCATCTTGTGGGAATCCTAGGCGCTTTGCAACGAATACACACTCAGCATCAGTTGCAGGGCACCACCTCTGATACTAGATACGACATTTTCCCACAATGTATTCTTCTAATGTCTTTGTCAGCCTAAGACCCCAGAAGGTTTTATGCAGACAGCCAGAAGTGTTATCACCACTTCTGCTTTCTGTGTAGAAAAACTGGGAGGAGAAGCAACCAGGTTAAAGTAGCCCTCTGAGTAGCCTTTGTACTGTGTGCAAGGCCATTCATGGAAGTCCTAAGCTTTGGTGGCACAGGAGGAAAAGAAACAGACAGAGAAATATATAGTTTTTGAAGGTCCAGTACTGAAAAATCAACAATATAAGGTGACTACATGGTTCAGGCTAACAATACTAAAAAAAAAAAAAGTTTGAAAGGAAATACTGAGAGAGCTTTAAACTTACTAGTTATTTCTGTTGTGAAGGAGCTGGGTATTAGATGATACAATGGGTCTAGAAATTTTGGTACAAGCTTGTTGGAATTGTATATCTCACTGAAGGTTGCTGCTCTTGCTTTTACTTCGTAGTTCACAGAGACACTTCCAGGCCTGAACAAATAGCAGAATGAGAGAAGAAGCATAAATTATCAGCCTTGCATACTAGTGCATTTCCATGTTGTGGGATCCATCTTGCATGGCTTGGAAGGTGTGAAACCCATGAAGGCTCCTGTTATGACTCGGGATTTGCTCTGGCATACAAGAAGCTTGTTTGACAGCTCTTCCCAAAGCAAAAACACATTTATCTGACATCTCCTTGGTCTGCTGTCCTAATTTCAATTGGAAAACTTAAAGGCATTTAAATTTGTGTGGACTTAAGTAATATCTCTTTTATCCAGATCCAATCCAGAATCAACTTATTAATTCATTTTCCTGATGGTTTGGGAGATGCTGATAGGTTTATTTGAACACTTCCCACTTTTGGGTGGAATTCAAAAAGGATTTGACCCAGCTTGAGAATTACTATGTTTCTTGGACTTTTGCACGGTATTGAATCTTACCTACAGTCCTATTTTCATGCTAATAGCTGGGTTTTCCTGTGCAGGTATTACACTACCATTTAATATGTGCATACTGCACATGGGTTGTAATCAAAGTGAATGTAGCTTCTGCTGAACTGTACCTCCTCATGGAGACCAGACAGAATGATTTTTATCTTCCAGGAAAAAATTAAATTGCTTACTTACCTGAAACCAGTTATTGTTACTGATAGAAAGCCTGGTAAGCATGTGTAGCTCTGAAGAAACTGTAAAGAAAAACATGTTATATGGCATGAGCCCTCGGTATATCACTCCAGCATGCTTAAAATAGGGAGCTTTCCTTTCAACATTGATATGAGGAATAGCATACAGCGTATCTGACAGAATGGGCCTGGTGCTCTTATTTCTGTCACTGGGATAAATTTGTGTTGATGGTTTCATTCTGTCTGCACTTGTGTGGATTTAAGCAAGGACCAATAATGTGCTTTTTTTTTTTTTTCATGCTTTTGATGCAAATGGTTTCTAAATATTTCTCTGTCTTCCTGAATATTAAGATGAGAGGGAATTTTGTCATTACTTCTCAGGGGAGGTGAGCTTTGGCCCCTGTTGTAGCTACTAGTCCAGCTTAGTTCACAGCTCTGCACTGAGGCACTGATAGTGACAGATAAGACGCAGAGACTTAGGGTAAATGCTGTATTTCTTAGAGGACTTTGTAACCTCATGGATGGAAAACTAAAGTCATTACCGCTTTTTCAAAGTCATCTTTGTATTTTTTGTATAACTCTGAAGAAGAATTCCTGAGATCATCAGAAAAGACTTCGTCAAGTGTGACTGACATATGAATATCAACAGGATCTCCTGTACGATGTGGGTCTGTAAGGAAAAGCATAAAAGTAAATGTAGAAAATAATCAAAAGCAACAATTACAAAGTATTTTCTTAGCTTTGTCTTTTAACTGAACGCTAAACTTAAATCTTACTACTTACCAAGATTTGTCTGTATGATAGGAAATTTAAGATTATCTTAACTTTCTGTATCTCATTTAGATGTTTGGAATCTGCTGGATATCTAGAGTCCATCTCCAGTTAATGCAAAGCTGTAGACTCACTTAGTCTGTAGCCTATCACCAGAAGGTGAATACAAAAAGTGATAGCTTCCCTACAGTGATTGAATCACTCACTACATTGCTCCAGTTAGGGAGTTTAGATGAATGACTTTGACTAGATAATTAACTTATACATAGCAAAGATTACACTTCGATGAGTCTACTCCTATGCTTCACTGAAATTAATGGAAAAAATCCTTGATGACTGTGGGAGGGTGACATTCTGAGTGAAGATCCCAAAATAAAAATGCTTAGAAAGCTCCTGCAACTTTCTAAGCTGGGTCTGCTTAAGGACATGCCCATACCATGCAGTAGAGGAAGATATATGACACACTTTGGTCACATTTGTGAATTCCTCTGTTGAAAATCTGAGGAGATGAAACTGCCTTTGCTCAGTGGAAACTGAAGTTCCCCAAGAGGCATGTGAAGGATTACAGGAGCTGGGGCTCCAGCATGGCACTAAGCATCTGCAAGTACTTGCATGAGGATGGACCCACACCACAGAGAGAAGTGAGATCCAGAGCATCTCTACAGACTTTCCACATGCATAGGCAGTGCATTAGCCAGATGAGGTGCTGATTTATCACACCTTTAACACTATACCAGCTTCTATGAACCACATGGGTTGTACAATGCTGAGGTTCAGCGCTATTTCTCCTTACCTCCAATGTAAGGCTCAGGCTCACAGTGAATCCTGTAGAAGGGCATATCCTTGATATAGCCACAGGACTTTTTGGATGATAGGCTGACAGGAGGGCAGGCTTTCGAGTCATTGTACACCCCATCTTCACAATAACAACAGCTCGCGTTCTCACCACCAGGCGGACAAACTAGCATCAGACAGACAGAGAAATAGAGTGGTAAATGTATTGACATGTAATGGCATAAGGCATTGCAAGATATGCATGTACCCTGCTATATCTTTATGCTAGTGGTCTCAAATAAATGTTGCCTTTCTTGTGAGTTCAATTGAATGATGTAAGGATGATGATCTGAGGCCTTGCAAAACTTACTATAACAATCTTAGCTGACTAACCAGAAATGGGAACCAGACTGGTACAACGAGTCTGATAAATTATTTTTAAGTAATTGAATAGAAGTGTGAGACCTGATCCAAAAAACTGAGCTGGCATATTGTCCACAGTCCTATGACAGACTTAAGACTGGATATTTCTATATTACTTGGACTTAAAGCAAATGTATAGACATTTAAATCTAATTTAAATCATTTAAAACATCCTTCAAATCTATGTAATAGTCGTTCATAGGCCTGGTGGCTAGTGATATGCTGTGTCATTCTGACTGTATCCTGACAGATGCTGCATAAGCGAGGGCGACATTATTGCCAAAGCAGAGCAAGTTATTAACAAAGCGATTTTCACACATTGCATGCGACCCTCAAGGCCTCTGAAAGATCAGTTTCTCTGTTGCTTTGAGAACGCTTCCTTTCACTGCTTCTTGTGCCAGTGAAAAGAATGCACAAAACCTCCTCCTCTGATGTTGTAAATGCTTGGTGTGTTCATATATCCTCTGCTGTATTAGTCACTTGGATGTGACACTTCACAGCCACAACACAGGTAATAAAACCTGTCTGATATTTTGCCCTGTAAGAGTACATTTAGTGAGTTATATCTGTAAAAGACTGTGTCTCACACAGCCTGCCTCTGTCAGGGTCAGAGGAGCCTCTTACAGTGATTTACACTCTGAATGCAAGTCAGAGGGAAGTAAACAGTCTGATAACCTTTGTCGCAGCTTCCTGAAACTTGAAAGTAACTCAGACTGCTTGTTATACAAACTGGAGCAGAATTCTTTGGCTCAGGCTTCCTCTGGCTCTGTCCCTTCCTTAGGAAAAGAAAAGCATTCAGGGCTACTCCTAATGCCAACATTATGTAAAGAGGAGTGGTGGGATGCAGATAACAAAACGTGGTGTTGTGTGCTAGAGTTTTTGGCTCACAGGGTGTTTCAGTAGGCAGCAGAGTCAGTTTTACTGGTTTCTAAGTGTGATGGATATTAAAACTGGGAGAGACCACATGCTGGCAAACAAGCATGTCAGCCAAAATAGAAAAATAAACAACCAACCCACCTGCTGTAATGTTGATGCTTGAAATGCTCATTTCTACATCTGAAATATTTGCTGAAATTTGAAGAATATGGCATTTGTAATACTGTGCGACTAGCGAGAACAAATCTGGATTCGTAAGAATTATTTCAATGTCAACGGTATACTCCAGAGGCGGAAGGTAGAAAAGCAGCACTGAAAGAGAAATAGCATGAGACTGCAAAGCTGTGTGTGAGGGCAAATCATAAATCGGTGGCTTCTAGTTTGGCATTTGTTGCAATAGTAGCGTAGTGTGGCATTCTGCTTGGGAAAACTTCCTGCTCAGCAGATATCCTGCATGAGTTTTATCTCCTGCTTGTCTGACAAAAGTCAGATTTCTTTGGTCTCACAGCAATAGGAAGCCAATATAAACGGTATAATATATACAGAGAAAAGCTGTCTCATCTCTCCTCTCCCTTGAGTCAGCAGGCAGATAGATAGTTTGTCAGCGATGAACTGAAGCCACACAGGATTATTTGTGACCTGTCCTGCTAAGAGGCATTTTTTTATCTGTTTTTTTTTTTTTTTTTTTTTTTTTTTTTTTTTTCCCTACACCATGAATTTCATCTTGCTTAGAACCTGGGCTCATTTATTTCAAGCTATGACCAGACAGAAATTTCCACTTCTTTGGTTTGTGTCTTTACTACCTCCCCTTACTGACTGCAGTTCAGCACCTCGAAAAGTGCTGTCCCCAGTAGTGATTTCACCCTTGGCTTACCAAAAATATGCTCCATTACCACACCTATATGCACATACCATTTGGCTTCTGCCTTTGCTGCTCTGAGTGAACGCTTTCCCCTCCCAGCTTACTGTCAATCTGTGGAAAAAACAGAGCGAAGCTCTGTGAATATATATATATATATATATGTATAAGTATAGATATAAAGCTGAAGTGAAGCTTTAGCATTTAGAAACATCCCAGCTCCAGCTCAGGTGCCAGGTCAAAAAGTCATGGGCAGCACACAGTTGAACAGGGAGGTGGTGACACAATTTCAGTATGACTGGGTTCATGCAGGGTGCGGCCAAGTGAGATGCAGACCTACTTAGATTTTTAATCATGCCTTAAAAATACACTGGCACTGCTGTTATCAAGAAAAGCTAAAGAACAAGCTGACATGTATGCAGGAAATTTGCAGTTTTCCCAGTTTCTTAAGCCCTACTGAAATCTTTATTTACAGGAAGGGTGAATAGCTTGGCAGCTCTTGAGTCATCCTTTCACATCAAGGAACCATCTGGTGTGTGATTAGAGCTGGGCTTCGTATCGCAGCTGTGCTGGCAGCAAAGATCCCAAGGTGTGCTGGCAGTTTCGTGATGCCAGGGGCTCTGCCTTTCACCACACTCAGACCTTACAGAAAGCCCACTGCGATCCATGTCTTCTTCCACGTTCGGGCTCAGTGGTTTTCCTTTTTAATTACTCTTCCAAACAACTGCAGGGCTGTAGGCGCCCTGTTGTTAGATACTTCACATATTTCACACCAGTAAATAATGACTCATTTGCAGGGTGTAGCATGGCTCAACGATGCTAAAAAATAACAAGGTGTTGCTCTTTTCATAAAAATGCCCAAGTGCTCTGAGCTGGAAACAGTTAGAAGAAACAGAGCAAACAAGATACTTGGTCACTATTAATCTGCCGTAGGGCAGACAGGGCTTCTGCAACAAGCTTTGTCTTGTCTTGCCAAGGGAGGGGATAGTAGCAATATAAAGAGCTTCCACCTTCCTCTTCACCTCTCTTTGCCTTTTCTCAACTTGCTCAGAAAAGCAGGTTGAATTCTCGTCAGTCCATCAGAGCTAATGTCCCTATGATGTTAGAGGCTGAACACTAAAGCTAGAATCTGTTTTGGCTTGATAGGATTTAGAAAGTAGAAGACGAAGCATTTTCTGGTGTAATAACAATTATCGTTGATCAATAGATGGTTGATTTTTGGACTAGTTTTCTTTAACAGACTATATTAACTCCCATTTGGTCAATCCCTTTGTTTTCTGTTCCTCTTTTGCCCTCTATAGTTAAGGACTATTAGTGCAGAAACAATTACCACACATGTACACAGGACAAAGCACAAAACCGATTTCCGTATTTCAGGTTATTGATGGGGCAAAAGAGGTATGTGAGGAAGATTATGGAAAATCTGGGAAATGAAGTGAGTCTAAGAGGTGCAACATCTAAACACAAGTCGTGCCACCTACCTGTAAGAACCCCTGCGCCTGAACTAGTGTCAATGTGATGCTTCCAGGCTGCCTAGAACCCTATCCAGGAGCAGCACCCACATCGCTGGTACCTAGGCTTAGCCCAGGGGGCAGAAATCTAAATCCCTTGTACACCAACACCAGAGAGAGACCAGAAATGTTGCTCAGCTCTTCCTGGGGCAGCTTTAAGACTGGAAACCAAGAAGAGTCCAGTTCCTGGATTTTCCATCCATTTTACACACTGGAGAGGTTCTCTGGGTTCAGTTTCCCCATCTGACCTTATACTGACTTCCTTTAAGGTTTTGTGGGTGTGGAGGAGATCGATGGCAGCTACAAGCAGACACCAAATGAAAACTGATGGTTCTGGCGTAGGATACTCACTACATATTGTGTTAACGGGTCAAAGTCTGAGGCCTGTGGTGTATGACAACATGCTGTGACCAGTAGAAACAGGCAGTGGAGAGCTGCAGTAAGCAGGGATGGCATTTTGTCGTCAACTTTGCTGTACAGCCTGGGAGGAAAACAAAGTAAAAGAATCAGGAGATTTTCAGCTGACTCACACAGGAGGAAGTACAAGCAGGCTCTACAAAAAAAGATATTTTGGGGCTTTTTCAGCACACCGCCTGCTTACTCCATCTAAGACCAAGCACATAATAAGATCTGTAATCGTTTTGCTGCCGCTGTCACATGTATTGCTCTCACATATCTTTTTGTTTGTTTGTTTCATGTCACCTATACTTACTCAAAATGTAAAGAGAAATAAATGGCTTGGAGAAAACAGAGTCTTAACCAAATTCCTCACAGGGACAAGTGATGTGTTAGAAACTCATCTGCCCTGAGACAACCTGACTTTGGCTCTTCATATATTCCTCTCAGTGGTACCTGGCAAATTCGCAGCCAGAACATGAGGGAATATCCAGGAATGTTGTTGTATGTGTTGGCCTGCCCATTAAAGGGGAAAAACGTTCCTGGAAAAAGTACGTATAACTTGATTTTTTAGTATACATCTCCATTAATTACACTGATGTTAACAAGTAAATAACATGGAGCACAAGCATACTGTCACACCAGAATGTGGTGCCTGAAATCAGAACCCAGCAAAACAACCTTTTCCAGATCATTAATACTTAAGACAATTTACCCATGCAGTATATTGGATGATGAAACTTAAAGGGAAAGGCAAAACATGGGCAAACCCTTATAGCAGGTGCTGACACATTTTATGTAACTAGAGGGAATAGGGAAAGGGCGCTGAAGAATATTTTTAAATGAATATGCCCTTTCTGACTCTCCTTGAGAGCACCAAGGAAAGTCTCTTAAGAGTACTGAATGGCATGCAAGTGGGTAATATTAACTTGATTAATAACATTACCTTGATTAATATCATGAGCTTTTGTAAAATTATGTGTTTTTTGCTGTTGTTTTGTATTGAAAAGGCTGTTCATACAAACCACCTAGGGTCTCAGGATTTAAAAGGTGGTAAAGCCAGGTGAAAACAGAAAAATCAACACCTCCCAAGCTGGTTACAAACATTGGCAGTGGCTGCCTACTTCTGCCACATCACATATCAGAGCTGGTGCTCCCAAGTAGAAGGGTGCTTCACTGTGACTTTCCTTCTGAGAAGACCCCATGACATACAATTATAATATGAATATGATCCACAGTCTCACCTCGTGAATGGATAGATGACAGCAATGATCCCAGCAATATACCTGATGTCACTGACCTGGGTTTCCTGCAGGCATTTGACAGAGTTACTCACTGAAGATGGCTCTTAGAGAGATTCATCTAAAGTGAGATTTCCCCTGGATACAGACCTGGTTAAAAGAAAGGAGACAAAAGTAAGAAGAAAGGATTTGCTTTCCCAATAGAGAGAGCACCAGAGATCCACAGGAAGGGGTGTGTAAGCCTGTGTCTTACCCTCTGTTCTCAAGTGATGTGGAAAAGGCAGCAATTAGCGATACAACACTGTGGACAGCTCTAAGTGATGAGACTAACATAAGCAAAGTCTGCCAATGAAGATCTGCATGGGACCTCACGGTACAGAGTGACTGTGTCATGTAATGGGGAGGTGAAATTCAGCACTGGTAAGTGTAAGGTAGAAAGAAATGATCTTGACATTACGTATTCTGTCATGGTCTCTGAATTGCCTATTACCACTAAAGAATGGGGTCTGAGAAACAGCAGAAAACCATGCTAGACATTTGAGCTGACCCAGAGCAGCTGCTCTTATATAGAAATAACCAAAAAGTGAGACATCTCACTGGTCCAGAATATCTCCTCCTTGCCAAATCCACAAAAAACACTGTCACAGTTTATTTATTTATTTATTTATTAATCCAATGGATGAATGTCTATCAGAACTGGAAAAAAAAAGTAGGGAAAAATAGGTGTCTCCTCAGTTTCCTGAGCACCTCCATCAGTGCATCCAGAATTCTACAAAAGAGGCCATTTTGCAATTTTGAAGACAGCATCCACTGGTGACAACATCAAGACTTCCATGCCTCTAGGTGACCCCAAGACCAAGATGGAAACATTGCCAAGTTATTAGCTGTGACACAAGTGCTTGAGATTATGACATGACTTCATAATAGAAACACTAACAAAACCAAGGTTTCCAATACTTCTGTATATGCAGCATACACTCACAGCATATGGTACATTAGCTTAATGAGCACAATGCAATTGTACTTCAGTGATAACTGGTCAATAAAACAGACAACAGCAAGGAAAAAAGGTAATTAAAAACAAACTTTATGAGGAGGTTAAACAGCATCTGCTACAGCTTTGCATGGATCTTTCCACAGTTCGCAAACTTGCGTTCCTATTCAAATGTTGCGGGTCAGCCTCTATTTTCAAATACACCCTTTGTGCAACCATGTAGCTGAGACTAAGTACCCCATTAATTGTATGCACAATAAACTATATAGATGGAAACTTCTGTAAATAAGAACCATGCTGCTATTCAAGCTTCAATCACCAGTTAAAAGTCCAAAAATCCCAAACCAATGGCTAGAAAGCCAGAAGACTATCAAAGAAATATCTACTTGCAAATGGGGAAAAGTAGTAATGCCCTTCTCATGTGATGTGGCTGTCCCCCTTCTTCATTTAATTTCTTGCTGAAAAAGGATTTGGTTTAAATTTTCAGTGAGCAATTTCTCTAGTATCTATATCTTATAGTTAGAAAAACAGCAGCTATGTGGACAGATTCACCATTAGGCATACAAAATATCTCCTGGATCTTCAAAAAGCCCTGGTGAGTTAAAGCAGCCCAGGTTTGCTACCAAATTCCTTCTTTTCTGTAACATTCAGGCTGAAAAATGTTGTCTAAAGCTAGCTCTAAAATGCAGAAGATTCCTAGAGGTGACCAGCAAAGTCTCCCTCTAACCAGGACACAGGTGATCTGCATGACCTCCTTTTTACTTCTCTAAGTTTCTCATTTTCATAAACACAGCAAAATAATTACACCCTCTCTTGCAAATCCACCCAGTTACCATCCCATATATCTTAGAAAATAAAGACGATAGACAGCAATACAGTACGGTTTACCTTTGCAGGTGATTCAAAGCAGTCTTCTAATTAGATCCATCTTAAACATCGTCATCTTGCTGCTACAGCCCAGATTATTTTGACCTCCCTCAAAGGGAAACTGAGACACAGGAACAAGTATAATTACCCGAACTTGTTATTGCCATCCAGAAAGCATGTTGCCTCTAGAGCCTGGGCTTGATTTTCAAGTGTGAGGCTGACCAGAGGTTCCGCTGATGAAAAACCACAAGGCATTTCAAGAGGAGAAATTTCCTGATACCATTCATAAGGTAGCATGCATTATTTCCCTCTGCACTGACCTCAGTCTGCCAGCATCTTATGTGCAGATTACTTTGTCAAGTGGACTAACTTGTTCCATGGCTGTTGCTAACCTGATTTGTTCTAAGATAAAAGAGGGTGTTGAGGACCCAAAGCAGTTAAATTATGCTTTGCAGCTGTGGCAAAATATTTGTGGACTTTGATTTAAACAACCTAGAACAAAACTAAAGTGTTTTTTTTCCTGCCTGAGCTGGCAGCGTGCTCCCTGTGTCAGGCTGGAGCTGGCAGGCACTAGGGATGTGCACTGATGCCCTCAGAGAAGCTGCACAATTACAACCACTATGGATGGTGGGGAAAAAGCAGGAAATTCCCAGAAACCAGGGGAAACTGCAGTGTTATCTACGTTTCTACCTTGAAGACAATCCAGATTCAGGAACTCACTGCACAAAGAGGGGACATCAGTCCAACCGTGTGTTGTGTGTTGTGGGGGACTTTTTGAGCCAATGGTTTATTCAGCAGCTAAGTCCGTGGAAAGATTTCCTATTCCCCCCAACACTGGAAATGTTCCCTGTGGAGGTCTTGACTTCTCGTAAGAAGCCCAGGAGGAACAATAGCCACATGGGGGAGGCAGATATGGCCCAGGATCTCCAGGGTCACCATGGAGCAGCTGAAGGCCAGGCAGGACATATCTGGGCATCCCAAAAGTGCATAACTCTCCAAGGAAGGCAACTAAGTCAAGCCATAAGGGCCTCTCATTATCACAACATGTAAGGGAAATGCAAGCAAAACAAGTCAGCAAGGTGCCTGTTGAGGTGCCATCCCTTCCCACTTCTACATTTCTTCCCAAATTAAGGAGTTGTGGCTGAGCTGATTTAACTCCCTGGTGCTGCAGAAACGCAAACCAGAAACAAGGCATCTACCTTGCTTTCATCTGAGCGAGATTCATCAGCACAGAGAAGGGCCCAATGAGTGCCAAGGCCAGAGCAAGAGGAGGAGCAGCTCATGTGGCCTCAAGCAGAGGAGAGGGAAGGAAGGAAGAGAGGTGGGCACGAGAGGCCAGGAGGGTGAGACGGGGACCTCATCCCTTCTGCACTGGCAAGTGGTTCAGCATGAGTCCACAGCCTGTCCCTACAAAAAACAGCTGTGTAGTTTTCACCCAGTGCTGCTCAGTTGGCTGTCCCCTTGCCGGCTTAGATAGGCAGCAGTGCCGGCACAGAGGATGGGGTGAAGACGAGGGCAGGCTTAGCTTAGACACAGCTGTGGTGGAGCCACACCTTCCACATTACCAACCCTCAACCAGAAAAATGATCTGATTTAACCCTCTTTCCTCTTTTATTTTTTTTAATATAATTTATTATTATTTTTTTTTGCTACTGTGGCTTTCAAACAATTTTAACCACCAGCACCTTGTGTCGTAGGAATGGGTAGTAGTCAGCAAGGGGAAGTGATTCCTCAGGATAGGGTTTCTGCTCAAAACACAGTGTATCATCAAATTGCAGCTTAAGAGGTATGAGAAATCTTGGTTCATTTTACAGGAGAGTGTGAAAGCTGCACCATGTCAGAACATGAGCTACATAATCAACATGCTATGTGAGCACAGAGGGATGCCCTAATCATCTTGCTATTTTTTTATTTATTTTTTCTTCTGTACTCATTCATAATATCCTGTCATGTCACCAGGATCTGTTAACTTCCTGGGGTTAAATGTTTTGAAGTTTCAACCCCGGAGCACTTGTACTTTAAATATCTGAGGCTGCACTTTGAGAAAAGCAAGTAAAGGGTGAGTTAGAGGATATCTGTTCTGAAGGAGGAGCCCTCATCCAAAACAAGGCAGAGCTGAGATGATGCTGTAATTTACTGGGAATGTGCTGTTACAAAGGCACATGAATACATTTCATCTGATGTGAACAAAATAGACTAGGGTAATGTTCCCACACAGGTACCTGAGAGATACCGTTCAAAGCAAAAGTAACCGTGGAAACAACTTAGAAATGAATTTAACAAGACACAGCTCTCTTGACTCACCCATCTTTATTCTGCTCCTGTCATGACTATTGACACTTCAGTAAGTCTCATCTCTAGAGTCTAACCAGCATCTCAGCAATTTGTGTAATCAAGTCCCATTGCCACTTGGATCCTGAACTCACAAAAGGATGGCAAAGCCTCTCAGAAGGTGGATGCAACGCTGCAGGTTCTCACAGTATTCACCATTCTTATGATTCCTGAGTCTGAATTTTGCATGGTTAAAAATGTGTTTTACAAATGAAGAGACAGAGCGAATCCTAGGCATATTGAAATTAAGGGACAGATTACTTTGAGACAAAAGGTTTTGGGGTGAATCTATCACTGCCTCAAGCTTCATTTCTTATCTCTCTCATATAACTTTATATGGTTTTTCCCACCTCAGTATTGCAGAAAGGGATCTGGAGGGGGTTCTAGCAAATTGCTACTTAAATCTACTCAGTGTGATGTTGTTCAAAGTATGGGTAATCTCATTCCGAGGTTTATTAATGAGTATTTTTACTTTAAGATCTAGAAGGTAACAAGATTGCAACTACTTGATGCTGTTGATACCTTGGCTGTAGTGCTGTGTCTGGATGTTGCTGTATTGGAGAGCATCCAAAGGAGATCCATGTGAATGCTAAGATACAAGTGGAACATGACCTATGAGGACAGGTAGAAGGTTGTTTGGCTTAGAGAAGATTCAGTTGTGGACACAATAACAGTATGTCACTTGGTAAGGGATTTACATAAACGTTCACAGTGTCGGCTAGGTGAAGGGTGACATGAAATCACACAGTCTGAAGCAAAGACAAATATGTTGGTGGCTATGGAAAATGTGTGGCTGAAAGTTTCAAAGCACTGCACTGGGATACCAAAAATAATAAATGAATAAATAAAAATAAAGAAAGCTGTGAATTTCCCTTCAGTGGAGGTTTTTAAGAACAGGCAAAAAATTGCTGACATGGAAGAGAGCCCTTTATTCTGCCTCCAACTGAGTCTGTGGGATGGGGCATAAGGTAGACGGCTTATTTACCTTCTTCTAATGACCTTTTTCTGTTTCTCTGCAACGCTTTAATTTCTGTGTAATGAATTAAGTTTAAGTTGGCACTAATTTTATGTTGAAAGAGATTCAGGGGAGACATGCTATTCCTGATCTGGGTTCTCAGAGCAGTGTTTGGACTCTGCTACTTCCATCTTAGGCTTGTTCAGAAATTCCCTTCTGGATCACTTTAACACAATATTCCCCCCAGTTCAAACACAGAGGTGCTGAACTGTATCTACACCCTTATCAAGGTTTTTTCCCAGATGATATTTCCACAGAAGAACTCTTATTCATTCCCTTGTCTACATTATGTCACTTTTGCTATCCTTGTTCACAAAGCATAAATTTTTCCTTCTTGACCTACAACTTTAATTTTCTGTTCCTTTGTAAGCCTTCCTATGAGTTACTTATGACCCTTTTACATACTCAAACAATTTACCGAAGTAATTTGGTCTCAGCATTCAGCAGAACGCGTTCAAATCATACTGTGACCAAGCAGGACTTCCTGCAAGAAGAAGAAAACGTCCCAAGACTCAAGTTTGCAAGGCACAGAGGCTGGAATAGGACCCATTCAGCCAGACAGCTGACAGCACAGAAAACACTGCCTAGCTGAAAGGCTGAAGTACCACATCCTTCAGGCAGTCCTAATGCTCTGAGAACAGCAGACAGAGCTTTTGACAGGCACTTTCACACGGACTGAAGAGTACCAACCAGCCTCTTCCTTGCCCTCTTGGAAGGGTTAGCAGTTGGACTTATTGCTCATCAGTGCTCATCAGTCCAGCATCTGCTGGATCAGTGTGGGTTTTCTGACATGAATAAGCATTATCTGCAATACTTATTGGCTAAATATTAGCTCAGGGAAGGAGGAAGGTGTAACACAGTCTGCCACATTTGACAAGACATTAGCCCTGTCATGGGTGCTGGTTAGCTGACCTGCCTGCGACATTGCCCCAGTAATGATGGACCACTGGCCTTCCTCTCCCGTGAGGCTAGGTAACAAACCTCACCTGCACTTGCAGCCATTTCATGGTGATGGGACAGGGAAGGCTTGCTGAGTTCTACTCTTTCTTCAGAGAAGATACCTCTATCTTTGGTGAGGAGACTGCACCCACACATTTTGTGGCTTCTATGGCCTTACTAGTGTGCATGGTTTGGAGGCGCCTGGGTAGTACCTGAGGCAGGAGCATCATATCCTTGGCATGGACTCTTGCAGCAGGGCTAAGTGGTTTTTATGGGCCCTTGCAGCAGGGTTCAGTGGTTTTTATGGACGCTCGCAGAAGGGTTCAGTGGTTTTTATGGACCCTTGCAGCAGAGTTCAGCAGTTTTATGGACCCTTGCAGCAGGGTTCAGTGGTTCAGATCTGGTGGCTAGGCGGCTTCTGTAGACACTCACAGCCCTGTGGCTCATTGCTTGGTGTCCTGAACAGAGGTTTCCTCTATTAACTCAGCAAGGCCCCACTTATTCCACCTTTTGTCCCACTCCCAGATGTCCACCCTCTTCTCTCTAACAGGCAGGCACTTTCGGTGACCTCTCTCAGGCTTCCCATCCATGTCTCCTTTCTAGAGCCTTTGGAGCAACATTTCCCCTTTGATACCAGAGTCAGCATTGAGATTTCCCAGTTCTGGGTGTATCTAAAGCACGGCGTCCAGTTCTGGGCGCCCCAGTATGTGAGAGACATGGCCATATGAAGATGATTAAGGGGACGGAGCATCTGTCGTACCAGGGGATGATGAGAGAGTTGGGACTGTTCAGCCTAGAGAAGAGAAGGCTTGTGGGGAGCTAGTCAATGTGTACAAATAAATAACTGATGGGGAGGAATGAAGAAGCACTGACCCTGGAGTGGCTTCTTTGGCAAAGGGTTATGAAAACAGAAGTGTAAGCCAAAGTGAGCATTTCTGTGTTACAACACACAGAACTGTCCATCCTGATGCAGCCATTCGAGATAGTGGTATTTTATTCCTGATGGCTGAATACATTTCTGTATTCCGTGTCTGGGAATGTGGTCCCTCGTGGGGGGAGTTGGTGGCAGTCCCAGCAGAAGCAGAGGTGAGCACACTTTTTAGGGTCAGATTTGGTCCTTAATTATCAAGCTGGATGGCACAAGTTCTCCATGGCCTCATAGCAGCACATATTGCTTTTATATTCCCCAAAAGCTGTCTAGGCTGAAGAGTCCTATGTCATTCTAGCACAGCAGTCATCCCACCTGCTTGGTACTTGCTCTGCTTTTCACCTTTCCAATTACGTTATAATTTTTTTTTTTTTTTTGATCTTAATTAAACTCAGTTGTCTCTGCACCATCATTTTCCTGTGGCTTAAATAGCTCTTCCTCCCTTCAGGCATTTCTTAGGAAAGTCTTATGATGCCAGCAGATCTGTGGAGATGAAGGACACATGGAGAGAGGAAGCAGGAGATGCTAATGATGACAAGGTGTGAAGAGAGCAGATACGGGGCTGGCATAAGACAGTCTAGCTGCACAGTTGCCCTGAAGTTTATAACAGCCAGGCCCTGGTTTACCCTTTTTAAACAGCCACTGAGATTTTTTTTTTTTCTCAGACTTGATCTCTGGGGCTAAAGCCCTTGTTTTTAGTGCCTGTCCAGTTTGTTCATCCTCAGCCACAACAAAAACTTCCAATTTTATGCCTAAAACTTGACCTTTGGGGAATGCGTAATAAGTTGGATGATCAGACAATGTTTGTTTCAGACATAAAACACACAATGACTTTAAGAAACACACACCCAGTCACAACAATATTTCATGGGAGAGTTGGCTAAAAGGGAAAAGGGGGGTGGGGGAAGTTGCACTAACCTTAGATAACACATCTGAATGAAAACAAAACTGAAATAAACAGAAATTAATCAAGGACTCCACATCGAATGGTGCAGTGATAAGGACGCAAACAGACTGTGAGATACTTTCTCTGTGACGTCTGAGGAGCTGTGTTATTCTAGTTTTATGCCTAGCACGGTGCAGGGGGTTGAGGTAGCTGGTTATGCCAAGGGATGTGTGGGATTGAATTTTTGGCAATTTTTATTTTTGGTGAGTTAGTTATGCACAAACAGATGTCATGGTAGTCACAAGTGAAGGGATGAATGCTCCATGCACTTTGATATTTATGGCTGAAAATAGCAGTAGCTGCAACCAAAGTGGAAAAAGCATTTAAATCATCACTTTCCTGGGAAAAGAAAGCCCTGCCCAATTCTTGCCCTATTCCTGGCATTTTTTTCTCCCCTCTGCTCAGGAGGCTTTGTCCAGCTCCAGCTAAAGGCTCCTGCTTGAACTTTGTGTTGGAGTGTTATAGGAGAAAAACAGTAAAAATAAAAACAACAAAAATAAAATGTGAAACAATGCAAGTCTGTGTTGTTGTAGCTCTTTTCACGTAGCTGTATGCTGGATGTTCTGAAAGGCGCCTGTCTGGAGGCATTAGCTCACTTCTGATGGCTGCGATGGGAGAAGAGATGTAGCCATTAATGAGGAGCCTTCACCTCCTCATCCTTTTCGGAGCATCTGCAGTTATCAGTGGCAGGCCTATCTCACAGCTAGCTTTAATGAAGCAAGAGATTTGGAGCTCAGCTGTGTGGGGGTACGGGGAAGGTGGGAGTATCCATGTACTCTCACTCCTGTATTTATACAGTAGAGACTGAGGCCTAACTACATCCATCAAAGTGGAATTTTGATGGCCTTCAATGAGTTTTGGATTAGGTCCCTAAATCAGGCAAGCCACAGGTTATTTCTATAGAAGTACTAAAGTACCGAAGTACTAGAAAGTCTGATGAATACATGCTTCCTGCTAGTTTCATTTTATTAACCTCTTGATTTTTTTTTCCTGTTATTGCTGTAAGCGCAGCCTGCTGTGTAGGAAGCTGCTGCAAGCTCTGCAGGTGTCAGCCATTTGGAGTTTATACAGCCCTGCTCTGGACAGCAGGCATTTCCTGCCTAAGGTCTGGCCTGTCACACCTAGCAACTGAAATGTGCAAGTACAAAGTAGCTTCCACTAATCTCAATGCCAGCCTTATTATTTTTCTACTGGTCCGTCTTTTGTAGAGCAAGATAACTCAGAAATGCTAAATAGTACTGGTATTTAAATTCTGTGAAGGCTACACATTTCTATGATGTTTTCAGAATTATCCAAGCTCTTTCATCTTGATGAGAAGCTGGAGGACCTATGATATTGAAGACAGGCTGGGGTTGTTCAGCCTGGAGAAGGGAAGGCCCCGGAGAGACCTCACAGCAGTCTTCCAGTACCTACACCTAATGGGGCCTAAGGAGGCCTACAGAAAAGCAGGAGAGGGACTCTGATAGGGGTTGTAGTGGTAGGACAAGGGGTAATGCTTTTAAACTGAAAGAGGGGAGGTTTAGATTAGATACAAGGAAGAAATTCTTTACTCAGAGGGTGGTGAGGCCCTGGCCCAGGCTGCCCAGAGGAGCTGTGGGTGCCCTATCCCTGGCAGTGTCCCTGCCATGGCAGGGGTTGGGACTGGATGGGCTTTATAAGCCCTTCCAAGCCGAACCATTCTGTGATTCTATGATTCAATGATCTCCATCACTGGCAATAGGTGTGAGAACAAGGCCTAATGTCATCAACATAGAATCATGATGAGTGGCATTTCTCAGGCCCTGGAGATGTCTTGGGAGAGCTTAAACAAATACCTGCCATGAAATTCAGGGCTGGAGGAGATGACCTCCTGAGGTCTTTTTCTGTCAGTTTTTTCTAGTTCAACGGTTCACTAATTAGCCTGACACAGTCAATGCCAGGCTGTTCTGCTAATTCTAGCATGGCCTAAGGCAAAATGCAGATATTTTGGGATTAGGAATATTCATCACCTCTGCCCTCAGTGGGAAGAGGCTGGTGCTTTGCCGTAATCCATGGCAAATCTGCAGAAGCACCTGTTTCTCTTCACTGACCATACAGGCAATCTAAGTCAAAGCACCCTTAAAAGCATCTTCATTTACATTAGGGACAGAGGAACCCTCCATTAACTGCTGTCAGACGGATTAGGTCTACACCAGGTTTGGTAATGCAGTGCTGAAACTGCTGAAGCCACTGTTGCAAGGTTCGCTGGAAATAAGACATTCAGGAAGAGAGCAGGAAGCTTTTGGGACAGATTTTTGTTAGTAGCACAAAACATCTTGAGTGTCCTTAGCTAAGGACCTGAGGTTACAAAGAGCAACTGGACTTTTTAAACTGTGGGCTTGAAACAAGACAGTGAACGGAAGGAAGTGTCCTCAGTCTTGTTTTACAGCTGGACAGACTTAAGGCATGCACAGATTTATCCAGGATTTCAGCAACTGGGTCAGGAAACCAAGATTTTAAAGACCCCATGCAAGAATTTCAAGGCTTTCTTCCTCCAGAAGGAAGAGCAAAGCCATTTGGGGATCAGGGCCATGCTGTGAACAGCCTGTCATAAGGCACGTAGGGGTGGCTTTGGAATGAAGATGGTTTTTACACACTCAACCTGACGGTTGTCAAAGGCCAAGTTTGTGGTCACAGGAGCGAGCTGAAGCAGGAACTCTAGTACAGCTTTTCCTCTGTGCACGAACAATGAAGGGAAGCTCTGCCTTTTTTGAAGAATTTCTGAGAACAGTAAATTGCATACTAGATCACAGCCCTATTATGTTTTTGGGGAAGTCATTTGGAAATTAATGTTTCGCATTAAGATTTAAATGGGGAATCCATACAGCTCTGCTACTCACAGGCATCCTCAGACCCAGCCTGCCACAGCGTTTTCTCTCCTGCTGACGTGGGTTTAAGCAGAGCCTGGGCTGACAGCAGCCAACAACGCAGACCCTTGCTGTCCCTGTGCCAAACTAGGATGATCTGAGCTCTCCCTGCTTCATGGGGCATTTAGAGAGAAGCTGGGATAGTAATAACCCATCAGTGCCTGGGCTATCAGCTTGATAAAGTGTAAGCTGTGGAAATACCTAGAAGGCAAATGAGGCCAGGAGGAAGGATTTCAGTGCCAGGAGCAGTCAATTTTAGATGACCTTTGAGTTCTTCCTAAAACGAACGTGACTTCGTGTAAGTCAACTGACTGAGATCACACGGAGGAGCAAATGGGTTGTTCAGGGCTGGTAAAAACCTTCTTGCTTATTCAAAAGTGGTCCATTAGAGGGTCTCTGAAAGGTGGGTTAGATATGCTGCTGTGGGGGTTTGATCCTGGCCTGCACCTCGCTTGCTCCTCGCATGCTAATGGACTGGGGGAGAGAACAGAAAGATGAAAAATGAGAAAACTCATGGGTCGAGATAAAGACAGACCAGTAAGTGATGCAAAGGCAATCACTCACCTCTTCCCACAAGCAGACTGATGCCCAGCCAGGCTCCAAGCAAGGGTCACTTTGCAATATAACCCTGCCTGCTGCCCCTTGCTCACCACCACTGCCTTTTTTTTATCACTTAATGTGTCATTATATGGTATGAAATAGCCCTTTTGACAATTTGGGGAAGCTTTCCCAGCCCTGTCCCCTCCCAGCCTGCAGCTGGGAAAAGTCTCAATATTATGCCTCACTGTTGAGCAATAACAGTGCTCCATGCTGCTGCTGTGCACATAACAACACAAAAACACCGGTGTGCTATCAACACTATTTTAGCAACAAGTCCAAACTGCAGCACTTTAAGGTGACGAAAAAGGAAAGTTAACTCCTTCCCAGCCAGACTGTGTACACCCATCTTATTTGGTTTGCTCTGAAGTTTGGAGACAAGTTATCGGCTGGGTGCAGAAAAGAGATATTAAGGTTACATGGGATGGTCGTCAGCATGGGATGGTCGTCAGCAGCCACCACCTTAAGCGAACATACTTCAGAATAGGCTGATGTAGAAAAAATGTAGTCAAAAATCCCTTAACAATGTCCACCAATGTAGCACTGTAACATGCACGTAAAGTCCTGTAATTAGTGGACACTGCTGCTCTTCAGGAATTGCTCAGCAAAAAATGCGGAGAGGATCACTCTTCTCTCAGAGAGAAACAACCCATTGCATATCATCTTTCTCAAGCTCTTCCACATGCTCCCTGCTCCCAAACATCCACCTTGTGTCTTCCATCTCACCTACTTTCCTAATGCAACATCTCCAGCCCACTGTAGGACCGTGGCACTGTGCTCCCTGCTTTTCTCATCCCAGCCCTCCAGCTTCTGCCTTCACCCAGTGCTGGCTCAGCCCATGGGCAGGATGCTGCCGAGCACAGATAAGGGGACAAGCTGGTCTGATCCCACACACAGCAGGTGCTGGATCAGATTAGCTGATGGGTGGTAACTACCCATAGGCAGACAAAGCAAAGTGCAAGATCATTTGAGAAATAAACTCTACATAACCGTGTGGTTACTGTGGATCAGCTCATGAATGGCAATTGGACCCCTCTTTGAGGTGACTGTCCTAAGAGACTGCTTCATGCAAAACTGCAAGTGGTTCTCTTCTGAAAGGAGTTTGGTTTTGCTGTAAAGTGATCCCATTCAGCCTTAAAAAGCCGCGATTCTCAAACAAGACTGAGATTTATTCCAGCAGCAAATCATTTCAGCTGTCATTCATACAGCCCCAAGGCTAATGATGCCCTCACCAGTGACGCAATTCACATCTGTACTTTCTTACTGTAATCCCTCATTCCTTCTTGCAAACCAGGAACCACTGCCATGCACAGCAGCATCACGGAGGCCTTCTTGATCACGGTGAATGGGTTAAAAAAAGGAAATCTAGTAAAGGCTGCGCTGGCCTTTTGTGTTTTAACAATGAGAGGAAGCTCTGCCTAGTTTGAGGAATTTCCCACGTCTCCAATTCAGACTTGGAAAAGTGCTTTATTAAGCCTGTCTAAGAGGTGTTAAAAAAATAAAAATAATCAAGGAGATTAGGACAAAGATATCTTCCTAGAGCCTACGCATGTTCTCTGTTTGTTTGTTTTTTAAACCTGGATCACCGGAGGTAAACTCAGAGGAGAAGTTCTAGGGAAGTCAAATAATGCCAAATGCCCACACCAGGCTCCTGCTAGGCTGGCTGAGCCATTACTGAATTCAGTCAAGTGTCATTGCTACCCAGATGGTAGAGATTTGTCCCCAAATGTCTTCGCATAGGATTTTGTTCCACAATTTTGCCAGACATTGCAAAACAGGTTAAGTGACAGAAGCAGATAAGGAATTTTCTGGATGTGAGTAAGATGTGTGGGCTGAGAAATTCAGCTTTCACCACTCAGCAGCAAGTGACCAGGCAGAAATGGAGCCGCAGGCTGTCAGATTCCCAGCATCCTTTCCCTTGCTATTCCCTTGCCTGCTACAATCTTATTGCTTCCCATAAAACTGTCATGGGAAGCAAGAGTTACAGCATTCAAACCAGACCTTTCTCCTCCAGATCTGTGCTCCTTAAGCACATCGGTGAGCATCGCTTTCCCACTGATGGGGAGAAGGAAACAAGGTTGCAGAAGGTCACACTGTGTCTGCCTTTTCACTGAATCCCAATCACTTAAGAAACTGGTAGGTGCTGCTGCACCAGAAGGGTTCGGATGGAGGAGAACTGTTGGGGTTATAACATATTGATGAGGGTGGAAGCAGCAGAAAGTCCCCCTGCATCCCCCTGACTCTGAACACTGGGAACAGCACTTCAGCACCCCAGCATGACACCACAAAACTGGGTTTAGTTTTAGCAGCTCAAAACACAGGTAGAAAAGAATAGAAACAAGATAAATGCAAGATTCACAGCACACAGCAGTGTCTTGCTCTGTGACCCTGGGTGCCCCAAATCCCTCCTGCTTGTCAGCAAGCATCGTCTAATATGAGACCAAAGGTTGCACTAAAAAGAAACAAATCCACCATTTCATACAGCTGACAAAAATACTGTGCATTGCAAATCCCATCTGCATTACAAATCCCAGCCACAGCCCACTGCAAGCATAAAAAAAACCTCCCAAAATCTGTTATTGCAGTCAATTTTTGTTGTTGTTGTTGGTTTGATTTTTTTTTGTTTTGTTTTTCCTGAAAGCATGTAGCATGCTGTAGGACATAAATGCAGACCAGATTAGCACGGTATTACCGTGCATATCCCTCTTTACCCTGAGTTTAGTCTAAATCAGTCGCAGTCACAATTTCCCTAGCCAGGCTAACTGACAGTAGCACTTTGTCAGAATCTCGAATGATTTAATTCTTACACCGAGAAGCCAAAAGCATCCTACAGGAACCTATCACCCAATCAGCACAAAACAAGAAGTGCTCTGACCGCAGCTCCCCCGGCAGACACCTGCAGCAGGTTTACTGGGCATGCAAAGAATCTGGCCCTGAGCATCCCTCCAGGCCACCCTCACCAGCCCCAAGCTGCTGACGCACACAGGGAAACCCAGCGCATCGCCGCATACCTGCAGGACGAGGAGTGCTGGTCCTGTCCGTGTCCTTTCCACACTTGTCCTCTTCTGCTGGGCAGGAAGCTTCCCATCCAAGTGGCAGCTCCGGCCCTGGTCTCTGCCCTTTGTTTTCCCCAGGGCTCAAAACACACCTCGTGTGTGTGCTGTTGGTTGTCAGGCTGGAGGGTTGGTTTGGCTGTTTTCTTTTTTTTTCGTTTTTACTTTTCTTTTTGCAACAAATCAGCCTGTGATAAATTCTCGGTGAGCTGGAGAGCGAAGCGTGTAGCTGGCAGTGATTTCACCCCGTGAACCCCACAACCTCTCTTTCCTGCGATCAGTGGGATCCGATCCCTTCTCCACTGGCGTGGGGTGGAGTTGCAGCTGAAAAACACAAGCCCGAAAGCACTAAATGGGCAGGGCAGATCTTCCTTCTCCGTTTGTTGTGTCAGAGAACATAGCGGTTCCTGCCGGCCCCAAGCACGGTGATGACCTCTGGCCAGGAAGGAACCTGGGAAATATTTTCTAAGTGATTTCCTGATGCGGGGGGGAAAGTGGATGGAAGGGACACTTGGGTGGGGGTACTCGCAGGAGAGTGTAATTTCAAGATGGGAAATCATTTTGGGAGCCAGTAGGGGTTTGGAAGTGAAAGAAACTATGATTTCTTATAGGGGAAACTGCTCTAGGAGCCTCAGTTGCTGCTATACAGAGTGATCTGGAGTCCAAGCCCTGTAGGTGTTTTCAGGCTTTCAGCTAAGGTGCCTTTCTCGCCTGCAAGGTGCTGAGATACTCTGTGAATCAGCACGGGAGAGCCTTGCCCCACAGAGCTGGTGTCCAGGTGGCTCCTGGGGGCTATTTTCATGCCCTAACCAGAGTGCTCCCCAGGAAGGTTTGGGATGGAACCTCAGGGCTCAGACCTGGAGCAGAGTATATGTTGATGAAATGAAGGACGCTGTGATGGCTGCTTTGCTTTTGGCTCTCCCAGCTTTGCACCATCTCTGATATTTCTGGAAGATAACACACCACAGCACCAGGGTCCCACGCCACCCCATCGGGTGGCCTGGGTCATGTGCCACCCATCCGTACTGCTTTCTGGCGGTGTCGACTTCTCCCTCCTGACTGCAGAAGCAGCTGAGGACTGCTGCGCTCCTTATTTGTGTTCAGGGTCGGAGTGGGGTGAATCTGGACAGCCCCTTCTGAGGATGTCTTGAGATGGAAAAATGAATATAGGACTCCAGTCTCTACAGCTACCAGCACCCTTCTTTCATCACACAACAAGAATTTATTTCAGCATTTTTTTGTCTCCACTCCGGATTGTTTGTTTATGACTATAAGAGCAAGCACGAACAATAGGACATTTCACTGCCAAATGCACTTTGCTCATGTGCTCAGTGACATCACTTTTTTGCATAAAAAGGGGAAAAAAGACATGGAGAGGGAGCCTGGGCTGTGCACCCAACCTTTAAGTGCTTTCCATTAACAAGTGTGTTCCAAATTTCCTTATATTAAGAGTAACCTCTGTATGTGCATAAATGCAACAAGCTTCACTTGGGTTTGGACAACTTCCTTCAGAGACTAGGGAAGTCTTGCAGGACCTCAGGGGAGTCTTTTTTTTTTTTTTTTTTTTCCTACCTCCAGTTCTCTTCCATTGCATGGCAAAGTTTAATCAGCTGGTACAGCACCAAGCTTTACGGAGCCCTGAAGTTGGTTGGGGCATCTCATGGACAGCTCTAACCACCATAAATCACGAGCTGCCACGGCTACCTAGGGTGACCCAGAAGGTATCCCACGTACCTGTCCTGTCCCCAAGGGGTGCCATGACCATGAAGTGAGCTGCAGTGCCCTGACATGCACGGGGACAGCAAAGGGCTATTTCAGTTGTGCTGGCGATTCTGGCAGAGAGCAAATATTTAACCTTTGCTCATGCTGGGGACAGCAAATCCCGACTCACTTTGCTCTAATCTGCTGCGAAGGAAGGAAGTAATGAAATGTCTTATTATATATCTGACTTGAGAAATATATTTAGAACTGAGAGTGGTGCTGAAGGTGGCAGGGTTTCATACCAAAAGGAATGACGTGCTCTGGTCTGCCCTCCCGTGCAGCCAGTGGTCAGCTGAAACTATTTATCTGGATGAATAAGGCCCCCAGTGATTGCTTTTCTTCCAAAGGAAGAAAAACAGAAACTCATCACAGTGATGGAACAATTCATTTGGGTGTTTGGAGCACCTCAGATGTACGCTGCCATTGCTCAGCCCTGTGGGTTTTTTTAGGTTTAAATGACTCGAGTTTGTCTTTAGGCTAATTAGCCACACTTGTTTGAGATGCTTCATCACAGGAGAATGACAAGCACAGTAACGTGCAATGTAATCATCATGCTGAGAAGACACAAAATGCTAAATGGCCATTTAATCTCCTACAGAAAAGAAAGAGCAAATGTGGGAAAATGAAGCTGGACAGATTTAATTGAAAAGCAAAGCCTACATTTGGGATAATCCCAGCAATCAACCATCCGTGCAAACTGCCATGGGAATCACTAATATTTGACATGTGTGCATCACAGCAGGCTGTCTTTCTGCGTGAGGTGCTTCATTTGTCTTCATTACTGGGCTCAGCACAGATACACACCTCTTTGGCGCAATTAAAGCAGGATTTACTCTTTGAGCCTTCGGCCTTGCTGGAGCTCCTTAACTATTAAATTAGGGCTGTGGCTTTAACACCGTGTTTTTACTAGGGTTATATAAAGCCTCATGCGCTAAAAGCAGTATTGACAATAGGCAAACAAGGGCCTTCGTCGCTGATAGGAAATCCCAGCGCAGAGACATGGGCCAAATAAGGAACTTCTGCAGGATGATGGAGAACTCATTGAGCACTTGTGAAAACCAATTGAGGAAGTAGAAAACGCCTGGAACTGGGAGCCTTTGTGTTTGTGCGATTGTTGGATTTCCCCCAGCAGAAAGCACACTGTAATTCCTTCAGGGATTTTTTGGGTCCCTATCCACAAAGCGCAACCCACCCATCTCTTTCTGAAACCTCAGGCGACTTCCTCTGGGTTAGCAGGACCCTGTTTGAAATGGACGGTTCCAGAAAATTGCCTATTTTCCCATCCTTTCCCCTGACAATGGACAATGAAGGAAATGTCTTTTAATGTTACAGTTTCAAACAGAAATGGTCACCTGAGGGTTGTGGGTGTGCAGAGCTCTGCAAAGCCGTATTCTGCACATCATGGGACTCGAGGACTCCATACAATGCAGTCTACTGTGGAATGCTCAATTTTTATTGCAATTATCAGCAAATAAGAGTTGTAAATAGAAGTAATTTTGTCATAACACAGAGAAGCCCAGCAGTCAGGAGGATACCTTCACAGGGTTGATGTGCAGACCCGGAGCTTCTGCTCCAAAAAAGCAGGACAAGTAGTAGCTGAAGGTACACAAATGGTACAGGACCAGGACAAAAGTTATGTTAATATCTCACCTGCTGCGTCAAAAGGACAAGGTAGGACAACGCATAGGCTAGATGTGATACGTGCAAGAGCAAACACCATGTGCAAGAAGAAGGAGGAAGAAGAATGTTGTCATCAAAGTGGTGCCATCAGCTAGAGCCCAGGTAGGGGTGGAGGAAAGAAGATGTCTCCTAGAGTTGGAAGTGAGCAGAATCTGCAGGATTTAGGCAGAGCCTGAACAGGAGCTCACGAAGAGTTAAAGAGTTTGTGGTGCACAGACTCTGGCATGGGGGTGACTGCATGCACAGGAAGAACCCAGCTGGGAGTGCTTCCAGGACCAAGACTTTTCTTTTTAAGTCTGGCACAAAGTCCAACACGGTTGGACAGTTGATACATTAGGTTACGATCAAACAAATGGTGTTCTCCTGGGGCAAAGTGAGGGTGTAGGGAAAGAGCTTCTCTCCCTGTCTCATCCCCATGGCAGGCACAATAGTGGAGAGAGAGATTATGTGTGTACTACCTTTTCTTAGGTTCTCATGTCCCTTTCACTTACTATGCTATTTATCTAGTGCTTGATTTATTTACAAGAGAGAGGAAGTCTTACGCATGTAGGTGTTATGATAATAAACTTGTCTAGGAAGACACGGATTTAGAAACCTTGCTCTGACAGCAGATGTCTGGTGTGGTTTAGCCCAGCAGGCAGCTGAGCCCCACACAGCTGCTCGCTCACTTTCCCCAGGTGGGATGGGGGAGAGAATCAAATAGGTAACAGTGCAGGAACTGTTGGGCTGAGATAAAGGCATTCACTAGGTAAAGCAAAAGCCCCATGTGCAAGCAAAGCAAAACCAGGAATTTATTCACTACTTCCCATTGTCAGGCCATTTCCAGGAAAGCAAGGCTCATTATGGTTACTTGGAAAGACAAATTCCATACTGCCAAACATCTCTCTTCCTCCTTCTTTTCCCCGGCTTTTATTGCTGAGCATGACACCACATGGAGTGGGACATCCCTTTGGCCAGCCTGGGCCAGCTGTCCTGGCTGTGTCCCCTCCCAGCTCCTGGTGCACCCCCAGCCTCCCCGCTGGTAGGGCAGCATGAGAAGCTGAAAGGTCCTTGACTGTGTGCAAACACTGCTCTGCGACAACTAAATCATCAGTGTGTTATCAACACTGTTTTCATCACAAATCCAAAACATAGCACCATACAGCTACTATGAAGAAAACTCCCTCTATCCCAGTCAGAAACAGGACAATGTCCCATAATGACCCTAAGGCAGGACAGTTGGAGCAGGTCCTCCAAATTATTTCCCATGCTGAATGTCTTACAGAGGAGAAGAGGAAGGGAATAGAAATCTGCCATTTGTAAGAGGCACCAAGCTGAAAGACTTTGGGTTGTACACACAGCACTGATGCACGTTTAACATGTACCGAAGTACACTTCAGTGGGTTACAACTAAATTTAGTTCATGGATTTGCATATCTCTTCCAGTGGAAAGAGACCTTTTGACCATTCCTGAACATGCTTATGCATCGTGCACGTTACTGTCAAAGATCATTCTGTTCGTACAGCTGCTTCCCGCTCACCTTTGTGCCCTAAATGTCAATCAGCTCACTGCAAAACCCATGTGGCCATGAGATAGCAAAGACCAGGTCCCTCCATGAGAACCACAGAGTCATCACACGGGTGACTAGAGGTAACTGAGCCCAAAGAAAGGCAAATACAAATTAATTACAGCGTGCAGAGGGCATTCATTCAGAAAGCCATTTCCTCGTTTGCATTGAAAATGACTAGGCAAAACAGAAAACCTCCATACAGAGAAACCTTTACATTCGGTACAGTGCCCCCTGCAAAACACTTTTTCTGTGTGAATTAGATCTTTTTCCTCCTTTACAGACATCAATGAGATGTCTTCACAATCATGTACTCCCTCTGACCAACGGTCTAAGACCCAGACCTATTTGTTTTATTACATAAAACTTATTTTTGTTTTCTACGTTTTTGTGGCTCTGGGACAAGGAACACTCTTCCCACTGCTGCTGAAAAGAAGATAGAGTTGACTTAAAGGTCTCCTGGCCAGATATCAGTGGCACTTTTAAGGTCACCCAAAAGAAACTACACCATTTGGTGGAAGAGGCAAACTAACTTGATCACACAGTTTCTCCAAAGGACAGAAATGTTTCCATTTCTCATCTCCCCAATGGTAATAAATACCTACACATATCCCAAATGTCAGAGGCTGAGCAGAGAAGACCCACAGGCCATCCTTAAGAACAGGTATGTTTTCTTCAGCTGCTCAGCAGCTGGAAAAGATGTCCAGCTAGTCAAACACCAGGTACTTAAGGGTTTGGCCAACTATATGGTGAAGCCTTTTGTCAAGCCAACAGCCAAGTTTGAGTTGGGCAACAGGTACATGAGTTGGCTGATGGTATTAGAAAGCTCCTCTAGCTCCTGGCTCTTGTGGAGGAGGATTTAAGAAAGCTATTGCTAATGTTACTGGAAGGAGAGAGATGGTTTACTGGAACTACCTACACATGCTGTTTGCTATGTGTCTTTGAGCTATGACTGGAATTCCCATCTCCTAACAGAGGTTTCCTTGTTTGCTCATAGCTCTGTGAAATGGGGCATCCCTATCTGGTATCAGCACTGAGGAAGGGTGCGGTTCCTTTTCTTGGTAGAGTAGAAGGAATCTGGCACAACCTAGTTGCTTACTGGGGAGATGCTGATAAGCACCACCACCCCTCTCATCCACCACCCGACAGGAGCTCCCACTAGCATTGTCTTGTGGTGGTTTGTTGACTTTGCTTTGGGCCTGATCTATGGTGCTGCTTTTGACGCAAGGTACATGGGGCCATAAGAAATGGGATACTCTTGAAAATTGGAGCCACCTGCTGCATATCCCAAATTATGGATAAATTCCACCCTGAAAGTTCTATCCTGCTCCTTCTCGCACCTCAGCTGTTTTCCCAGCAGCCTGATTCCAGGTAACACAGCAGAGATGACCTTGGGCAGGGACAAACAAAACCCAAGGAATGGAGGAAAGAGATTGCAGAGCCTGTTGGTGCTCTCAGGGCCATCACACCTGCCCCTAGACATCTGAATATGTAGGGAGTGACTACTGGGAGTATTTAGGTGTGTAGAGATGCAGTTGTATGGCAGAAGTCAGATACCTACAACCAACATAAAGAGGCAACACTTATGCTCATCAGCTCCTACCATAATACTCTGCCCTCGGTTCAGGTCTGGGCTTGCTGTCACATACAAAGACAACTGTTCACCTTGGGGCTCGGATCCAACAAAGTCAAGGTTGAAATCCAGTAGAACAGAGAGGCACTTTGGTAAAATATTTTGGGAAATTTTGGGGTGGAGGAGCAGGAAGGACTAACAGAGAAAGACATATCTAAGCCGCCAAGAAAAAAATTAACAAGGAAAACACTCACCTCAGTGTCTGAAGCCAAAAGGAGAGATTCAAATGCTAAATTTGCAGTGGAGTTCCTCAATGCAAGACCACAGTTTGGCTTTTGTTGGACCCTGGGCTTTCTCATTTGCCAACACCAAAGACTCGTCTGTGGTATGCAGTTATACTGGTCTGATCCTTTAAGTTAAGCTTGGCAACTCTGCCACCCAAGCATAAATGATGTAGGTCTTGCTATCAGTGAACTGAACCCAAAAAGGTTTGGGTGAGATGAGCATAGTGACACTTATTATTAACATTTCCTGTATGTGCTGAGACTACATACCACTAGTATTTCTGAGGCAAAACAGCTCTGGGTATGAAGTGCTGGGTCGAACAAGAAGTTTTTGCTGGAAAGTCCCCTGTTTTTCAAAGTATGCAAATCCCTAGCCAAAACTTATCACCCACAGGGATGTAAGTACTTAATTGCCTTTCAGGTGCCAAGTTTCCTGTCCATTATCCATACCCTTGCTGAAAATGCTGAAAGCCCTGACCAGGCATTGCAGAAGCCTATAGATACCTCTACCTGCTCATTACTTACTGGGGTAGATCCCTGTTCACATTTGCAGGTTTCTGAGAGTTCCTTCCTAAGGAGCTTGGCCTGGGCCATGTCCAGACATCATCGATGTACAGAGGCATGGCTGAGGTTTTCAGGCTGTTCCTGGGCTAGCTGAATCTCTTGGGCTGAGTGTGCATTTTGTGATTTCACTCAACTTGTTTTCTCCCGCTAGACATTCAGATCTCTCCTCTAGAAATGACCGAAAAGGCTGTGGGATTGTGGCCCACTACAGGAATATCATCTGTAGGGCAGATATGGAGAGAAACTCTTGCTACAGATCCCAAAAGCCTTCCAAGAGAAAAAGGAGAATGTGGGACAAGGCAATACTGAACCATCAGGTTAACACAACCTGAAAGTGCCATTGTGGATGAAATAGGGTTGTCTGTTTATTAACCACCACGCTTGGACCTTTTATTACTGCAGAACAAACAGGGCTTTTTCTTCATGGCTAGAACAAAAATGGAGAAGAAATATCAACAGTGGACTGTGTACATGAAAATAATACCTGATCTTAGGCTAGGTGGAGCATTCAGTATGCTCAGCTGACATTAGGCATGGCTTTGACCTCCTCACTAGTTTCAACCGAACAGAAAGGACAGTAAATGCTCACCTTGACATTCCTATCACACCAGTTTTATGCCAACATGGTTTCATCAGCACCAGCCTAATCCTTTAGTTCAAAAGACAGATGGAGAAGGGGACCAGACCTGTGGACTGGCAGGGCAGTGTGCTGCGGTGGAGCCCTCTCCTCTGGGACTCTTCCTCCCCAAGCCCCAGACCACTGAGCATGTTGATCCTTATAAGCGGGCTGATACTCTTCCTCCCTCCAATTTTTGGAGTGTCCAATCTTTCTGAGGGTCTGGAGAATGGAGGCTGAAGCTAGCTGAAACTAGAGGTGGCTGAAAGCTGTTTTTTTCCCTCCAGCTGAAAGTCATGACATATAAAAGTTACATCCTCCTCCGGGACCTCAAAGGCAAATCTCTAAAAGCATTACTAAGAGAAGGAAATATAGGAAAAAATATTTTGAAATAAGCAAAATACATAATTTTAATTATCTGATAAATTATACTGGGATTTAAACAGGGGGCTAGCTGTGCTTATTGGTGCACCTTAGCTAGCTGCCAGCCAAACCAGTTAATACTTGGGTTTTTACAGAACTTGATCATTGGAAACAAATTGCCCTGGGCTAAGGATTTTCATAGGTGTTGCACGCCTTCCACTGAGCTTGGAAGTAGTTCTTTTTGCTTGCTGAGTATCGCTTGGACACCAGATCCTTGGTGTATGTGGATCACAGGGGTTTAAGATGCCTGTTCTGAGATGCCCTGGGACTCCCTGTGTGGGAGAAAGGACTCTGTTGGGCAGAGCCACCACTGTAGGTGACCAGGGCTCAGGCAGGGAGAAATCCAGCTGGCTTCCAGCACCCATAACACTGTGGGTGTTCATGTGTAGTTTTGTGGAGTCAGACACCTCCATTGGACTTCCTTTTGTGACAAAACAGTGTTTCCCAGTTAAAAAAGAAAATAAGTCCGTGTAGAAGATCCACAAGCTTTCATTGCTGTCTTCTCTCCTTGTTCCCATCTGCACACAAAGCTGATCCAGAGCAAACTTTCTACCTTTGCCTGGGTCAGTTGTACATTTCCTACAATTATTATTTGCTGGGTATACTTCCTGTTATGAAAGGGAAGTTGGCAAGATAAATTTATTGTGACTAGTTTACGCTTGAAAGCGCTGGCCCTGTCCTCACCCCAGAAAGGAATGTGGGGGGAGATGTGCTGTCACCCCACAGACCTCAGAGGGGTCTCCTGAGGGGTGACATTGGTGCTGCTGGAAGTGGGGAAACAGGACGTGGTGCAGGTGGGCTGTGTTGTATGGAGGTGACATTTCCTATATTCTCTCCTTTCCCTAGATCCCCAGCACAGCACTTGGCTCAGCATGTTGCTGGCTCATCCAAATTCACCATTCCTATGGCTCCAGCACGATGCAGCAGGAGCTATAGTGATGTGGCACTGCTGATGTGTGTGGCAGAGGATGCTCGCACATGGACATCACCTTGGGAGGCAAGTACCTTTCAAGGAGGCTGGTTTGGTGCACTGCATGAGCATCCAGCTTGCCACAGTCCTCCTGTGCTTCCCAGCAGTAAGGATGGGTTGCTCACAGCTCATCACTGTCACCTGGGGTGGTTTCATCTGGTGGTACCACATGACATGAGGAATGTGGTCCAGGAACTCCATTTTTTTGCCTGGTGTTATGAGACAACCTCACCAAGAAGGACTGGGACCATCTGCTGTCAGCCCTAGCCCCAGGCATTTCCTTTGCTCAGGCAAAGATGTGGTTTTTAAGCAGAGGGAGCAGTGCAGGATTACTGGTTATTCACATCCAACAGCAAAAAGATCTGTATGCACAGCCACAGTGTCCATTTCCATGGGAAAAAAAAAAAAAAAAAAAAAAAAAAAGCTCAGATGGGACAGGCGCCATTCCCCATTGCTTTCTGGGAAGAAGAGCTTTTGCTTTCTCCTGCTTCAAAGCTTTAAAGTTGGCCAGATGCTCCCTGTGGAGCACAGCCCAGCTTTTGCATTGGTTCTGCTTAAAAACACACATTGATCTGGCTCAAAACAGCAGCAAATCTGACAACCCCGAGCCGTGCACTCGCAGGGCTGTAGGTTGCCGGTTGTCTGGTTCCGACTACAAAGGATGTTCGTCGGGTGTCTCTAAGAGGCCTCAGATGAGCAAACTCTGCTTGCCTTATCTTGGGTAAACAGGTGATACTTTCTGATAAACAGACATGATAGAAGCAGGAAGGAAAACCTGAGGTATGGTTGTCCACCAGCCTTGCTTAGCCGAGAAAGAAAATAAATCTTGGCTTATGATGTGGCTGAGAGAGCCAGGGAAGCCTTTCATCCAGCCTGCTCCTTTCAAAGGGAAATGGCTCCAGGAATGCAATATTTATTTAGCATTAAATGAAGTCTATGCCAAGTATTGCAAAAGACAGGTCTATCTTTTGCTGGAGCTTGTCTGTCAACTGGCATTTCAGAATTACTAGAGGAACCCTGACAGTTTTGTACCAGCCTCAAAGTTTGCCCAGGCAGCTCCTACCAGCTTTTGGCTTCCTTTCTAATGGGGGAAACTGAGGGATGGAGCTCTAAGCTATCTGCAGCACGGAGTGTTTTGGGGACACAGCTCTTCTGAAGAGCACAGTCCCCACTCAGTGCTTCCCAGGCTCCCTCCCCAGTTATAAGAATAAATTTTAGCTGGTTAAAAGCTCCGGCAGGACCACAGGGCATGCCCTAGCAGCTCACGCTGTCCTTGGGCTGGCCCTGGCAGAAGCCCTGCAGGGCTGATTCAGCTCGCTGAGCTAGCAGAAAACCTCACGGCTATCTGTGGGGCTGGTTTGCAGCCAGCACAGTGGGATGAAGCAAAGTGGCACATGGAGGAACTGCCTGAGGACTTGAGGGGGCATGGCTGAGAAAGGGAAAGTAAGAGACCATCAGTTCTGTTCAAGCACTCTCATCAGGTATGGGAGGTGGAGAAAAGTGAGGCAAACCCAAATCCAAGGCATTTCCCTGCTTGAAAAGTTTCACCAGAAAATGTGAATTCTCTCTACATGCCCCTCCCCCCCCCTTCAAAAATATTTTATTTAGAGAGGAATTTTTGTGAGTCCTACCAATGAGTCCATGTTTTACACAAACAAGCAGGCACATGCAAAAGGCTGCCACAGACACTTTTAATGTGATCTCAGGCACAGCACCTGATTACCTTCTTAAGAAGTGGAAGACGAATCTATTTAAATCACTGAATTCCTCCCTTTTTGTTCTATGCATTTCCATTTTTCTCCTTGAACAAATGAGAAAATGCTCTGCTGCCGCTCCAAGGGACTGCTTCCTACTGGAAACGAGTCTTCCTTCAGGAAGGAGCCCCTGACGCTGCTAACTCCCTGTGTGCATGAGAAGAGTTCAGGGAGTTAATAAACACCGTATTTGCTCTTGCTGGGTAGTGCAATAAAGCAGTGGCTCTGGCTGTGTCTCAGGGCCCCATCTTGCCCTATGGACGTAGCTCCTGGGGTCCTAGGAAAGCCCAGTGCAGCTCTTCTGCTCCCCATGTGAGCAAGAACTGGAGCTGTGCTGGTGCTGTAGGTCTGTGCACCTTCAGGCACAGAGGGACCCCAGGGACAGACAAGGTCCCCATGGGAGCTGCACGAGCTGGCCTGTGTTTATGCAGCAGCACAGCTGTGCCTTGTGCTCAGGGAGCAGGTTTCTCGTTAATTTTCCTAGCAAGGCAGCTTTTTGCATGTCAGAGCTAAAATTCCCCTTGCACTCACAAGGGTGAGTTCTCCCAGGCTTTAGGGTAGCCCTCCTGCCATCAGTTGATGGCATTTAATAGGTAGCCACAGGAGGTGGGCTCAGATGTGGGGGATCACTAAGAAAACCACCCATCTAGAGTCCCCCTGGCCAGAAACCTTAGGGAAATAAAGCAAACTGGGCCCTGCTCATCCAGCATGTTGGCAAAGGATGAATCACTTTATTTAACAAACAGCATTTTTTCAAAGGAAGAGGAGAAAATGATAACAGGAAGATAATAAGTAACACAGGATACCTAATCACTTCTGCAAAGCTTGATCATAAATGGTGACTGTCCTTATCTCAGAGTCCCCAGGGAGGCAACTGCGAGATCAAAAGCTCCTGAAGTGAGAAGGTACATTTCTAGTGTGAAGAACCATGCAGGTCTTGAAGGACTTGTGATATAGCAGCGTGTGGTGGCTTAGGCCATTAGGAAGCTGTGGAGGAAGGACAGATCCAGAGCAGCCAAAATCTGTAAGAACTTCTTGTTGTCTGTGGGGCTGTGTGGAGAAAACAACCCCTGGGAGCAGGTACATAGCAGCTCTCCATGGGTGAGGGACAATTCTGCCTTCTCTGCTGCCCACCCCAGCTCCAAACTGGCAGTTGGAATTGGGCTTCGTCCAGCATGTTTGTTCCAGACTGCTTAAAACAACCCTTGGTATTTATAGCCGATTCAGAGGTTAAAAAAAAAAAAAAAAAAGCCCAACACCTAGTCAACTGGCTTTTCTCTGAGCTACACAAATCAAATCAGCCCCTAATTGAATTCCCCTCTGTTGCAGCAAACTGGGGCTCGAGCACTGGGATTTCCTTTGATTGTTCCCACTGGTGAAGCTTTCATCTAGTTTTACTCATGTCTGGCACTTCTTAATGACTTCATATAGATCTGTATGCAAATCAGCTTAATGAACTGGGGATGCTCTCATCTGGGAGAGGTGGGCATCAAATCACTAGTGCAGCATAGCAGCACGTCCAGTCTCTGACACCAGTGCCTAAGGTAGCACATCACCTAGTGCCAGCATCCACCAAAAATATGAGATTTGATGGGTTCAACGGCTCTTTGTACTGTCCTACAGGGCAGAGCTTGCTTAGCCACTCTTTCCAGAATAATCTACATTTTCCGACGAATAAGCTTCAGGGCAAGGAGCCACATTACCCATGAGAAGCATCTGTTTTACAGGAAGCTTCACAATCATTGTGGGTGCTGAGTTCTTCCAGAAAACGTGCATCAGTCAGTGGTGTGAGCCATGGATGGTGAGGAGTGGATAGATACCCCCAGTAGTTCCCCATAGGGTTGTGAAGCCCTGGAGCAATCCTGGGCAAGTCCACAGTAACTTAATGAGAATCAAATATTGATCCAAATTATGTGTGTGGTTGGCTTTGAAAAACCAGAAAGGTCATTTCTCTTATTTTTTTATATTTTTTTCCAGACTGGAAAGCCCCTGTGTGGCTGGTATCAGCTACCCCTTTGTGGGACAACATCCAGGCATGGTTTATGGTCTAGCATGGCCCAAAGCCTGTTCATCCTGTGCAGCCCAGGTGGGTGGGAGGGTTTGCTCGAGAGCCAACGTGCAGTTCCTGCCTGCTTTTATGTCCTAGGACAAGACGTAGCCCAAGCAGCCGGTAAAAGACAGCAGCCTGTTGGCCCGGGGAGCTCTGGGTGCTGCCAACTAAAACAAAGGACATTGCAGCAGGGAGAGCAGCTCCCAGTGGCGTGGGACTGCCGGGAGTCTCCAGAGATAAAGCACGGCCAGAGGCCTTCACAGGCACCTCCCTGGCTCTTGCTTCTCTGCTATGAAAACCTCTGGCGTGGGCAGACTGCCTGAGGATGATACCCAGCCCTCAGCAGCAGAGCTGGGGCTCGTAGGCCACAGCCTGTCCCACCACCCCAGCCATGGAGGAGGACAGGCCTGGGGATGGTGGCCAGGTTCAGCCAAGGGTCCAGGTCCTCAGGCAGGTTGAATGGATGTGGCAGGTCCATGGTTAAGGTGGGAAGTCAGCTAGCAGGTCAGGGTCATGCATGGTGAGGGTAACCAGGTTCAGACGCAGCCCTGTGGCCACCAGATAGGACAATGTGGTTGAGATAGGTCCAAGGCTGGGCTGGGAAGTAAACCCATGGGTTAAGTCCCAAATCAATGGGTCCATGGTCCAGGGGGGCAGCCTTCAGCTGTGCCATCTCCAATCTGGCCCCAGTCCTGGTAGACAAACCAGGAGGGGATGTGCTCAGAGCCCTGTCAGTACCTAATTTCCAGGTAGGGGGGACACAGCCACAGCAGCACCCTACCATCACCACAACCAGACTGTGGGTGTCCCTTGGCCACCTACCCATACTGGTAGGTTGTTTGGCCAAAAGCTCAGGCTCAGAGAAAGCCTTTCAGAGCAATGAGCCCTCATTTACCATGGTACGTCTCTCTCCATTTCACTGCAAGCCCCACAGAAGCCTTGTGCCCTTCATCTCCCCCTCTAAGTAGGAACAAGGAGTAGTTTTTCCTTTATACTGTGACAAAAGATTGTATCTGGTCACTTCAGAGGACCTGGCTGTTCTCCACCTTGGGGGCAGCCTGCCACCTTGTGTTGAAAGCTGAGGATTATCTGGTGGTTTTGCTGAGGACATTCAAAATGCTTTATTTAATGCATTGTATTTCAGACACCCAGGAGAAATGAAGAAGACCTCAAAGAAGACCTCTGTGAAGAAGACCTCTGTGTCCCCGGTCCTGGCTTTGGTGGGACATTTGATTTCAGGTGTTTCTCTCCGCAAGCAAGGGTGAACTTTACCTGGGTCCCCAGCAGCTGTTAAGGACTTTCCCTTCTATGGTGGAGGTTTTTGGTCCATTCAAGTTGTATCATTGCCCCCGAAACTGGATGTGACCTTGCTTACCCTTGAAACAGACCCACAATTTGCAGCACCCACACCAAAAAGCTCATGGAAGCTCCATTGCTTTACTTCACTGAAAGCCCCAAGCACCACAGAGGTGCTGCTTGGTTTCAGAGACATAGGCATGGGTTCCAGGTGCAACATGTGGGACATCAACAGCCACTGAGTGGTGGCTGGATGCCAGGCCAGATGCTCAGGCCATCTTGTACAGCCCTAAACACCAAGTCCTCACATGCCTCGGGGGTTTCATCTCAGGCTGAACCCTACTTGACTTCCACTTGGCTCCTTTTACTGCCTCCAATCTTAAAAAGCATAAAGTATTCATTAGAAAGAATAGATGTTTATAGGGTGTAAGATTCTTTCCAGATTATTTTTTCATTTTCCTAAATGCTCCTAAGAGTGTGACAAATTCTTCTCATAAAAGCTATTAGTGGTTAATGAGCCCAGAGGGACATGTGCCGTCTTGCTGAGCTCTGCTGTAGTTTTCTACAGGGGTTTCCTTCTATTTCTCCTCTGTCATTCATAGTTCATAGATAATTTTTTTTCTTTTCTTTTTCACCATCAGACTTTCTTCCTTCCTAAAACTGTTGTTCTCCTTTCCGTTTTCTTGCTGGAAGACGTGTTACGTATCACACATCCTGTGTTCACAGGACAGGCAAGCAATGCACACACGATGTGCAGATGCTGTGCAGGACATTAGGTAAGGGTAAAACCTTTACAAAAACCATCAGCAAAGCTGTATTGACTCTTGTAGCTCCCAGCCAAGAGGGGATGGCAGCAGGGTTTGCTGTGGTGCCCAGCAGAGGCGAAGGCAGCTGCCTTCACACCCTGGCAGCTTTCACAGTGGACAGGTAGGGACTCAGCTGGAAAATGGTGAAGATTCAGAACCCGCTTAGAAATGGGGAAAAAAATTGTTTATTCTTCCCGGTTTTCACTTCTCCAACAAACCTGATTCCCCTCATCCTCACACAGGGGAAGAACTGCCCAGCTGAGAAAGACAGGGTTTTGATTTACTAACTCACAAGGAATGGTTGAATTCAGGTTTACCTATATGCTTACCCAGTGGGTGATGACTTGACCAGCCCAACACAGTGCTCAGGACGAGCATGTTTTCCTCCAAAAACCAAAAGCAGGTCTGGGGGACTAACCCTTAGATCCATGGCAAACCCGAATGATACCCATGTGGAACTACCAGTTGCTTTCTGAAATGTGTTGGACGTTGTGTGGCACTTCTGCATCGCTGGCATAACCCCTTCAGGTCACAGGAGATGGTGCAACTCAGCCTCGTGACAGATCATGGGCAGAGCAAGGCAAAGTAGGGCTGCTTCTTCTAAAACAACATCCCCTTCTTCCTCTTGTGTCTGGGCCAACTGAGAATTAGTCTGCAGGATTAGCTCGCCACTGTAGGCTGAGATGAACCAAAGCAGAGCTCAGCTGTGATGATTTCTTCTTATTAGCGACTGGCTGCAGACGCAGTCTGGCAGCGTGGCATCTATTGAATTCCGCCCGGGTATTGAAGAGCCTCTTGGCAGCCTGGCTGGGGAGTGACTTATGGGCTTGTTTACTTATTAGGGCTACGACTCATGTTCAGCACAGGCCAAGCTGAGTCAATTTTTCATGTTTTGCTACATGGTGTGTGCACATCAGACATGAGGAAACATGCTAGAGCTGCAGAGGCTCAGCCATGTGTTTGCACTCCTTTGTGTCCTTGTTCCTGCACATCAACACCGGTGGAGGCTGAAGGTAGGGCTACAGCAGACCCTATTGTCAGTTCAGTTCCTGGTTGCTGACCTGCTTATCCAAGTGCAAAATGATGCATAAGATTAAGTCATTTTCTAAAGGAGGTCTGAAATCCTTGCTTTTCCAGTAAACATGCAGGTAACTATTTACTGGCACACTGAGACCCTGCCAAGGGATTGGAATGAGTGCTAGCAGCACAGAGAAATGAATCCACGTGTCCTCATAGCAGCAGGACTTTTAATAAGATGAGTAACAGGTACAAGGCGAGTTTCCAAATACATTAACATGCATAAAAAATTAGGTTGTGCCTGGTCATAGCTTTGCAATCTTTCAGTGGAATTGCTGTTCAGTACTGATTTGCTCTTGCATCTTTATTGCTTATTTAAAATGTGACTCTACTTGGACTGGGTTTCTGTAACAGGGCACTTTGGGCTCCCACATCTACTGCCTTAGAAAACCTCACATTAAAACCTGGTCAGCTGTACAAATCCCAGCCCCATCCACACCTGACTGAAGTCAAAAATTGCCAGAGTTTTCCTGGCCCTTTGTAAAGCACTTGATAACACTGACCCCAAATCTGCAGTAATGCTCACATACCCTTTGCCTGTGGCCCCTGATGCTCTCTAATAAGCCTGAAAAAGGAGGTATATCTCTTTTCCCAGCCCTCACCCTCAACTAGTGCCATGCAGGGAGCTGTCCTGCCAAAATCACCACCCCCAAAGCCCCAAATGGGGATAAGGGCAGAGCAACCTGTTCCCACCTCCACACATGTGCCTTCCCACAGCCCTTTATATCAAGAATTGCTGGGAGCAAACCCAGCTAAGCTGCATGTTTTCCTCACACCACATAGTTGCCCACGCACCAAAAGAGGTCCCTGGAAGAGCCACCTGCCACCACCATCTGGCTACGATTGCTGTGAGCTTCCCTAAAGTCTCATGCACACACGTGGTTCTCCAGTAGTGGAAATGGTCTGGATATTTATTATTATTATTGTTGTTATTGTCATTTTTCATTGGGATAGATGGAGCCACAAGGGATTTTTATTTATTTATTTATTTATTTATTTATTTATTTATTTATTTATTTATTTTCCCTTTTGGTTAGCTTTGTTAAAGGCTCTTTCCTAAGTTCAAACCTATCCAAGTGTGGGAAGAGTCACTCTGAAGGTAAATGGAAAGAGGAGTGATGAGGAGGTGAAAAAAAGGCCAAGTGTGTGATGCAAAAGCAAATGCCTGGGAGCTTTTTAGGAAAGGAAGTCAGAGTGATCCTGCTGGTTTTTGTCTCCTAGTGAGTTAATGACACAAAAGAGGGTTCGTAATGACATTTAGATTGGAGTCGCAGAGCTCCTCAGATCCAACTGCACTGTCACCATCCCACTGATGTTTAACAAAAAGGCAATACACCATCCAATACTACAAACCAGGATTGCTTCCCATCTGGCTCAGGAGCTGTTCCTTGCTCACTTCTTTGTGCATTGGTGAGTGACTGCCCTAAAGGGAAGGGTCCTGTCCATCCCAAGGAGCCCAGCAGCCCAGCTGCTCCTTGTCCTACAGCAGCAGCCTGGCTCTGTGGCTCCAGATTTGCACCACAGGTCAAGACAAGCAATGGATGCATAAAGCCATGGAGAAGGAGAGAGGCCATTTTTGTGTCTGCTTAAGGAGGAAGAAGAATGTCATGCTCAACAAGTAAGGTCCTCAACATCAGTCCTGACAGCTCTAAGGGTCACCCTGCTCAGACACATTGATCATTTGAGACTTGCTCAAAGGTGGCTGCATCTCCTCAGGTCCTGTGTGGTGGTTCAGGATGCTGAGTTCAGGGGCCAAGAAACATCAAACCTTGTTGAGCTGAGTTCTTCACAGACTTTCTGGTGTTGGCACTGCAGAACCATGGTGGCTGGTGGTGGCCCTGGACGGCTGCTGAGCTATTGGCCTGGAGAAGTGGATAACTGAGTGCAACCTGTGGGCCCCACACTGGTAGCAGAGGGGGACCTCAATAAGCTCAGGGGTGGGAAGTCAAATCAGCCCTACAGAGAAGCTAAAGGCCAACCCAGCAGTAGACTGGAGGACTTGACAGATGTCACTGGGTAAAAAATAGGGCCAAGAACCAAGAGCATGACCAAACTCATCTAGGTTTCCCTTATCATCTCTTTCCCATCAGAACTTTGATTCCAGAATCTCTGGTTTTCTCCTTGGAAAAGGTGTGTGCCTTTCCCTCCAGCAGTCCTGTGGGATGGAGCTGAACCCACACAGAAGCACAGAATGCCATGGAGGTGGAGGTGGACATCTCGTTGTGACTGGGAACGATGCTGGACAGGGGAGAACGGGGCAGTTGGCTGTTGCGTGGTGTTACATATCTCCTTGTCCAACCCCAAGTGGTGGTGTAGTCCACCAGATGGGGCAATACAGGAGTTTTTTGAGCTCTTGAAGTGTACAGGTCACAGTTGGGCAGCTCCCTCTTACAGATGAGCAGGCAAGTGGGTGTAAAAAGCAGTGGGGGAGGTTTCTGAGGATATGGAAATCTAATCATCCTTGGTGGCCCTCTCGTCTGTTAGACGCTTTGGGTTCTGCAGACAAAGTTATTTTCCCCAAAGGCATTTAGGCGCATCATTTGTATATAGGCTCCTAGTTCTGTGTCAGCATTGTCATCCTGGCAGACGTGCAGGGACCTGGCCTGGCTGGAAGAGAGCAAGCACAAAACCCGGGGAGTCCTGCGGGGGAGCGGCGGGCAGCAGCGGACGTTCTGCATCTCTGCCTCCAGCTCACTGAGTCACATCACCCACGCCTGGAAAACGGCCTTCATCGGGCATGTTCTTGGCATTGTGCCTCCAGGCACTTTTTGTGTTCTTGCTGAGGCTCGTGAGGCTGGGCTGGATGTCAGAGAGACAGAGGATGTAGTAGGGACTGGCAAGAAAATTCCAGAGGAATGGGAGGACCCAGTAGGCTCCTGGGGTCTCCAGGGAGCTGGCACCGAGTCACAGCAGAAAGACACAGGGAAGTAAAATCAGAGGGGTATGGAGATGTTACTAGACCAAGCCCAGTGCACACCGAGACTGATCCAATATTTTCAGCGTGGGGTCATAGTTTTTCCTTCAGTATATTCCATCAAGGAAAACAAACAAACAAACAAAAAAAACAACCTACTGATTTTTGACCCTGTTTCTATTTCCAAGCAAGTGAAAGGTGCTGCATCTGTTGAGGACAAACTATGTGGATTTCAAGTGATTTCCAAACATTTCATTCTGAAAATTTAAAAATGTCTTGTCCATTTAAGACTTTGTGTATGCCTTTAGAATGCACAAGATAAGGCAAAGATGGAGGAGGAAAAAAAAAGGGGGTGGGGGGTGAGGGGAGAGGAAGGGGAATAAAATTATTGTGTAATGAACCAAATGAGAGGGTCTTGTCTGGAACTACTGAAGTGAGATGATTCAATTTTATGTGGACTTTTTTTTTTTTTTGGTGCCTGCAGGAGCAATGGGAAGGTTGAGGCTGAGCACAGTGCTTTTGCATCCCACCAAGGCTTTCTGCATCTTGGGAGGGTTTTCCTTGCTCATCCTAGGCATTGGAATGGGCTGCCCAGGGAGGTGGTGGAGTCACCACCCCTGGGGGTGTTCAAGGAGAGGGTGGACATGGTGCTTGGGGACATGGCTTAGTGGGTGACATTGGTGGTAGGGGGGTGGTTGGACCAGATGATCTTGGGGGGCTTTTCCAACCTGAATGATTTTATGATTCGATGACTCTTTGCAGGCTTGTTCTCTTGGGGGCTGCATTTCTGCAAATGTGAAGTGTGAGCTGGTCAAAGGACGCAGCATCTGCCTCTGCCCCTCAGCTCGTTTTTCTTTTTCTCTTGTATCTGCTATCATAGTTTCAGCCTCCAGAGGGCGAAAACCCTTCAAAAGACGCTGCAGAGAGCTCTGGGGAAGCTGGCGGTGGTCTGCTTACAAAACCGCAGCAGCAAGACCCGCAATGAAGAATTCCCCTCAACCGTGCGTTTTCCGGCTCATTTCTGTGATGACGTCCGCGGCCCCCGGGCTTGGGCACCGCTTCGGAGCTGGGGGGCAATGGGTTTGGGAAGAGAAGGGGAAAATGAGCTCCTGAGTCAGGGTTTCCTGGAAAGCTGCTGGGATGATGAAATCGGCTGGTGCCTTACGTCAGGTGGAAGTTTTCCACCAGGCTGCCCCAGGAGCCGGTTCACAAGGCAGAAACCTTGGGTGCGATGCTAGAAATTCCTAAATTCCACCGATGTGGACTTTATACTCCTTTTCCAGTGTGATATGTGAGCAGTTTCCTTGCAAAAAAATCTTGAGAAACCCCAGTTCCTAGGAAATGCCGAGTGTCTCCTCTGAAAAGCAGGTCCTTTGTGTAAGTCTGCAAATGAACTGAGAAAATGAGAGGTGGTGGGAAGATCAGACCGTGGGCAGAAAGGGGATTTCTGGCTCCCAGATGGAAAAATATGGTTGAGTGATTCCGGTTTGAGTGATTGCCTGGATTCTGCTGAAATGATGCCAAGTGTCCCATCCCAGGTGAAGCCCCTGGCTGTAGCCTCAGAGGGGACGTTTGGTGGTGGCACTTTCTCCTGGTTGGGATGCGGGGCTGCCTCGCCCGGCATCACAGCTCACCACGGGCAGAACAATGCAAATAAATAAGGGCATGGAGTGAAGGTGCCGAGCCCAGAATGAGCAAACAAGCTGGTGTTTGGTGCGAGGGCTGGTTCGGCTGCCAAACTGCTTGCCGGGGAAGGTTTGGGTGGCACGGGCTGGCCCTGCTCTCCCTGCAGGAGCCAGAGCAGGCATGGGAGGGAAACCGACGGAGGGTGCCACCAGGCAGAAACCCCAGGTGGATCGGGCAGTCCCCAGCTGGGGTTGGAGGCAGGGGGGTTTCAGAGGAGGCACTACCTTTTCTTATGCTTTTTTCCAGGACACCTGCTCCTGCTGAGTGCCAAGCAGGGCAGCGGGTGGCAGGGACACGCAGGTGACCGCAGGCGTGGGTGGCTTGTGCCAGCGCAGGCAAAGTCTTTATGCTGATTCAGTTGGAGAAACGCACGGAATTAGAGCCCTTGCGTCCATCCGTGTACCTCGTGCCAGGCTAAGGAGACTTTCTTCTGCCTCAGCTGCCTCTGGCATCCGATAAATCCTGACCTGTTTTTTGCGCAGTCCAGCATTAACAGCACAGATGGAGCAACTTTACTGGAATATGCATGGCTTTCAGTCAAGGAATAAATCACATTGGTTCACAGATGCTTTCTCCTAGGGCTAGGATAGGCAGAAATATAAAAAAGACCTCCTTCTGTCCTGTCTTCTCTCCTTTCCCGAATAACCATCCTTGCTTGGGCTTGCCAAAGGGTTTTTAAAAGCTCTGTCTTTCAATTTGTCTGCATCTGACATGGAAACAGCTAAGCACGAGCACCACAAGCGTTTCTGTCTGTTTTTCACAGCCACTTTTCAGCTTATTTCTGTGCTTTGAAGTGGTTTGTACTGAAGAAAAACGAGTGACAAATATCAGAGAGAAGAAACAAGAGCCTTGTCAGAGCAAACTCACCTTCACAGCATTTCCCAAAAGCTTTGGCTTTTTTTTTCGTTTCATGTGAACGTTCAACTTGCTCGTTTCTTTTTTTTTTCTTTTTTTTCTTTTTTTTTTTCCCCTCTCTCTCTCCTCTTTCATTGAAAAAATAAAGCAGACAAGGTTTGAAAGCAGAGAACATGATGAGTGCTTCACAGAGTTTTGCTCGTGAGGCTTGTCAGGTCCTTCATCTGGAGCTGCTCGGCTTGACAGCCTGCAAACTCAAATTTCCTTAACCAGAGCCCTGAAAACATGATATTCTGCTTAAACTGCTCCAACCCTTTAAACTACTCTAACCCTTTAGAGCTGTGTAAGCTGCTTAAGGTTCAGCTACAGTTTGGATCAATTCAGATGCTAAAGCGTTGCAGAGTAGCCGAACACTGTGAACTCCCCTGGCTTTGAAATGATCTCCAAATTGAAAATGTTTCAACTGGTAGCATTTAAATATTCATTGCTCTAAATCTAAGAAATTTGTTTCTAAATAGGATTGAATTATGAGTTTCAAAGAGATTTGCAGCATAAAGCCACATTTGCAGGGAGCCTGAGTAGCAGTTTTAAAGTTACTAACTTCTGCCGTTAGGAAATTCCTCCTTAAGTGGCATCTTTAACAACAGCTTCACGAAATTGCCTGTACCGATCAAACAATACAGATGCAATTATTTAGTCTTGAACTTTAAAGCTCACTGACATCTACAAAACCAGATGTATAGTGTCTCCCTGACTCCCAGTACCCAAGTAACACATGATGAGTACTTCTTGATGTCTTGTGCTCGTTTGCTCAGGTTCATTAACCCCATGGTGATGGGGATGTGCAATTACACATGCGGGCAGGCACAAACTCCCTGCAAAGCCAAGCCATGGCTGAGCTCAGATGCGGAAGGGGGGACGGGTGGTTTTAAGTCACGAGCACCGCTTGGTCCTCCCTTTAAAATAGCCAGCAGCCTGGGCAGTTACGTGCGTTAATATAGGATCACACAATCACTAAGGTTGGAAAAGCCCTCCAAGATTATCTGGTGGAAACACCCCCCTACCACCAATGTCACCCACTAAACCATGTCCCTAAGCACCACGTCCAGCCTCTCCTTGAACACCCCCAGGGACTGGGACTCCACCACCTCCCTGGGCAACCCGTCCCAGTGCCTGACTGCTCTTTCTGAGAAGAAACGTCTCCTAATTTCTAACCTACGAAGCTATGCCAGCAGGTTAGTGCCGGTTTTTAGCCTGTCATTGTAGGGTTGAGAGGCGGCAACACCAGTCCAGGTGAGATGCCTGCAGTGCACAACCTTTGTGGCCAAGTTCTTTCCACCTGAAAGAACAGGATGTGTTTTTCCGGGTTGAAATAGGGTGAGACCTTCTGGGTCACCTCTTCTACCTCTTCCTGGCAGTGGAAATGAGTTAAACATCAAACTCTTCAGCCCAACTGATTAACCAGCCCAAATACTGGGGTGGGAGCGGTGGGCAATGCACAGCTGTGGGGTGTGATGTGGAGTTGTGCCAAGCATCAGGCTCAGCCAAAATCTTGAGGGCACGAGTGTGCAAGCTTGGAGATGGTTGGGAGCTCGCTGCGGGGATGGACAAACTCTAGTGATGACCAAGGAGAGCCTTGTGGGGCCTGAAGTTGTTTCTCCCATGCTGAAAACAAGTAGCAGTGTGGGGGACTTGAGCATCTTCATCCAGTGAAGAGATGCTGAAAGGCCTGCTGAGCCCATCCAGGGTTGTTTGGATGTTTCATTTGATGACCATTTCATGGAAAAACATCACCTGGGAGGCTGCTGGGTTGGGGCATGGGGACCGGTCCTGACCTTTAATGGGGAATTTCCAGTGCTTTCGTGGTGCTGGTCGTGGAGGGTGCCCAGACCTGGAGCATGAAGGTCTTCGGGGCATTGCAGTGAGGATTAAGTTAAATAGGATTTTATTGTGGGAAGAGCTTGCCTAACATTCCAAAGGCACAGGAAAATCAATGGTACCTCTTGCCAGAATATTTCTTTTTATCTTCAGCAAAATTTATCCTCTGGAAGGAGATATTTGCATGTTTTGGTACAGGTGATAGTAAGACACTGGCAGCTCAGTGATGAAAATCACACCTGGTGTTCCTGTAATAGCTGCACGCCTCAGGGTCACACTCAGGCAGTTTCCCTCCCTCCTGGTGGAGATGCAGCTGTTGGGGACAATTCCACTTCAGCCAGTGGGAAGCTCCTTGCCTTCTTCCCAAAACCACGTGCTCCAAAACTACAGGCTGGACTCTGCACCCAAGCAGCAACCCCGAAGCACCAGGATGTAAATCCGTGCGGGATTGCATTCCCCTGCCATCGCAGGGCAGGTCCAGGTGGGCATCTTCAGCCTGGAGGACATCTGGGACATCCCTGTGCATCCCTCAGACCTGTTTTAAGCTTCCCAGAGCAGAGCAGCACACACATCTGACGGCCTTGCCTAAGAAATGCTAACAGTGCAGTGCTTCCTTGAGCCCCGGCTCTATAATTAGCAGTGCTGTGTCAGTGAGTGTTCCTGCCGCAGCGCTAATTGTGAAACTTGTTTTCCAGGAGCTGCTCAGAGGGGTTATTCTGGGTGACTTGGCCATCGTGCAGAGTCCCCTTTGCCTCTCGGCTAAGGCTTCCTTGATGGCCCTACAGCTGTGGGGAGCAGGGCTGGGAGGACTTGGCATCTGGTGGGACACCAAGACCCCAAGACTCCTTCCTTGGCCCCACATCCATGGGTTCCCCACATCTGTGTGCCGGGATGAGGGTTTCCCCACCATATAATGGCAGTGATGGATTTTGACAGGGAACAACCAATTAGTCTGACTGGGGAAGGCTCAGGGTGGCCTTATGGGATGTAAACCATGCGTGGTGGGAGGTGGGTGTCCCTGGGGAAGGGAGCGGGGACCTGGGGTGGCTGAGCCCCGGAGGTTCCTGGTTCCACTGCCTTTGGGGTGGAACCAGGAGAACACCCCACATCCTCACACACGGAGGTTCTCCGGGGATGCAGCTATGGGACACGGAGCAGGGGAAAGCAGAGCGAAACGGTGGGGTGGTTTCACACCGATGGGCAGCTCAGCTCCACCATGCTGCTCATTCACTCACCCTCCTCAGAGGAGCAGGGGGAGAAAATAAAATGAAGAAAAAAAAATCTCAAGAGTTGAGATAAGGACAGGGAGATCACTCAACCATTACCGTCGTGGCCAGAACAGACTCAGCACAGGGAGATTAATGTGATTTATTGCCTATTGCTAATAACAGAGTAGAGCAGTGAGAACTGAAAGCAAACTAAAACCCTCCCCGTGGGGTCCCTCTCACGGGATGCCGTCCTTCCTGAACCGATCCAGCGGGGGCTGCCCACAGGCAGCAGCTCTTCAAGAACTGCTCCCATACGGGTCCGTACCGCAGGCACGTCACCCCCCGTTTATGTCACTGTAGGAGGGAGAAGGGCCAGGACGATTACGTGTTTATTAGATTAGTGGCCCTATTTCTAGCATAGCGGTAAGACCAAGAGGTGTTTTGCAGAAGCCTGCATGCTTTATCCCAGGCAGCAAATCCTGACTCAGCCTGTTACATAAATTATTTATTGCAGTCGTCGAGAGCCAGAGGAGCTAAAGGCTGAATTAGCCCAGAGAAGGAGGGCCACGCAAGTGAAATAAAAGCGTAGGCAAGCATAGCTCAGCAATGGAGGCTCCTGAAGGCACAAGGACAAACCTCACCAAGTGAGCTTCACCTGCCATCGCCTCTTCCCTGGGGGAATTTGGATGGGCTCTCCAGGTGCAAAAGGATGAGCGTTAATATTTTGGATGGGGGGGTCACACCATACCCGCTGGTCCTGGCTCTGTTGAGTTTGTTATGCTCCGATTTTATCCGTAGCCACCAGAAATGAGTGAATTTTCTGGAGTGAATTGCTAAAGGAAGCCTGAAAGCTTTTCAAGTTGAATGCGTTGAAAGGATCAGGAATCTGCCAACAGCTAACATCTTGCAGGGAAGGCGTTTTGGATCGCACGAGATGGCTCACCAGCTCGAGGATTTTAGGAATAAACAGCAAGTCTGCGAAGCATTGAAGCAATTCTCCCTTGTCCACAATGGGAAGGGAAAGAGGAGCAGCCAGAAGTCAACTTCATTGAAACAGAGAACAAAGAGCTACAAGGAGGAATATCTCCTCTTCTGGAGGGGAGAGCAGGTGCTTGGGGGTGGGAACCCCTAAATGGCCACAGCTTGTGAGTCAAAGCACTGGAAAAACTTGGATTCCTGAGCCCAGCAATAGAAAGAAAAATTGGAAGGAATGGGATGAAGGCCTTTAAACACCTGCAGGAGGATGCTGAGGGTCAGACAGGGAAGAATCAATGTCAGACGGAAAATATTTTATGTGTCTAAAGGGCTATTCTGACACAAGAGCAAAACAGGGTTGTTATATGTTCATGGATGCATTTAATTAGGGGAAACTTCCTGGATATTGAAGCAGAAGCAAGCAAAAGGGACACAAAAGGAGGGAAAAGTGGCAAAATCTCTTGTGATAACAAAGGTGTTGGGGCCATGCGGCAGCGGCGGAGCTGGGTTTTCCTCCTGGGTGAGGTGGGTGAGAGCATGGCGAAGGGTCCCACCAGGGATGCTCCTTGGGAGATAAGGTTATTGCCAGCTCCACACCTAGTTTAATGAGCAAATTAATTAAGGGAAAGCAAGATTTGGGAACACCACTGGCTGGGCTCAGCAATTCAGAGCCCAGATCTCACCCAGAGGCTGCTCCAGGGCAGCTGGGCAGTGCCTTACTGCTCTGACGGGCCGAGACTTTTCTCCAGATGTCACCCTGAGGTTCTCTGCTGCCCGGTTATCTGCTGTGGAGCATCCCCACCATGCTTTGGTTCTTCCAGCTGTGAAATGGCAATAGTGCTATGAGCCTCCTCTGTGCCATACAGGAGGCCCACTCGCCAGAATAAACCAGTAAGTATCACATCATATTAATAGTAGTAAGAGAGGAGACTCGGTTGCTACGAAGAGCTCTCTTCATCCTATGCAGGTGCCCTGGGAGACCAATGATTTAATCAATCTCCTCCTCGCGAAGCATTAACCCGGAGAGACCCGAGCTGCCAGAATGAAACGCGGGCAGATTAATGCCCTGACCACACGTTCCTGCTTTGCTGCGGAGTCTGACACCTCCTGGCAAAAGCGCCTGTGCCCTGAGATTTATTTTGAGATGAGGAAGGACGCTTGTGGAGTGACTCCTTCTCCTTCGAGCTGAGTTAAAGGCAGGTTGAGCTCGTGCGGAGAGGGCAGAGCTGAAGCTGATGTTCCACCAGGGGGGCCATGCATGCTGGTGAACCAAGGGGTCCAAAGGAAACCCCAAATCGGGCCAGGATCCATCCCCGACTTTGAGGCCGACTGGCATGGTCTGCCTATGTGTCCTTTGACCCTCTTGGTCACCCTGGATGGGGTGGCCACATCCAGGCTGCTGTCAGGAACAGTCTATGGCCAGAACAATCTCTGGCACCGTGGCTGGGACAGCTTACACACCGAATTTCATGCAGGAGACCCTTTCTTGAAACCATTTAATATGCTGTGATACATAATCTTGGTTCTCCCATAGTAAAAAATGGGAATATATAATATACATCCTGTGGATGGATGCCCAGGGCAGATGTGGGATCTCCATCCCTGGAGGTAATCAAAACTCAACCCAACACAGCCCTGAGCAGCTTGATCTGAGAGCAGATTTAATGCTGAAACAATTCTTGCATCAAAAAGTGGACTGGATCCAGAGATTTTAAGAGGTCTCTCCCAGTTAAGTTAATCTGTTGGTTCTGAATTATCCAACTGTCTTAAAACAGAGGGAAATTTCTGAAAGTATCCTGAGATCCTACAGAGTTATTCTCCTGGTTATTTGTGCTGGTTCACCATACCTCAGCCTGAGAGATGGAGCCGATTTTTGGATTTAAACTGGCTTTATCCCTGCTGCCCATTCCTCCCACAGCCTCGTGGACTAGCCCAGGTTGTCCCAGGGGCCCCATCCGGCTTGTCCCACACCGTGGAGGTGAACCACACCACGGGGGTGGCGAGGTGCACCCAGGAGCAGGATGGTTTTGCCACCCAGGCCATGTTGTGAAACTATTGCTTCAGAAAATGCCTTCCAGAAACACCTCTCAGACACAGCTGCTCATCATTTCCTAAGTCCCAAATTCCTAAATTTTACTGTTTTTATTTTGCATGAGATTTGTGCCCTTTTGCAGCCCAGAGGCCCCAGACAGTGCTGGGGAAATCCAAAATGCTGCACCTTTTCCACTGTTGGGTTCCCAGAAAAATATGTCCCAGATTTTTAGCAGAGCACTCTGGATGACAATCCATCGTACCGTGAAGCCCTTCCAAAGAAACACAAGCTCACTGCTCCTTTCCAAGCAGACAAGTCCACAGTAAGCTCTTCAAAGCAGGTGCAAATGCTTTCTGCTTCCTTGTGGTAATAGATAAGAGTCAAACAATCTTAAATTAAAAAATAAAATAAAATGAAATAAAATAAAATAAAATAAAATAAAATAATAAAGCTTCACCAGTTTGCATTGAAATTTACAGGACCATAGATTGTAGGGACAGGAAAGTTCAGGGCTCAGTCAAGGTGGCTCAGACGAAGTCTTTATCTGGTCGTGTCTTGAAATCTTCCAAGGATGGAGATGCTCCAATCTCTGGGCAACCCGCTCTGCTGTACTCAGGGTGGAAATTTTTCTCCTCATACCCACCAGGGACATCTCTTGTTCCAGCTTATGGCCTCCATACAGTTGAATAAAGGCTTAAAAATCCCAAAGGACAACTTCGACACCTACAGTATTGAAAAGAAACAAACAAACAAAACAAAAACAAAAAAAAGAGAACATGGCTGATTTTTAGAGCAACACAGAAGTCTGTCGTCTTGGACGCAAGGTGTTTTGAGGTTAGGGATGAGGTGAGCTGAGGAATGACGATGTTTCCAACAATAAAAAGGGAATTTTCCCCTCCTGGCACTGCAGCCAGGTCTGCAGACTTGTGAGGGTGGAAGGTTTCCAGAGGAGAACCAGAAACAGGCTGGCTCCTGTCGAGTCATCCCCCTTGGGCTAAGGAGGACCTAAATGTACACCTCCCGCTTCCTCCAGCGTGGTCTAACAACCACTTCTCAGGCAAAAACTGGGCAGGAGCTTAGCTCAGCCCCCCACCAGGACCTGCTGCTGCCAATCGAGGAGCTCCTGCAGGGAAATTTATTCCCAACGTTAGGAGAAAGATAAATGAAAAGAAAAATTAAAACTTGCAGGGTCACATAATTTTACTAACTTGGAGGTTGAGCTATAGCGGGGACAGCTTTATTCTTCACCCCAGCCCTATCTCCACCTCTACCGCCACCGTTTTGCCCCTGCCTGGATGCATTGTGTTCCCTTTACAACAAGACCCCATTAGGTATGCTTGGCTGCCTTGCGCTTTTCTATTTTGGAGAAGATTTGGGAAGAGGGCTGCTGAGAACGTTTTTAAACAGATTATGTGATAACAGTCCCAGCAAATCTGCTGCATGGAGGAGGATCCAAATTTAGTTGCATCAGTCACTGCAGAGGACATTTTTGCAGGGCAAGAACACGGGACGGAGTCAGCCCAGGTTGGCTTCGCTTTCAGACGGCTCCTGGGACATGCTCACCTGGCTCCTGCAGCTGCAATTCCCTCCAGTTGCCCATTCTTTGCAATGCTGATTGAGAAATAGGCCAAGAGGCAATGAAATTGCTCTGCGGGTTGCCAAAACCCACAACCAACTATTTGGTGAATACAGAGCTTGTCACAGGCTCAGTCTCAACCTTGTGCTCCAGGAGGCTGAAGCCCCACAAAAAGCAAAGCAACATCAAAAACATGTCCCTGTGGATATATCCACCCCTGTGGAGGTATCCCTGTGGCTGCTCCTCAGGCTGGAAGAAGCCAAGGCATGTTGGGTGGTTCAGCTGCTCCTCCCTGGGTGGGCATTGATGAGCATTCAGGGCCCCAAAAAATGTTTATGTGGGTTGGGATGAGCAGCTGGAGGAGGGGAAACCCACGAGCAGTGATATTAGAGGTACGGCATCCACGGCAGGGGATTTTAGCTTGGCATTCCCAAGAGATGAGCCCTGGCTGGAGGCCACCGGGAAGTCACTGCCTGTCCAGCCAGCCTGTGCACTGAAACCTGGTGACCTTCTAAAAGCCTCCCAAAATGCCAACACATACGAGCTGGGATGACAAAAGGTCAGACATCGAGGACTGAGCCCTACAAAGCCTCTTTCATCCATAAGAAACCCAAACTGAGGGGAATCCAGAGCCACCAGATGCAAAATCATCTCCTGCTGAATGACCCATGGGTCTTAACCAAATGAAATTAATGAGGAGTTGATGTCCCCAAAAGCTCAAACAGTATCTGTGAATAAGGGCTGAACTCTGGAAAAATAAGCCAGCAGCAGCTGTGGTGGGTTTTACACCAGGCTCTGGCTCCTCGTAGGACACTCGCAAATACCAGGTGAATATTTGCTGGCCCATGCTTGTGTTTTCACCTGTGCATCCTGAGGAGGTGCGGCCAGAGGGGTTTTAATGCAGGGAACACCAGGACAAGGCAAAGCAGAGAAAGGGCCAGATCCTGATGCTAACAGTGATGCTGTGCCCCCCAAAAACCTCACACCTCTTCTCCCCACCAAATACACTTGGGCATAGACCCGCTGCAGGCTCGCATGTAGGGGCTTTGCTCCTGCAAGCTTTTTCCAGCAGTTTTGCATGAAAAGTGCCACTGCCCTTGGTGCGGGCTCCCGTGACCAGGAGGAAACCCAGCTTGTGGTGACTCAGCCCTGGCTGCATTGCCACAGACCTCTCAGCTCAGCATTTCCCAAGCCCCGGGAAGCATCTCGGTGGGGTCTGACGCAAAGTTGCTCCTTTGTAATTCCTTGGGCAAACACGTGCAGCCTCAGCAGGGTGGTGAAAGGATTGAGCAAAGGGCTGATTTCTCTGGAACAAACCTTGCAGAGCAGTTTATTTATTTTTTTTAAAAAAAGGAGATTAAAAAAATCTGTTGTCTTGCAGGGCACACAAATATCTCCAGAACAAGTTTCCCGAGTTTATTTTTTTCCTGCTCACAGATAACCTTGCCCCCCACTGCTCGTCCACACTGTGAACCAGTGAAGGAAATAGTGATAAAAACATATTTTTAACCCCTCAACGTCACTGAAAGTGCTTGGGAAATCATTTCTGGTGGGGAGAACAGCGTGTGCCGTTCTTGTCGGGGCGCTGCCCCCTGCAGTGAGTGCCCCACAGGAAGGACTGGCTCCTCATTCGGAGTTAGATCCTTGTTAGGGGTTCATTATGTGGCAAAAGCAAATCCAAAAAGCACAGAGAGGAAGATTGCTGAAGTGGCTTTGGTGCCAAAATACTCACAGAATGTTTTTAGGCTCCTCCAGAGCCCTGCCATGGGTTGCCCAGAGAGGTGGTGGAGTCTCCTCCTTGGAGATTTTCAAATCCAACCTGGCTGCAACCTGCTGTAGGTGGCCCAGAGGTCCCTTCCCCACCCCAGATCTTCTGGGATTCAGTGAAAGGCAGGCAGCAAGAACCACGCCAGGCTCCTAAAGCTGCAGAGAGCTTTGGGCAAGCCTGTTGGGAAACCCCACAAAGTCCCTGCCCCAACTGCTGGCCAGCAGCTTTATCACTAGCTTAGTTGGAGGCTTCTGATTTCTTTTTTCTCCTTCTTTTTCCTGGATTTTATAGATTAAGGAAAGGCAGGAGGCCGGGCAGGCAAAATTGAATTGCAGCAGTCAGAAGGAAACTGCAAACCTTAAATGATAGTGTGGTGAACGGGAAGCTTCATCCTAAAGGCTGGCCTGATAAAAGAGCCAGGATGTCGCCACCGCCACCCACCCCGGATGAAAACACACACGGTGACTTATTTCTCTTTCATTTTCCTGTTTCCAGTTGCCCTGGAAACTTCCTCCTCGCGCTACTCAGGGGAGCAAAGTCCATCAGGAAAAAACCCCTGCGGCAAGGGCCTGGGGTGTCAGGGCCACTCAGCAGCACCCGTCCCCGTGCCCCCTCGCCCCCTACCCACCCGTGGTGGCAGTGTCCTTGGGGTGGCATCGCCCACCTCAGCTGTGCACACAAAGGCTGCACAGAGCCCTCCTCCTACACGCAGGCTGTGCTGCAAGTCCCTGGCAATTAGCTGACGCAGAGGGAGCCGCGGGGCGGAATAACCTCGCGCCAGACCCCGGCTGTGCCAATTTGTCCGTGTCGCAATTAATTCCCCATCGGGCCGAGCTGGAGGTGGGCTGGGATAGGAGGAAACTGCACAGGGTGCCTTGATCTTCTGCGGGGACCTCCTGCGAATCACAAAGAAAAACGTAATTTTAAAAAAATCTCCAGACTTCACCTGCAATGGAGGCGTTGAGTATGGTGGGAAAAGCAGAGCCCTTCATTCCCAAGGATGCTGGAGGCACCTCCGGTGGGTTTTGACCCTTGTTTTCTGTCCCTTCTGTCCGTGACCACCACCCCAGCACCCAAATTTCCCCTCCTGGCTGTCCCCACGTTTAGGATGGCGTGCAGGGCACAAACACTGCAACCACAGCTGAGGTCCAAACATTTTCAAACCTGCACCAACCCTGTCCAAACATCTCAAGCCTGCACCCCTCGCCTACTGATGCAGTCTGGAGAGTGTGCTTTGAATGTATACAAAAAAAAAAAAAAGCACAATGAGGTTTATGCATATTATTTTTATATGTTTTTATAGTCATAGCTTCGCCTTACTAAACCCTTGCTCTCAAGAGCTTCACCCTTTCCAGTCGCACTGAGCGCAGGTCTGAGCATTGCCCTTGGTGCCCCAAGCCACGCACAAGGACAAGGATGTTATTTTTCTGGGTCACAAACCCACAAGGACAAGGACATTACTTCTCTGGGTCACAAGCCCACAAGAACAAAGACATTGTTTCTCCGGGTCACAAGCCCAGCCATCCCACCCAGGGGATATTTTCTTAAGGCATGAGAGCCGGCGCAGAGGAAGGGTGCAGGCACGGGGCTCGCGGCTCCTCGCACCTCCCACGCCTGAAGCGCCAGGAAATGCCCTGCGCGCACCAGGGCTCAGCTGCTCTCCGACATTTCCCCCCACACACCCCCAGATATGTAAAGTATTTCTCATGCCTGTGTCTGCTTATATATTGCAGATAAATGCTTATGCACGCAGCAGAGGAAGTCGCAGCTAGGAAATGGGAAGGGATGGAGCCAGGGACAATATCAAGGGCAAAGGAGGGAGCAATGCTGGAAGTGTGCACAGATGGGGCCAGGGGCCGCCCAAAGCCTGTTTTGCCCCACAGTGCCCTACCAGGACAGGTTAAATGGGATGGTGCTCCAGGAGGGAGGCACTGCTGATTCTGGCATTTACAATCCATGGGACTGTCAGAAAAGGACAAATCCCCACTTTCCCAGCTGGACCAAGCCCTCACTCCAGGAACCTGCTAAGGATTACCTACAGCAGGTGGTTTGTGCTTACATAAAGCTATCGATGGAGCACACTAGTGCATGCCTTTCCATATGCTTGGCTGCTCCTCCCTCGTCGATTCTTGCCCAGGCAACCCAAAACCGCTCCCAACGCGGAGATAAAAACAAAACAGACACATGCTTGCCAACAGGGTGGCACTCGCTCCACCTCAAAATACCACCTTCCAGCACAGCCAGGCGCACAAACCACGCTCAGTATTTATTGCAATGCTCTGAGCACACACTGCAGCCACCAAGAGCTCAACGCCTCCTTCCCAGCAAGGGGGAATCCCATCCTAGCGCTCCCATTAAAGGCTCTCGCTATTTTGCACTGTATTTCTTTCCGTCGGAGGCATTTCATCCAGCTTTGTGGTCAAAGGCTCATCCTTCCACCCTTAACAGGGATTTTCGATGCCAGGCAGAGGGAGCACAGAGCAGAAAACACCCCGTGCAGCTAAGTATACAACATGACAGTATTATAAAACAGAAGCTTGCGTCCCACTAAGGTTTCCATTTGTAGAGCAGAAGGAGGGCTGTGGTATTTGGGGATGGGAAGGATGTTGCTAACACAACAGGGCAACAGAAATGCCGCAGCTACGGGACCTTCGCTTCGCAGGGCATCAGCTCAGCAGCTGCATCCCGGGAAACTGATACTTCGCACACCCCCAGCTGCCCTCAAGGCAGCGTTTGCAGTAGAAAGCCGATTACATTTCGGCCTCAAAGCTTTGCACTGCCTGAAGAAGCCCACCCCGAACCCCCAAACCTCCCTCTTCACCCCCCATCACACCCTGCAGCCCCTGCTCCAAGCAAGGTGCCCCCGAGCAGGGTGTTAAGGAGGTTAACACAGAGGCAGGTCAAGTAACAAACACCTAGTATTTATTAATAAATTAGTACACTGGAAGGCAATTTTTTTCAGTTCATTCCCCTCTTCCCCCACTCCCACCCCTTCCCACAAGGCAGCACATGCCACCCTAGTATCATAATTTCTTCAAATTGAGCATATTACAGACTGTTCATTACGGGAGCATAATAGTTGCAAATATAATCAGACAGACTTCTTATAACGATGCAGCTTTTTTTTTTTCCTCCCCCCCCAACCCCTCCCCCCCTTTTCTTATTGATAAAAAGTGAAGTGTGATTTGAAGAGACTATTTTAAGGCCAGGTAGGATCTCGGGAGACCCTCCCCTTATCGGCCATGTCTGTATAAAAAACAAGAGACACGAGTGTAAAAGCGTAGCTCGGTAAGTCTTACACCGCAAGGAGAGCAGAACCAGCAGCCTTCGCCGCCCCGGCTCCAGCACCGGCGCTGTCACGACCTGCTGTCCTCTTCAGCGGCCAGGCAGGATGCTCCTCGCTTGGGTTCCCTTCCACCACAGGCAAAGGACTGGTTTAGGACTGTTTTTTGTTGTTGTTTTTTTTTTTAAATCAGTAAGGTCGGTGGAACTGAACCTTTCCTTTCCATTCAACCGCTTCTGCTTTAGCTTATAGGAGCACAATGCATTATTGTCCAGGTGAAAACCATACAATAAATAACCGTGCTAGTAGAACCGCAGCGATGGGCGTGAGCTATACGATAGTACATGAAAACAGTCAGCCCAGGGGGGGGGAAGCTTAAGATGCATTAAGAGAAGGTAACCAGCAACAACCGGCTTTGCGTGTTTCACCGTTCACCACTCCGAGGCAGAAGGGAGGTAGCAGGAGACGTCGTTCAGAGGAACAGCTTTGAGAGAATTGAACCAGGCTACAGAGCAACCCCAAGGCTCAACGCCTAAGTGACACCGGCTTCGCGGTCTTTTAGTTCATTAACTGCGTTTTAAAGTGCATTGACTGATTTGATTGGAATGAGAACAAGAAAAAAAAAATAAAAAGACAGACTCTGAAGGGGGCAGAGGGTGCAAAGACTTTAACTGAGCGACAGAGTTAAGGTGGAGAGGCGCGACGCTGGCAAGCTGCCCCCCTCCAGAAACCAAGGACACCTCAAGGAAATACTGGCCATGTATTCTACAGCAAAACCCGCCTGCGCATCGTCGGTCATCTTAACAAGTGCCAAGCTAGTTCTAGCAGATATTCGGAGAGTGCGTGGTGACCAGTGCCTACAGTAAATCAGGAAGGTGGCTATAGACGGAGTCCAGGAGGGTTTGGCTGGCTTCCTGGCTCTTGACGCCGGCGATCTCAAATAGCCTGTCCAGCTTGTCCTCCGCCTGCGGGATCTCCTCTATCACGTGGAGCTCCTCAGGGTTGAGGATGTGCAGCATGTCGTCGAAGATGGGCTGCAGGTCGCAAGGGTCCAAGCGCACCTGGCGCAAGACTGTGTCCTTCTTTTCTGCAGGAGGAAGGAGCAGGTGGTTAAGAAACACCCCCAAGAAACCTCCACTCGGGTTTCTCCAAGGAGAGAAGCTCCTTGCAGACCTGGCCCATCCCCTGCTGCCCTCTCGGGGGAAAAAAGGGTTGAAGAAAGTGGCATTATGCATGGATGAAGGGAGAAGACAGAGGAAATTGGAGCTGCAGAAACGCTACAGAGGCACCTAATGCAGGATCCTGCTCGATCAAATACAGCAGTTATAAATGCTGAATGGCCAGCACTGAGAAACGAAGGTGGGAAGGGAGCCAGAAAAGCTGAATTCTGCTATTTTGAGTTGTTTTCACTGGGTCAGCTTCATTTCTGCACCCGAGTATAAATTTGTGAGTTTGCCTGAGCTTGGTGCTGCACCTTTGCGAGAAGTTAAAGACGACTAAACGCAGTGAATTAAATGCAGTAAATTAAACCTCCTCAAAAAGCGGTGGGTGACTAATGGTGATTTACACCTCAAGTCGCACGCTGCAGCAAGCGGGACCAAGGGTGAGAGAAGAACAGGAAGAAAATATTTTTTTTCCATCTCAAGCAATAACCCACCCCTAGTACCAAAAGCCTCGACAGACGCCCAAGGATGCTACACCTCTGACAGCACTACAAAGGGGTTAAAAACCTTTAAAGGATTTTTCCCTCCCAAACCTTTGCTAACAGGATATACCTGGTCTTGAATTGGCATGTGATGAACATATCCTGGAAAGCCAGCTTTCCCCAGTTCTTTACTTTAATGACAACACATCCCCATGCTGATGGTGGGGAACATGCCATGGTCACCCTTTGGATATCACACATGGCACTTTGGTCCTCCTGCTGCCCTCCCACGTCCCCAGGACGACTTTGGTACCTTTGGTAATAAAGGAGCCCGTCCGGCTGAGTGCAGAGGAGCCGCTGGAGGTGGAGTCGCACCGCAGGAGGGGCTCCGACTCATCGACAAAGAAGCATTTCTTCTCCGAAGGAGAGGGCTCCACGGTGAGGACGGCGGCCTCGGGGGGTTTCGGGCTGGGGCTGGGCGCGGGGCTGAGAGGGCTGGGGTTCACCGGCAGCGCCAGCTTGTCACCTTCCAGCTTCAATGGAAAGGGAATGGGGAAAAAAAAAACACAAAAAAAAACACAAATTGAGCCATGAGGATGCTAGGTGAGGAGCTTGTAGTCCAAACAACCACAGCACCAGGGTGGCACACGCAAAAAGCCTGCCCAGGAATTTACTTGCTTTAACTTGCTTTTCCTTTGCACACTCAATGAAAGGGTTACTAACGCCCAAAGTACAGCTCTTGGGGGATAAGTGATGCCCAAAACAGGTAATCCATGATGCCCAAACAGGTAATCCAACCCCATCCCCCCAAAAAAAACTACTCCACAGCTTATTTCCTAAGAACAAGGCATAGCACTTCCAACCAAGAGCTGCTACACCCCTCGGTGAGGTCCATGAACCATGTACACTTGACCAGGGTAGCAGTGCTGAACCACTTCTGATGGCCTCAGATGCCAGTTTCTCATGCATCACTGGGATTTGGATTTCAGCTTTTGGGGACACAATGTTCCCGATTTACATCCACCCTGCCTTCCCAGTGGGGATGCTGAGCCACATTCCAAGTTAATCATTTGTATGCCCCGTCTGGCCCCTGCTCCCGTGAGCACCCCATTAATGTGTTATGGAGAAATCCATCCCCACCTGACTTGGGGTCAGAAAGGACAAGCAGGGCCTCGTGTTGACCACGCCATCACCTTAGCACCTTTACTTTTGCCCCGTGACCCTGAAGCAAGGCAGCAGCCTGTGTTTGGCTCTCTTTGGCATGGAGAGCCCGAAATGCCACGTGGACCTGCAGAGATGCAAACCCTCCAACTCAGCCCATGCCTTGCATCCCTCTTCCCGTGCTTCAGCAGCCAACATTTGATGCCCTCAGCATCTCGACGTGCCCTTGGGGTGGGGAGCTTCAAGCACAGCATTTTTGGTTTCCACTCCCACAGGCAGGAGAGCCTTGGGGCTGTGTCCCCACATCCCTGCCCAGCAGCTCTGCCCCTGCTGCTCTGAGAACTACTGATTATTTAACATCATCCCAGACCCTGTGTCCTGGCTCAACACACCAAAGAGCAGAATTCTCCTCCAGCAGAGGCTGGACCTGGCCATTCCTCCCTGTATCCCTTCACCTGCTGCCCAGAGATTAAGAAAAAAAAAACAAAAAATTTGGACAAGAGGCAAGGCGCTGCAGAGCCACCTCTGTGCTGGGGAGGGACAGATCCAGCAGCAAAGTGCCTGCACGTTCCTCATCCGTGTCGAGGAATTCGCCACCCACAAATCACATGTCCACCGAGACGCCCATTAGCTCACATCAAATTAACATTTCAGTCTGTTTGTGGAGGAATAAGAAGGGTTGTGTGGTTGTTTTCTTTGTTTTCTTTCTTTCCCCTTTTCCCCCCATTGAAAATAAACAAGGAGGAATTGTTCTGGCTCAGCGCGTTACGCAATTGGCGTGTTATAAATAAAAGTCAGCTTTAATTTTTAATTAAAAGAGACTGCATTCTGCTCTCAGACTCCCTCCCCGAAGCAGCACGCTGACGAGCTGCAGCCCGCTGCCATCAGCGGGGGAGAAGCAGCGCCTGGCTGCCCTCCAAGTGCAGTGCGCTCCTGTTTCCCCTATAAAACCAAACAGGGTTCATTTCTCCCTCGTACAACCCCATCTAGCATCCACCCCTGATTTCCAAACCGTACCCGGCTGCCCAGGACCCCTGAAATAGAAGGCACGAAGAAACCGCCTGCCTCAGCCCTGCCTTCCCAGCAGAGGGGAAAACACTTCCCAGAAGCGTGCAAGTTATTTGGAGTTTAATTAAACAGCTGCTAAAGCACGCTAGAAAAAAAAAAAATCACCCGGGGTTATTTGACTGTAGGCGTCCCGAACCCTTGCGAATAGCTGAGCGTTTGTCAGCTTATTAGGCAAAGCAAACAGGATGCTCGGATGAGCGTTAATATTTAAACCGCGGGAGGAAAGCAAGTGGGAATAAGGGCTTTGAAAGGGCAGGGAAATTAGAAGGTTGCTCTGAGGTGAAGCCTGAGGAATAGGTGTAAAAACACCATTCATAGCCTGTGACTCATCTGCTTGAAACCAGCGCCGCAATTCCTATTTCAAGCAAAACCACAGCAGTCGTGCCCCTGCTCGGGCTGGAAAAAAAAAAATTAAAAAACCCTCTGCAGTGCTTTTGCCCTTCCAGGGCAACTGTATTTCTCACCTTTCCATCATCGTTAGAGCAGTCCTGCATTTGCCACTGAGGCTGCATTTGCACCTGCACAGACAGACAGACAGAGCCGTTAGATGCGTGGTCCCGTGAGGCGTGGCGAGAAGCTGATGGCTTTTAGCAAAAAACCAAGCACGGCTTTGACGCATCAGCAACCTCCTGCAACCAAGCGCAGGTCCATCCTGCCGGGATGCTGAGCCAATTTTTTTTTGAGCACTGCAGCAAAAAGTTTGCAATGGCAAAAAAAAAAAAAATCCTGAAGGCTCCTGTATGCTCAGAGCTCTTTAGGATGCGGCTCAAACATGCTGCAGCATCCCCTCGGATCTTGAACTGGCTGGGAGGATGCTCTATGCAGGGGAGGATTTCTGCAGGCTGTTCCCAAATGCCTTTTGGGGAGGGAGGAGGACAGAAGCAGAAGGAAGGTGTAAGCCTGGCCTTTCTTTCATTTTATGTAACATTTATGGAACTGCCCGGCGCTGGCACTGTGATCCTGCTATTCCTGGTGGCTCTGCTTGAACTGCTTGGTCCCATTTTCTGGCTATAAAATGTTTGCCTTCATTTTACTGTACCGCAATAAAAGATCAGCTGCGACAAACTGCAACCGCTCTATTTTTATTTTAAAAATCAAATCAAAATCCCCCTGAGGTGATACCTCCTAGCGAGGCAGCAACCAGCCAGTTATGAAAGCCCTGGGGACACAAAAAGCAGCCCAGACCCCAAACCACCCAGCCTGAGCACCGGCAGGTCTCAAGATGGGACCGAATCAGCTCAAAACAAGCCTTGCAAGCCGGTTATCAAGCTGCTGATCCGATCTTTAGAAGAAATGCTGAGGAGGAGGAATACGTTTGTGTTTGCTCACTCCAGGAGGCTCCTCCAGGGCTCACCATTGCCGTCTCCGAGTGGCACCAGCCTCAGGAGCTCGGCAGCCTAAACCGTGGGAGGACCAAGCCTCAAACGCTGCCGGGAGCCGGGAACTGCTCCTTCTCGGCCAAACCCCAAGCCCCAAAAAGCCACGTTTGGGGTTGGGTCAGCCCGGCTCTGGGCACGGAGCCCGCAGAAGCTGCCGTCTGTGTTGGGGTCAGGTCGGGTTTTTCCTGCCTGACACAAACACGGATGAAACAGCCGCTGCTTTTAGAAAACAAGCAAAATTCCCAAGGAGGGGAAACCTCCTCAGAGGGAGACGGTGGGGTGATCGGGCCAGGTGGCCACGTGTCATCCTGGAGGGGATAAATTTAGAGTTGAGGTCATGGCTTCCCGGCTTGCCAGCCGACAGATGACACCGGGCAGACACTAGGCCCGGGCCATAGGCCTCACTGCGGCACTTGTGGAGAAGACAGGAGGGGAAATACCAGTCTGCAGGAGCCCTTAAACCTGAACACTACAGGACACCCTCAGGAGACCACCATTTGGATTAAGAGCTGATAAATAGCTTCTAAACTCAACTATGGGCCAAAGAAGTCACTATCTCCTTTGTTTTTCTGATCCCACCATCTTCCAGTTTCTCCTCACGCTCCTGAGCCCAACACACTGGAAACCAACAGGAGATGGGGCTACAAAAGCCATGAAACCTCAAATACAGCTGCATCTACTGTGAAGTTATATTTGCGCTTATCTCCAGTTCTCCAGCCTGGTTCAAACCCAGCCTCGGTTCACTGAGAACTGACCCATGCTTTAGAGCAAATCCCGCCAAAAACCGGCGATGCCCAGTCCTGCCACCACTGTGAACCCAACCAGCCCTACTCCTTCCCCTGGCTCCTGGCCACTTCATACTGCAGCTTCGTGCCAACACAGTCAAATTACTGGCCCCAGCCCAGTTCTGCTTTGACAAAAGAGGAAATGAAGCAAATCCACAGGAGCCTGAAACTGCCTGAAGCCGGGGCTGGATGCAAACACTGTTGCGCCAGCCTTCTGACCCCAAGGTTTTTGGCCTGCAAAAGAGGAAGAAAAGGCCCCCAAAAGTGCTGCCACTGCCTCACCCAGGGCTTTCACATCCTTCTTCTGCCCAGCAACCCCAAAAACTGCACAGCTTAACTTCGCACGGTGCCAACACCAGGCTTTTCCTCTGCCATATGTGCTGATTCACAGGATTATCTGCAACGGGAAATTAGCAATGGATCTAAATCTCACTGGGCTCGGCGCTGCAGTCCTCCTCTCCATTTCCAAGTCCTCCCCCAGGTCTCCCCTATTAGCTTTTTTTTTTTTTGCTGCTTAACGCACCAAGCAAAGCTGCCTGCTTCCCTCCATCAGCTCCCCAAAAGGTCTGGGGAGCCAGCAAAGCCATAAATGCGAAGAGCTTGGAGCCATGCTCATGGCAGCAAACACAGCATCGCTTAAGGTCGCCACTCAGCATTCACCTGAAAATGCTCTTATTCCCCAAAATCCTGCTCGGCGTCCATGCAACATCGAACTTTTCCACTTCTAACCCCCAAACCGCAATCTGCAGGGGCCGCAGTGAATTCTCCCTCTTCCCCGCCCTTCACCTTCCTTTTTCTGCTGCTGTCAGCATCACTAACCTGGGGTGTGCCCGGGCTCGCACGCTGCCCTCGCAGCCACCCGTCTGCCCCAGCAAGCATGCCTGGAAGGGCAGAGATTTTGCAAAGCCTTCCCTACGAGCTGAAAAAAGAAAGCATTTGTCGCCAGCGCTGAACGGGAGCCGTGCGAGCTCAACATGTCCCGAACACCTTCCCGCAGCCACCGTGCTCTTCCTTATTTTCTAGATCAGCGACTGCTGCAAAAACTTGTAAAGTGATTCAGGGGGCTAATCCAGTTTTAACCTAAATTCACGCAGCGTGGTGTAAAACCAGTATAATCTTTTGTTGCTAAAAAAGCCGTCAAACGTTCAGCGGAGCTCTTCTTTACGCAAAGGAAAGTCTTCATGCCACATACCACAATGCTCCAGAAGCTAGCATTAATTCCCTTTTCCTACATTATTAGCAGTTGTAAATATTTATATTTTGGAGCCCCAGAGGCTCCTGTGGGCATGGGGCACCACGAGAGAGCAGCTGTGCTTCTGTAGGTTGCACAGGCTTAAGATGGAAGCTGGATACAGGATCTGGGACAAGGATGCAACAGAGAATGGGATGGCGAAGGGAGGTTGGATTTAGGGTACTGATTTGCTGAGAGCTATGTCATTTTAAAAAAATCTCCCACTTTTTCTGTAGGGAAGGGGGATTTCCAAGCATTTCCCCATACTGGCACGTGCTTGCTGCTCGCTCCTGTGTGCACGCTGCTGGCACCGCATTGCCCCATTAGCTGCTGTGTGCATCTATTTGCGTTGCTTATGGGAGCCCTCGCTCCCTCCACAACACAGAAAGATCTTTTTATTTTATTTTTATTTTCATTTTTTTTGGCAAAACTGCTCCTGCATGGCTCGTTGGTGGAGGGATGTAACACAGAACTGACTTCTGCCACAACTCCTTCGGATCAAACCAGTTGGGTGCAGAGAGAAACCACCTCGACCCAGGCTGCATTTGGACAGACAACTCGTCGAAAGCCAAACAGATTAGCGCTAATTAAAGGCTCTCATACCAGAGCAATTAAAAACAAACCCAAACAAAACCTCAGTGTCTGCTCCCAGCGTTTAGCAACAGGCTGCCCCTGCCAGGACTGCTGCGATGCAGCTCAGCTGTGGGCTTGAGGCTCTAGGCCTTGGGGGCTCCTTTGCACAAGATGCTTCCCACAGTTTTCTGACCTTCTCCCTGTGTCCCACGGGGATGGAGCAGCCCCTGGGGCTTTCAGCACGCCCAACCTGCAGAATCTGACTCAAGGAAACGGGTTACAGCAGGTAATACCTTGCAGGATCCATGCCCTGGGGCACTGCTAGGCTTCAGCATCCCACGCCCTGCTGCAGCACAACCACCAGCCTTCAGGAACAGCCATGGGTACAGTTGATCATTACAGACTCATCCAAAAAAAACCCCAAAGGATAGATGGGGGAAGAGAAAGTGCCAGCTTTGTGAATTTGTTAAAATAGGCAAGAAAAAAAAAATCCCACTTTCTTTATAGGCTCTACAGGCAGAGTGGAGAATGTGCTTGTTTTTCTCTCAGCAAGAAGCTGAAGGTTTTGTTTCTACTGAGATTCTTTAAAAAGGGAAATTAAGCACTTAAAGTATCTCAAACACACTCAAATCCTAACAGACAAAGCTTTGAGCTGCTCACCAAAACACACCCGAGAGGCCCTGCAGCATCTCCACGTGGTGAGCATCAATTCCCCAACACCTTCTACCTGCTCAGCGATTCTGTGGGGTTTCCTCCTGGGATGCTGATTATTTTTTCAGCCCAAGTTTCCAAGCACTTTGCCCAACAGGCACAAGATCCATAAAGTTTGCATGCAATTATCTACAAGATTGATGTTTGCTTATTCTCCAAAACACCTGCTCACTGGATTTTCAGATGAACAGGCACATGTCTAAGGAATCAGTCATCAGAAGTCCAGGGTCTCAGTGGGTGACCCTATAAAGCCAGTTCCCAAAGTTACCACCCTCTTTCTTAATTTCTTTTTTTGTTGTTTGAGAACAAGTACCTGATAATCCTGGCTGAAACAGAGCAATGTTCAAGAGCATTGAACGCTGCACAATCTAGGTCTGTTAATTAGATATTGTGCTGACAAACCAACCCCAGGTTTTATCTGATGTCTTAGCCCAGCACTTCACTGTAATACTCAAAACAGTAACCAGGAGAACAGAGTTTACTACCTGCTCGAGGAGACCGAAAGGACAACGTGTCCTCCTGGCACATTGCACAGGCTGGAAACTTTATCCACATGTACCACAGACTTGTAAGACAACAAGTTGCAGTTTTTTTTTTTCCTCTGCCTGATTTTCTAACTATAATTTTGTCTCAAGCTTTCATTTTTATGTAAAAAACAAGCAAAAAAGCCCACCAAAAAACTTGGAGCATGGTAGGAAACGGAGAGTGCAACACACTGGAGTAAGAAGGCATAAAACCTTCGCTATGTGCAACCATGCCTTGCCAGGTCCCCACAAGCTGCACGCAGAAGTTTGTAGGAGGCCACCCACTTCCCTTTGGGTAGAAATCACTTCCAAAACCAGCAGGAGTTGTTTCATGAACTGGTTTGGGGGAAAGAGCCCTGCAGCGACCTCCCCACCTCCGTCTATGTATCATACCATGGGCTTCCACGTTTAGACGCAGCTCAATCCACCACCCTCAGGAACTTCTCCAGAAGACCACTGAATTACAGCCAAAAAAACTCCACCAAAAATCAAAAGACACACTGACAGCTAGGGCAGGAGGTAGCCAAAATAACCTGGAAAGGTCACCAATGTTGGTTTCTGATCTGCTCTCCCAAAAAGACACAACCAGCCAAGACCCTGCTACAGGATATTCTACATGCATTATTTATTCTCCAAAATTATGGGAAAGGCTGTTTTAATGCCAGAGCTGCTGCAGACAGACAACAGTTCTGGAAGACAGCACATGTGGACCCTTCACCTCTGCAGGAGACATGGCTGTCCCCATGCCGCCAGTCACCACGACGGAAGAAGCAACCCTCTGCTCCACAGTGGCAACATTCAGAGGTTGAGGATGCTTAGCTCTTCCCATAAAGTCCTGAGGATTCAGTAATGGCCCTGATGAGTGAGTCTAAAGGGGGACGCTGCTTCCCCAGCACAAGGACTCAAGTACCAGGTCCTCCTGGTGACCTTCAGAGACACACCCAAACCACACGCAAACCACAACGCGTGCAACTCGAAAGCTGGCCAAAACTTAGAAAAAGCTTGCTCAAAAGCTTGACAAAGCTCTGCTGAAAAGCAATGCACAGCTTAAACATAAGCCCTTGAGGAGCTCCAAGGAGAAACAGAAGTCCAGCTACTTGGCTTTCAGCTAAGCTAGAGACCACATCTGAGTCCCAAGCACCCACCATGGCAAATCAAGGCACGCAATGCATAGGAGAAGCCAGCGCAAAGCCCAGCCTGGCATTACCGGCGTGGTGTCCTCCATCAAGCCTCTGATCTTCTCCACCACATCGTTGCGGCGGTGCTGGCGGAGGGCACTGATGAGCTGGGCCAGGCTGGCCTCGGGCCCGCGGATGGTCCAGTGCTGCAAGGCGGCGTAGGCGCGCTCGTGGTCGGCCGCGTAGCCGTTGGAGAAGGCGGCCACCTCGCGCTCGCTGGCGTTGCAAAGGAACTGGTAGATGTCCTTCCACTGGCTCCCCACCTGGGCTGCCACCAGCTTCAGGATGTCAATGCCTGTGGGGTACAAGAGCCACAGGTGAGACACGGGGGGCTGGGAGGCTCAGAGACTCACAACGTTGCACACCTAAGCTACAGAAAAAGTTTTCCCACCTCTATCCTAAACAGGCATACTTTTCTTTTTGTTTAATTATAATAAAAAAAATGTCATTTAAAATAATAAATTAATATATTTTTAAAAAATAGTATCATTTTAAGACCTTAGCAAGAGGGAACAGCTTATGAGCCTGGGGCGCAAGGAGCTTTGCAGACAAGCAGCACCCATAACGTGTTCAAACACATTTCATAGAATCACCGAATCATACAATCATCAAATCACAGAATCACTAAGGTTGGAAAAGACCTCCAAGAGCACCTAGTCCAACCATCCCCCTACCACCAATGTCACCCACTGAATCATGTCCCTGAGCACCACGTCTAACCTTTCCTGAACACCCCCAGGGATGGTGACTCTACCACCTCCCTGGGCAGCCTGTTCCAAGGCCTGAGCACCCTCTCCATGAAGAAATTCTTCCTAATGTCCAATCTAAACCTCCCCTGGTACAACCTGAGGCCATTTCCTCACATCCTATCACTTGTCACCTGAGAAAGGAGACCGACGCCTTCCTTGCTGCAGCCTCCTCAGGTAGCTGTAGAGAGCCACGAGGTCTCCTCTCAGCCTTTTCCCCAGACTAAACCCCAATACCCTCAGTCGCTCCTCATAACTCTTGTTTTTCTAGTCCCTTTGAAGAGTAAGAAGATTAGGATTTTCCCCAGAAAAGCTCTTGAGACACATCAGTTCAAGAAGGGGAGAATTTCCTCCCTTTAGCTTCGGGAGCAACACAAACGGCACTCCTTGCCTCGGCGGCCAGGCAATACAGCTTCAAACAAAGCCCTTCCTCTGCCCTAAGAGCTCATGCGGTCTGCTTTCATCCAGCTGAACACCATCTTGTTCAGAACAGCCCCGCAAAGGGGCGGCTTCGAAGATCTACAAGAAGAAACTCACTTTTTCCACGAAGTTACCACACCTCGGGAACCCCCGGAGCCAGTGCTCCTCCACGGCTCCGCACAGCACTTCCCCTTCCAGCTGCAGACACGTCTGTCGGCAGAAACAGCTGCCTAGGGGAACACTAGAAGCTAGAGCTTCTAGGGGGAAGCTAAAACCAGGGTCTTTCCTGCTGGAGTAAAAATTAGCAATTTTTAAAGCACTTTAGCCCCAAGTCTCCAAAGTGCACCCCCAGGTCTCAGCCCTGATATAGCTAAATATGTATTATATAGCTAAATATACATTATATAGCCTGATACAGATATTTTTGACCAAACTCCGCTTCTCTCTGTTAAAGCAGGCTTATCAACACCTGCCATATCAAGACACCAGTTGTTACTTTCGAGCTAGATTAGCACGTGGCATTTTCCAGCAGCCACCACCCTGCTGCGCTCAGAGTATCTGAAACCGGCATTCGACCCACTCTCTGCAGCAAAAACCCCAAAAGCCAGACTTTTACAAGTCTCTGCCCTCCTCCCACCACAATCCTGATCCCTTCCTTCCCCAGATTTAAGAGTGCGACCTGGTGATGGGGTGGGGGCTGCAGCCCTGACTCTGTTTCTCTTCTTCCTCCCCCCGGCAGGGTTTGCCCCAGATTGCTGCTTGAAGGTGGTTTCCAAAAATACATGTGCAATTTTTTCATCGTAGCTGTGTGACTGCTGGGCTTTCTCCTCACACAAAACCTCAGCCCACCGGCCCAGCTGGGGTAGGTTTGGTGGAGATGGAAGCAAAAAATAATAGAAAAAAATAGGGGGAAAGGGGAGAAAGCCTTCCTTGTTATTCAAAATAATCCCAAGACAAAAGCAATGTTCCCCAGCATTAAAGAACAAAAAAACAGCTGCCAACGTGCTATTGTGCTTTATGATGGGGCTAATTATCCAAGGCACATTAAAAAATGTTATTACCCATAAAATCTCAGCATGCGGCCGCCAGCAGCCGTACGGTCTAGTCTTGTTGCGTGAGCGGCTGCGGGAGGCAAGAAGGCGTCCGCCCTCTGTTCAAGTCAACACAGGTCACCTGTGTGCTTCCCAGAAAATCCCAAATTCCTCGCCCTCGATGCCTGTGCATGCCTGCAAGCCATCTGTATGGCACAACAGCTGCACGCACCCCGAGTGGTGCCAGCAACCAAGCCCTGTGCCTTCGGGCATTACGGAGTGGGGCTGGGAAGCAGCACGAAAGTAAAGTGGGGTTTGGGGCTGAATCCTTTAAAGCAGTAAACCCAACAACTTCTGGGATAAAAGCAGCAAGGCAACTCAATTTTGTCAGTGAACCCAAGGGACAAAAAAAGAAGAGTTTAGGTGGAATATGAGGGTAGGGAAAGCTCTGCAAAACTTGTGCACCAGGATACAGGTGGGAACGCAAAAAGGATGAGCAGGGCTGGTGCTGCTCGTGTAGGGTCCCTGCGGCATGCTGCCCGACGGTAGGCAGCATTAAAATGCAATTGCTGTTTTACAACCCGTGCAGTACACCGAGACTTCCCAGGAAAGGAAAGAACCCCGTATCACCTGCTCCTGCCTACGCACTCAGCGCTGATAAATCCCAGCCTTTACAGCCGCTGTGGCGGGGAGGAAAGTTTTCAGCCGGCCGAAACTTGATTTGCACCGGTTTTACGCGGCATCTTGTCCGGATGTTCCCCAACAACATTTACAGCACCAAGCATAAACGCGCCTCCTGACATTTTTCAGTTTGGTGTATTTAATCTCCCAGTTCAATAAAGTGGCCCCACAAACATGTTTGTATCTCCTGGCAGTGATATCCCACGGCACCAGAACGCACCGCGCAGCGGAGAACCTAATGGCGTGTAATAATCTTTAGAGAACAAATGTTCCATTAAAAATGAATTTGGAAATTTCTACTTTAATACTATAAGAACCTTAAACTCATTTTCTTGCAACTATTAAATGAATTTAAGCCCCATATGCTCGCTACATCCACTACAATATTGTGCAAACAAAACCCCGAAGAGATATGGAAGAGACAGACTTCAGCACAGATTTGGCTCGAGTCAGTTAGAAAACCATTTACTCCCTCTGTTATGAAAAATAAGATTAAACCCAGTACATGACAAGTTGCTGCTGCATGCTGCCAACTATTACTGCTCCAGCCATTTACAGTAACTTAATTCAGTTGTTCAAAACTAAAATAAAATGTTAATGCTTCTAATAAGCTTACAGTCCTATTACTTCCATATTTCCAGGACCCTTATGGAGTCACTCCTTGGAGCACTAATAGGGCCGGAGCTTCCCAATGGGATAGGACGGGATGGTACCCACCTGGGTGCAGCACGTGTTTCTCATTTCACCTGCATGAAATCTGTTCTCTCCTGTCCTACCGGGAGCAGGGCCCAAGCAACCTCAGATCCTCCCCACCTGCCGACCATGCTCATCCATGTGGTGAAGCTGGAGGCAGTCCTTGAAGCCCTTCGGAGCTGAGTAATCCCATGTAAAATGGTTGAGCTTAGAAGGAACAGAGCTTTAACCCACCCATTTCATGCTCCCCATGGTCACAACCACATGGACAACACATAGAGCTGTTCTGAGCTCGTGGATAACGGAGAACAGCCTGAGGAGCCCTGCCTCCTGCAGGAGGCCCTGTGGTCGCATCTCAGGAGGCTTGGGGCCAGGATATCGATGCATGTCCTGTTCACCCATCCAAACATCATGGTGAGCTTCTCCGTGGAAACACCCAATATTTTAATGCCAAAACCACCCTGACTTGCTACCTAAGGCAAAGCTTTTCAAAGAAAGCCAACCTTACTACTTATTTTTTAATATTAAGAACTTTCACATGCTTTCACAGCCCTCTTGAGCTTGTTTCGGACAAATCTCGCTTAGCTCCTGTAGCGCAGCTGTTTCCAGGTTGGCAACAAACCGAGTTCTTCCGTGACTGTTCAACCTCAGACCATGGAAGAAGCCTTCAAGAGAACACTGTCCTGCCATTGCTGGCTGACATCTGCCAACAAATTTTAATTGGAGTTGAAGGGGTACCCTGCCAGAAGGCCGCACCCACCTACCCAAGAGCACACGCAGAAGTCTAACCACAACCTAACCACAGTGAAAGTTTGGTTCCTTCCCCCTCCCCACCCTCTCATGATCAAAAAGCTGCCATCATTTTCATTTTCGGAGCTCAAGGCAAGTGTGATTTGGTATTCTTCAGAAGAGCTTTGGCTGAGAAACTGCTGCCTTTAAGGGAAAATCTCATGCTCAGGTCTACAGAGCCCTCCCAAGCCCTTCTGATGTCCCTCTAATAATGAAGAAGAGGTTAATGCATCAGCTGTGTTCTTAAATGAATAGGGAGGGAAGCTGAGGAGATCCTCCACCACCTACAGTACCCAGAGAGATGCCTCGGGTCCTCAGGCCAGCTTCACTTATTTGGATTTTGGGAGACTCTGAGCTCCATCAGCAGGGACCGAGCCAACCAGTGGGCAGTGCAGCTCCATGGGCAATATTAATGGCCCTACCCACCCAACAAGCAGGCTAACAGCTTGATCAACAAAACCCAGCCCTCCTGTAAGGAAGCCCTTGAAAAATTCATCTCTTCTCTACCAGAAAGGCGACAGTGGCAAGAAAAAGAAAGCCCTGCATGGCAAGGGCTGCCCTTGTACCACCTTCTCCTTCTCCACCTGCCATTTTTTTGAGCACATGGAGCGATGAATCCTGTGTCAGGCTGACAGATTTTGACATTTGCACATATCTCAAGGACGGAGGAGCATCACGGGCAGGCAGCAGAGCCAAAACGTGAGCAAGCCATGCAGGAGAACGGCGGTGATGCAGCCCAATGCTCAGATAAAAGCTTCGCATCGCTGCTAGCCCAGCTCTGCTCCTGAGCTCATCCCACCTACCTCCTCCAAATATCTTCCTGACTCATGCGGAACACAGCCCCAGCAGCCTATTTTTACCTCCAAAAATACGCCGAGAGCCTGCAACTCAGCCAGGAGGCAGCACATCCAAATCCCAGCTGTCCACAGCTTGGGCTTCGAAATCCCCAAACCCGGATTGATGCAAAGACCTTCCCAAAATAAGGAAATTTCACCACCCTTCCCAAAACAGGGGGAGTTACTGGAAGATCAATCCTCTTACCACAAATCCCAGTCCTAAATAATTTTTGGAAAACTTGCATGTGAACAAGACAGGCAGAAAGGACACTTTTATGAGGACTTCTGAGCAATGTGCTGTTTTTTCCCATGGTCGGTGCTGGTATCAGATCCTCCCAGGAGCCAGTGATTCACATCCTCAGCGAGCACTGTTTGGACAACAAACCACTAACCGTATTCTATTTTTTATTCTTTTTAAAATTTTTTTTCCAAACCAAAAATCTTGCAGGGCAGGAAACGGACTCCTGACAAACACTTCCCACACCCTCTCTGGAAACTAGCTCCACCAAGACAGTTGAGGAAGGCTTGTGATCATCTGTGGGAGGTTATGGATGTGTTCAGACCTGGGAACTAGAGGGTCAACACCGGGCAGGAGCATTATGGCTCTCCATCACACCTCTGGAACCAGCACCAGCCTTGGTCCTGACCCCCTGAGACCTGCACAACCTGCCCACCTCCACAGCAAGATCTCCCTACACATCTCTTCTCAACCTCCATCTGCTTGGGATGCTGCAGAGAAACCCGGCCAGGCAGAGCTGCTCTTCCTTTGGTTAAAAAGGGAACGGTCAGTGTAAGCATTCCATGTAATTATTACATTTTAAACAGCTTTTGCAGAGTTAATCTTCATTATAACTCCCTCGGACAGGCGGGTAACCGTGAGCAAGCACACTGCTGCAGCCAGAGTCATAAATATCCAGACACACAGATGCCAGCCTGAGGATTAAATTCACCTGCTGTTTTTTTTTATTTTTTCCCCCTCAGATGAAGTCCTGGCAAGCGGGGAAAGTCTGCCTCATTACTCAACAAGTTATGTGCTAGGGCCTTATGGAGGTGAGAAATCACAGCACTCCCCGCACAGAAGCTGGTGCACAGTTTTCTGAAAAAAAAAATAAATGTCTCAAGTGTGGTTTTTCTGCAAGCTGCATTTCTGTGCCATTAACACTCAGCCGTGCCTTAATGGGCAGGCACAAATCCCTATTCTTCATACTCTTTATTAAACTATCCAGGAATTTTGACCTTTTTTTTTTTGATGTCTTTTTTTGAGCAGATTTTGAAGCAAACGAACCATCTTCTGGGGCAGCCCTGCGCACACTGCAGCCAGATGGCTGGTGTAGCAGCATGCATTAGAAGTGATCGAGCACCAGTCTACCAGTCTCCTGGCCTGCTAATGCAATAAGACTCAGGAGCAAGACATAATAAACCCGCCCCTGATTAGGTTTCCCTCTAAGAACAGCGGTCATTCTCCCTCATTTGTGTTTTCCACAGCTCCCTTTCACCACCAAGCTGTGGTCAGCCCCAAAAAGGTCAGTTTGGGGGCAAACCTGAGCCAAGTCGAAAAGCTGAGTGGTTTGAGGAACACTGATTCAAACTCATCAGGTATCACGCCAAAGCTCCCATGACAGAGCTCTGTGTTGCTGGAGTTAAAGGGCTGCTTTATCCCACCCTGACACAGAGCATCCCACCTTCATGGGGCAGGACATGCAGGGCTCTGTGCATCCCAACGAGCGAGCACCCCCACGGCGTTTTCATTTCATTTCATTTGGATTTCATAGAATCATTCAGGTTGAAAAAGCTCTCCAAGTTCATCTGGTCCAACCACCCCCTACCACCACTGTCACCCACTAAGCCATGTCCCCAGGCACCACATCCAACCTTTCCTTGAACACCCCCAGGGACGGTGACTCCACCGCCTCCCTGGGCAACCTGTTCCAATATTTTACAGCTCAGAGGTACCCACAGCACCTGTATCCCTCCGGGTGCCTGGCTCATCCCTGTCCTATCCATTTCTCAAGTTCCCTTTCTCTGGGTCTTGTTTTGAGGAGGACAGGATGACATTCAAGAGCCAGACACCTGCAGATACCAGAGGAAGGCCAGCTTTAAAAAACAGAAAACCCTTCTGCCTCTCCATTTTGGCAGGCAGAGGGACATTAATCCCTCAGCCCTGCCAGAGGCTCGTTAGGGTTTGCACCCAGGCACAGAGCTGCTCCTCGATCAATAAATTGTTGGCAGCAACAGGCACATCTGCCCCTGGGAGATGCTGCTGGCCATTTCACCCCTCGCTGAGGTCCTTGAGGTCACCACAGTGTGAGACTGATTGAACTTCTACACCTCTCCCCAGGCTCTGCAGATGTGCAGGAGAAGCGATGCGGTCCCTGGTCTGCTGGCAGCAGAACATCCCAAAAACCAAGACCTGATGCTCCTCGCCTCCCCAGCATCACCTCTCTGCTCCCTGCTCTGCGTTCAGACGGGACCTCGACCCAGAGCCGTTTCCAGTAAAGGCTCTTCTTCTACCTGCAGCCAAGCCTCAGCTCCAGCCCTGCTGCAAACAGCTCTGCAGCACAGCTTATTTCTCTTGATTATTTAACCAGAGGCTTCCTGGCTTTGGTCTCGCCACCCACTGCAATAATGTGCAGTTACCAGACTTGAAGGAAAAAAGAAAGAAAGGCAAGTGGCATCTCCTGCCAAGCCAGCACTGTCAAGATCTGCTCCTGTCTTTCAGCTCCAAAAAATCACCAAATCCTCCCCTTGCCTCTCAGCACGGCTTTTCAGGCAGCTGCTTCTATACACAGGAAGTTTTACCCCAAAAGGCCACTTTTTACTCAGCTCATTTCACTCCCTGCCTTTCACCCACTGCTACTCAAGAGGTGGAAGTCAAAAGGCAATGCTACCTTGAATTTCTGAAAGGTTACTTCAAACCCATCCTCATGTTCAGTGCAGACTGATGTAATTCTTGGAAACCCCAAAGATTGCAAGAGCCAGGCTTCAATTTCCTATTTTTTTTTTTACTAAAAATTCAATTCTCTATTTTTACCAAAAGGGCTCCACTTGTTCAGTTCCTCACCTTTGGAAGCAGCTGAAGACATGGAAGGAGGATGTGCTAAAATAAAGGGACTGTCTAGAAGAAAACGTCTCCAGGAGGCAGGGCTGCTCTTGGTCTTCCAAAAGAAAGTCGCACCAGGTTAAAATCACCTCCCTGTACCCACACTAATAATTAACCACCACCACTTTCTTTGGAAATGTTGGGCAAAATGCCCTTCCCATTCCCACCTGCGGGGCAGAAGAAATGAGCCAGGTGAAGCAGCCAGAGATCCAATGCACCATCGGTACTGCTCCTCATTTAGATCCCATCAAATGAGGCCTGGGGGCTCTGGGGGAAGCCAAAAAGCCCCCACAGTGGGGACAGATATGGGGACATGCTGGCAGTGCTAGCTCAGGCCAGCAGGCACTGTGATCTCTTCCCAAACCTCCGAGCCATTTAACCCGGTGAGAATCGCTGGCATTTGCTGCCTTAGCTGGAAGGTGTCCATGCTGAGGGCACGGCTCTTGTTTTAACACCACCCTCCCAAGCCACCTCTAATTTTAGGCGTATGCTGTTATTTAAGGCACATATTATGACCAGGGGAAGCTTGGGCAGTAGACACCTGCTCATGGGAGGATAAAGACAAGCAAAATGCCCCCAGTAACAACCGCTGTCGAGGATCACAAGCACATTGCAAATATTTCAGCGATTTGGTACCGAGTGCCATCAGGAACAGGATTTGAGCCACTGCTTCCACTGAGGTCTGTCAAAGCAGCAACAACATGGGTAGAAATAATTTAACGCTGCAGATCCTGTGTGCGGCTGAGTTAATTGCAGTATTACTACAAAAAGACTCTTGCAAAAAATATTAATAAAGATAAATATCACACTCCCACCCTGAAATCCTTCTCTTTCAGGAAGGAGTCCAGCCCAAGCAAGATGCTTATGCTCCATCACTGAGCGCTGCTAGTGCTGCCCTGACCATACCACACCCAGCTGAAAGGGATCAATATTAAAATCTTCTCAAAAAAAGCAGGGGGGCAAAACCCTTGAGGTTGGCCATCCTGATCCCTCCGGCACCACCGTGCTGCACCTCCCCAAACACGGCTCCTCTGTGCCAGGGCTGGGGCACCCACATCCAAGCACGTTTTCCCTTTCAAAGGTTAAAGCTGTTTACTGAAAGGATTATGAGGGACGAGCTGGAGAACTAGGAGGAAGCAGGGGGCAGACTGTGCGCAACTCTTACGTAGGCAACAAATGCCCCGACACCCTGCTGGAGCAACCCCACTGCTGTACAGGTGGGGAGGTCAAAGGGATTTCCTCTCTGCTATGGCCTTAAGCTCATTTTGGGCTGTGTAGACTCTTGTCTGAAATTTTGCTTAAGGAGGCAGCCTGCAAAACATGGTTTGGGTACAAGGACTGCTCGAGCAGCAGAAACCTAAGCCGTGGTGCTTCAGCTCTGCAGTGTACCTTGGCTGTATGGCCAGCTGTTTAAAAAAATAAAATAAAAGGTCAATTCGGTTTTACTATGATTCCTCTCATTTCAAGTAAATGAAGTCTTAAGAGCTAGATCTTTCAACACAAGAAAACAAAGAGGGATTTCTACACTGCCGTGGAGAAGAAAAAGTTACATATCCGGCACAGTGGAGCACCACCAAAGAGGAACTAATGAGCAGGGCAGATCCAGCTAAACACAACATGATTTAGGCAATGTCCAAGCTGCCCTTAAAGCGAGACAAAGCATTAATTGGTTTGTACTCGTTCTGCCTTTGCAGCAAGAAGTTCAGCTGAGGACATTTGATGGCAGGAGCAAACCACAAGGCCACCTAGACAAGCAGGCACCGGCGTGACCACTGGGAGGGTTGTGCAAAACCCCACTGGAGCCCTGAGAAATTGGAAATTCACCTCCAGATTGAAGGGGCTGATCAGATACCGGGCCAGTTCATTAACCAAATGCTGCTTCTGCAGTTACCTCACCTTGTTTCCCAAGACGGGGAGCGAACTTAGCAAACACGTTATGAATTTGATGCACTAGCTGAATTCAGCTGTTAAAAGATGACAGGGGGAAGAGGAGACGTGTCCTGGGAAGCAAAGGATGACCCATGAATTACTCCGTCCCCCAAAAGGATGACAGGATTTGTGAAGGTGGGGTTACACCTGAATGGTCTCACACAGCCTCATTGCTCACCACGTATCACCTCATCTTATCTGCACGGCTTCTTTAACCTGACTCATCCACGGGTGAACAAAGAGCCCTGCCCAAAGGGAGCAGAGGTAGTGCAGGCGTTGCAGGAACCTTCTGAACCACCAGGTCAGGAGCCACAGCTGGTTCTGCCCAGAGCAGCTGGTTTGCTCCTGCACTGGATCGCTCCCCGAGCTGTACAAACTCAGCCCCTGATCCGGGATGACAGCACTCACTGCCCCGAGAAAAGGCAAGAAAGAGTGAGAAATTCAACCAACCCAAAGGAATTGGTAATTAAGGTCTTGGGAGGGAAAAAAAAAAAAAAAAAAAGAAAAACAGACTACAGGTTGGTAACAACCGGCCCCTTTTGGTCAATGAACCACAGCTGAGGCAATGGACCTTGGTATTCCCTGAAGCATGCACAAATAAAGATATTTAATACGTTCTGAAACCTTGCTGCAGATCACTAACCATAGCCCAGGGTCCACGCTTTGGGTACCACTGATTTTAGGGACAAAGAAGGGCAGGCCTTACTGGAAAAAAGATGTTGGAACTTACTGTAAAGGGGAAAAAGAATCTCAAGAAATGGCACCGCAGGTATTCAAAAGAGTTAAAAGGAAACTGATAAAAAGCACAAACAGAAGAGAAGGCACAAAGCTAATTCCATCCCGGCCTTATTGGTTCTGTAAATGCATTAATGAAAGCAAACAAAGTGTAGGTCTGTTAATCAGCAGGAAGGAGAGCAGAGTACATAACAAGACGCCCTGCTCAAAGCCTTCCCTGCTTTGTACTTAAGCACCCAAGGATGACTGTCATCAAGCACTGATCTCTCTTAAAACCCTCAAATCTTTTCTTTCCAATCTGTTCTTCGATTGGGTCCCCTTGTTAAAAGTGCTTTTCTAAAGATTAACTGGGAAGGGATCTTTAGTTATTCCTTAGTCCTGCCTTCAGGATAAGGGGGCCAATTCTGCCACAGGGGCTGTGCAGAGGTAGAACCTGCTGGGGAGACCAGGCCACTCAATGCTCACGTTTGTGCCACCATTAATTTATCATTGACTTTTATGAGTCCCCATTTAAGGCCGCAACAGTTCATCTTTAACTCTCATTGAAGAGCAGATAGCAAGTTTTTCGCCAAAAGGACAGAAAACACCAAGAAGCAGAACCCCAAGGTCCTCCAGCACAGGGAGCTGCGCCCATCCGTGACACAGCCGCTAAGGATAACCTCCCCCGCTCCAGCAAAGGGCTGGGGAAGGAAGCCAGTGGTCAGGATTTCAGGCCAAGAACCTGAAACTGAGGTGCTGCCAACAGGCGGGGGATGACTCAGCCTTGCAGAAACAGAAGGGGTAAGGGAAAAAGGACAGAACGAAAGATAATCAGACACACGCCTGAGTCACTGGGAAGATAAGGAGGGAGAGAAACAGAAGAGAGGTGGAAGGGCAGATATTAAAAAAAGTATTCTTTTGAGATTTTCCTAGCAAGGGGTAGGTGGGAAGCAGAAAGAGAGGAGCTGAGGAGAGCAGGTGATGCTCCCTCCATCAATCACTGCATCAGGAATGGGGAACATGCCAAGGGAACAGGGATGGGGAGAAGCCAAGGATCAGCTGAGAGATGGGATGTGTGCTTGCTGTTTTACCACCAGGCCCAATGTGCCAGAAAAGCGACCCAGCCATGGGGTGGCCCATCCAAAACACCATGAGATCGGAGAGGGGAGAGGACACAGCTCCCTGAAGTGGCTGCTCCAGCCCCCGGCCGGTACTGCTCACCGTGCCCGTTGCAGTAATAGATCCACTTCTCCCTGTTCTGCGTGGGGGTGGTGGACTTTTTCATAATAGCTTTCTCCACAATGGCACTGGGATCTTGCCTCGGCCCTTTCTTCAGAGTCCGTGAGCTCTTCCTGACGCTGCAAACCACGATAATCACCAGGACCAGCAGCAGGAAGAGGACAATCATCCAGGGCAAGTGTTCGTTGATATCGAAGTGCTGGTGGACGTTCTGCGGCCCTCTCCGGGGCGGCCTGTAGGGCATGCTGGACTTCTCACCCCCCGCCATCTCCAAGGCTGGCTGCTTCTCCAGAGCTTGGCTGGTGTGCTTGTGCCGGTAGCTCTGTGCCTGGCCGGCGGTGCCGGTGCCCACCAGGCTCCCTCGGGCACCCCCGGTCTCGTTGGCCGAGGTCTGGTTGTAGTTGCTCGTCAGCCCCGTTGCAACATCGGCCGCAGGTGGAGGAGAGGGAGCCAGGTCGGGAACTGAAGAGTTCAGACCTGCAGGAGGAGAGGAGAGCTCAGTGTCACAGCACTGGGGAGGTGACATGGAGTCACAGCATGGCCTGAAACCCCTCCAAGCGTCTGCGCGGCCTGCAGGCCTAAGCCCTGCACCAGACAGCTAGAGAGGGAAAGCCAGATGTTAATTTCACCTCTGTATCAGATAGCTACTGAGTCAGGTTCAAGATAAAATTGGCCTAGTTAACACCTAGTAGCAACTCCTTAACAAAAAGGAGCTATCAAAAGCACATTGGGTCAAACACAGACTGCCAAATTCAGCATTTCTTAGAAAACCCGCAACTTTGAGGCAGATGGCTTTCTTTCCCTAGCTTTACACTGGTGTTTTTTTTTATATTATATTTTTTATATTATATTTTTAGCTTTACACTGATGATGGAAACCTTGGTATTTGGGCTAGGAACACACATCAACATTAGCTTTACACTGATGATGGAAAACTTTTTCATATGTGTTTCTAGCCCAAATACTACTAGCTTTACATCCATCAAGGAAAGCTTGACATTTGGGCTAGAAACACACAAATTCAGAGGCTTAGTATCTCTCAGCCAAGTCTTGTCAAAGGAGTACAAACATTTTATCAGCACTGCAATCAAGCGTGGACGCATCAACTCCAAACCAGGTTTCTGAAGTGACTGAGATAACCCAACTTCCTCCTAAGAGCCACTTTCCACTTCTATCGAGTTTTCTTATCAACAAGCAGCGCCTGGTGAGAAGAGGAAGGGCACTACAGCACAAATTAGAGCCTGCTCTGGGAACTTGGATATGAAGATCCTGTCTCATCCCAGCTGAGCCAGAGTGCAGGTGTAACCACCTGCAATGCGAGAAGCCAAACTGCTCTGACCAGGATACAAACAGGGAAAACACTAACTTTTATCTGCTCGTCTACAGTCGGTATCAAAGTTCAGGAAACACCCTCCCTTCCTCTCCCAGGGAGACACCAACGTCACGTCAGGCTTCTCATTTGTTAGGTCCCAGTAGCCCTGCAGCCTACAACTGTCAGCACCTCACCGCAACTGCATTTACTGATTCAAGTGTAAAGGGCATAAAAAAATGCCTTTTGCTGTTAAAACACCCCATTTTGGACACTATCAGGGACTGCTGTGCAGCAGCTCACACAGAGCCCCATAACACCCAGCCACAGCTGAAGCGTCTCTGCTAAACACAGCAGCACCCTGCCCATGGGTTCTCCACCTGGTCTCCTACCCCAGTACAGTCTCCCAGCAAGGAGACTTGTTTTGTAGACTTAATTGTCATTTACAATTGAGAGAATGGGGAATTCAAGCTAGTTTTCCCCAACAGTGATAATTAATGGAAGCCTTGGAGGTTAAAGCAAAAATAATAGCACAGCCTAGGTGCAGTTTTGGCAATGGTCCCCATTCAAGCCAGTGCAGTGGTACAACGCAGGGCAAAATGTAGCAGGGAAAGCATGGACAGAGAAACAGGAAACCCATCAGAACACCCATAAAACCCATCCAGAGATCCAACAAATACATCAGTGTGGTGGAGAGAAGCTCCCCTCTCCCCTCGGGGCTTTGCTGCTGCCCCTGCTCAGGTTTGCCACAAACACACCAAGACTTGTGCCAGCACAACACGTGGATGGGGAGAGCAGCTGGGGAACACGATGTCCTCTTAATCCAAACAGTAGGACAGCCAGAAGTCCAATCAGGAGAAAAGTCTCGGGGAAAACATTATTAAGTGTGGTTTATTAAGCATGGTTTAACACAAGCAATGGCAACCTGATGTACTCCAGAGCCGTGTCCTGGCCAAAAAAGCAAAAGCACCATCTGCACTCGAGACCAGGTTACCCTCCAACAGCCTAAAAACAGTCATGACCGAGGCAGGAATGAGAACTCATGGCCGAAAACGCAGCTGTGCTTCAGTGGTGTGAATTACCTTTGGGAAGATGAGTGGTCGGTGGAGCCTTGTAGGTCTCTCCACCTGCTTCTGCATCTGACGAAGCCAAAGACGTGCTCGGCAGAGACGCCGGAGAACCACAGACGTTGTCGCTTTCCTTCGTCCCCGGCTTGACCACCACCATGTTCTTCCCGAAGCAGTCCGTGTAGGTTTTGCACTTCATCACACTAGAAGGCACATCAGAAAAAGTACCACGAGGGCACGGCTTGCACCTCACGTCTTCCGTCTCGGTTCCTTTCTTGCGGACGCCCCAGCCGACCGGGCACACCGTGTAAGGGACGCAGGTATCGTTTGTCTGAAACGTACCCGACAGGCAAGTGCACTCGCGGTCGGTCAAGGCAGTACAATGGGTTTTCTCAATCATTGGCAGTTCGCAGGGTTTTCTGCAAGGGTGGCATCGCTCTATGCCGTTCTCGTGCTTCGTAAAAGTCCCATCCGGACACGGGCTGCACTCCCTTAAGGTGCTCTTCGTGCAGTGCTTGGACACGTAGGTTCCCGCGGGACACTTGTCGCAGATCAGCTCCTGGTTGGTGGCACGGTCGAGGTGGCGGTACTTGCCGGCGGAGAGGCTGATGGCATTCTGTTCGGAGGTCAGCTGGGGCTGAGCGCCGGCGCTGCCGAGGAACACGAGCAACTGAAAGACAGAGGCAAAGCGTTAGTGCAGCCGGTGCCAAATTCCTTTTGGAGAGCCAGCCTGGGACAGGGCCACCGGGGACATCCCAGGGCAACAGGACCACAGGGGAGTTTTGCCCTCGCAAGGCTGAGAGGTCCCAGCAGCGCCCAGGCATTTGCCAAGGCGGCAAAAACAACGCAGGTGGCGGCTCTGACCTGCGGGACTTCCTTCCTCTGCGTTAACCTGTGGTTGCTCAGTTATTTGCCTTTTAAAATAAGGCAAAACAGGATGAAATCTGGGCTGGCGCGCGGTACCGGGTGTGTTCTCAGCCCCTCCCACACCCCTGCACAAGGGTAAGGTTTGCTCCAGGGGCTCTGCTTCAAGCCTCCCACATCCGAATCCACTTGAAACCAGATTTATTTGCAACAGGAGAGGGAAAACCGACGCTAGTCCTAGCTCTTTTAGGGGCTCTGCTGTAACTTAGTTCCTCATTGCATCAGATACGTGTAAAAGGTCTCACGTTTTAACAAACTGAACGCACCCAGCTGGGTTTGGCTAGATGATGACTACGGATCTGTTCACCTCCACCTATTTCTAGCCCCATGATTTTATTCCCTTCGGTCCTTTGCTCCTTCCCCAGGGCTGCTCCTTCCCCCGGAGAAGCCCTCTCTCCAGCACAGCCTCCGCTTCCACCTGGGAGACCTCTGGACCATGGAGAAGCATCAGTTAGGCCAGCAGAAATAACGCACGGAGAACAAAAGGCTGCTCAAGAAGAGCTGCCACCACCTCATCCAGCATGCAAAGCAGCCAAAGCAGCTGGAAACGCATTTCCAAACAGCAGCAGGCTGAGTTCAGAGGGAAGAGGACTGAGCTACCGTTACAGCGGGTTTCCAAAGGTGATTTCTTACACTAAGGTGGGAAGACCACCAACCCTAACGCTTTACAACCGAGCAGCAGGGGACATAAATCACCTTGCTAGGCGATATGGGACCTTGCTGTTGCTCTGCTACATATCCTGGGCTATCAGCCAGCAAGAATATATTATATTAAAAATAAAAAAAAAAAAGAAAAGCCTCCAACAACATGACTCTGCAGAACACACATCGCAGCAGAGCTGCAAGCTGCGCCGCGTCATTTTTGGTGCAGTCTCTTGCTTCCTGGAAAACACATGCTCTGGCAGCGCATTTCTGTTTCACCTGCTAAATAATTTATGGCCGAGGATTTGTACAAAACACTTCGAGTCTTTTTCTTTTTTTTTTTTTTCCCTCCCTCCTGAAGCGGCAATTTCAGAGGCGGCGGCAGCAGAGAAGCCTGCAGGAGTTGACAAGGATCCTGCGGTGGCCAGGCCAATTACAGCACGTCAAATTAAAACAACAACAACAAAAAAAAAGCGAGAGTCTGCTCTGGCAGGCTCTAACGGCTCACCCGATGCATGTTCCACTCCCCCCCCCCATCCTGCAAGACATGATTTCACGAAGCGCTCGGCTCGCACTACAGACACCTGCCACCCGTAATCTCCCTGACGCAACTGCGAATTAGCAAACCAGACGCAACCGGATCCGGCCTCCCCGGGGCTCACCGGTGCCCTACGTGGGGGCACGAGCCCATGCCGGACCCCAGGGGGAGCATCGGGAGGTGCTGGACCGAGGGGGCTCTGGTGCATGCGCAGCGGCGGGGGAAGGCTTTGCAGCCTCGAGCATCCATGCGGGTGTCGTGCGGATTGGGGCTTCTGGTCCCTAAAAATAACCTGCTGCTGGGAGCGTGCGGCTGGCAGTGCTTGCGGCACCGCGAGCACCAGCCGGGAGTGGGAGGATGTCTCCGCCAGGGAGGATGGCTGCTGCTCAGACCCACCGCAAGCACCAAAAGAATGGAGCGGGGTCTCCTTAGCCGCTGGATTCCAGTTCGTTACTCCAGCAGCAAAGCACACAGGGCAAGAAAAAAAAAAAAACACAGAAAAAAAGTGTCGGTGCAAGACGACCCTGGTACAACCAGATTGCAGCGCACCTGGGTTTGGCGTTGCTCCTCATGCCTGCAGAGCATCCCCAGCCCAGTGCCCACATCCCTTCCCTGCTGCCCAAACCCCTTCCAGCACGTCGAGGACTTCAACTGGGGAATGGGTTTAGAGGAGGGAGCCCTTGAGCTTGGCTATGAGCCCCGGAGCTGGCAGCTGGCGCAGCCATCACCCATCTTATTGCCAGCAGCCCGGTGATGCAGCCGGCACCTACGCAGCATCGCCATCACCACCCTCTTCAAGCTGCAGCCACACGTCGGGTGCACCCGATGAGCAATATGCATGGACAATAGTTTGTAGGGAGCTACACGCCTCCCAACCACTCGTACGTGGGATGCGGCAGGGAACAGGCCAGCCCGTGCAGGAGCAATATCTGCTCCTCAGCCCTGCGAGGCTGCCAGCAGAAAGACAGAAAGTTGGCGAGAAAATGAGCATTTGGGTCCGAAATGGGGCGGTCGCAGCCTGGGTTGTGCGTGGTGCCGCCCGTTGCTGCCAGCACCGCTGGGGGGGGAGCAGGGCAACGGTAAGCTTCACAGCCATACAATGCATTCAGCAAAAAAATAAAAGAATAAAAGTGACTTAAAAAATAAAAAGAATATAGAAAAAGCAACTACAGGCAGCTAAACACAGCATATGTGACACTGGTAGAGAGGAGCCGGAGCACAGGCACAGAGCTGTAGGTGAGCAGGGACTGGCAGTGCCAAGCTGATAACCTGGAAACTGTTTCCAAGTGAAAAGAACAGAATTTCCTGAATTGGTCAAAATCGCAGCTGGCCCACACTCTCCATGGCAATGCCTCAGCCCAGGTCGGGCTGCACAGCTCCCCTTCCCGAAGGTCAGCTATGCTCTCTGCGGAGCACCTCCGGGAAGGAATTTGCAACACTGGAGGAGGAAAAACAAACAAACACCCCCAAAATGCCAGTAAACACATCCAGAAGTTTGACGGCAACTTTACAGAGATGAGCAACCTGTCTCCTGCCCTGCGCTCCGTGGACAGGATCAAGTTACTGACTCCGAAAAAGCCACCTGGGGCGAGGGGCTTGGGGAAGAAGGAAGCGAGTTTTTGTTTAAGGGCGCTGAGTTATTTCAGCTGGTTTGGGGTTTAATGAAACCGAGAGCCTAGGGCTTGGTCGACTCAGCAGCCCCCTTGGCACGGCTGGGGAGTGCAAAGGCGACCGGGGAAAATGCCAAAACAGCAGCACAGGCGCCTGGTCCCCGCAAAGGGGAACTCGGCAGCTCTTCCAGCAGCACACACCAGCCAAGAGTTGCTGGCTGCAGCGAGCCCACTAAAGGCAAACGAAGCCCCCACAGCCCCCTGACCACTTGGGACGCATGAGCAAACACCAATCCAGGCGGCAGCCACGGGAGCATCCCACCCACGACCCTGCCAGCTAACGGGAATTTTGTTCCACAGCTCATCTGGTCGCAGACCCGCACACGTCCAGGTTGAGGATGTGCGTGCACGAGCAACGCTTCCCTGCATGTTTGGATCCTTACCTTCGCTCCGGGGGGCCACTCCGCTTGTACTTACCCATGTAGTTGGACCAATTTGATTTTTCCCCGGGGAAAAATCAGGTCCTGGGGGGACCCCGACACCGCCAAAGTTTGGCTTCGCGTTCCAAGGGGCGATGCCGCTCCCCGTGCAAGTCTCACCCCGCTGCGGCTGCCCGGCGTTTCCCCGGTCCCCGCAGACCCGCAGCAGCTCGCTAGGACCCACCTGGAGCCCAGCAGGAGCGGCCGCGGCGCTGCTTACACAACCGAGCCGCAGCACGGACCCGCCGCCCCAAAAATCCCTCTGTCTCTCTCTGTCCCCGAGATGACGGCGTTTCGCCCCAAAGCGCCGCTTTGCCTGGTCCTACGTGGGATGGCAAAACGGGGCAGCTGGGGGAGCTCGGCCTCTCTGCCAAAGCAGGGAGGGCAACAAAAATAAATAAGGGATGATGGAGGGGGGGGGGGTGGAGGATAAACACCCCAATAAACACCCCCAACACCTCTCACGACCCCCGGGAGGCGCAGGCATCCCCTCACCTTACCACCCCCACCCATTTCAG
>CM021699.1:111083833-111088208 GCA_011074415.1 Stictonetta naevosa | reverse complement strand
GATCGTACAGAGAATGCTATCGAGACACGGAATGGTTGGGGTTGGAGAGGGCCTCAAAAGCCATCCAGTTCCAGCCCAGCCCCACCCAGCCTGGCCTTGGGCACTGCCGGGGATGGGGCACCCGCAGCTCCTCAGGGCAGCCTGCGCCAGGGCCTCGCCGCCCTGTGAATAAAAAAATCCTTCCTACTATCTCATCTAAATCTACCCTAAGAGCGGAGCTCCCCCCCGGAGGAGGGTGAGCTGGAAGCAGAGGGTGACCGCAGCATGGGCAGTGCCCTCAGGGACCGGGGCCCGATCCTGCAGCATCCAAACAGGACAGGCAGGGTGCTGGGCACAGCATCCAGCCCAGCAAGCAATGGGAAAAGGCTTGGATCTACCCAAGGAGTCAGGAGCAGCAGGAGATGGGGCCAGAGATGAGGCTCCATGGGTCCAAGTTCCCACCAGAGCAGGGTTGGGGTGGCCCAGGCAGGGCTGGGCAGAGCCAGTAGGGTTTATGGGTGCCCTCAGGGCAGTCGGCACCCATGGGTGCATCAGATCCAGGCCTTCCATGATTATACGGCATTGCTGGTTGCCCATGGAGGAAAAAGTCAAACACCCAATTTCCAGAGCCTGCAGAAATCCTGCCGACCATCACCTTCTGCAGGCGTCCTGAAGGCAAATGAAACAAGGCAGGGTTTCAGTGCCGCACCAAAACCAACCACACGTGTCCCTCGTGAATGACAGAAAATTTCAAAAAAAAAAAGATAAAAAGAGATGTTCTCTCTCTGCAGGAGCATGGGCTTCATCCAAACCCCTCCGAAGTCTGCACAAAGCCTCCTTCTGACTTCAGGGGGGTTTGAATCCAGCTAAAGGCTCGTCTCCCAGCTGAAGCAGACCTTTTCTCCCTGCACTTTCCCCATTCCCAACCCTAGAAAGGAGCAATGACCTCGGGGAGCCTGGGAACGAGCCTGGAGCAGAGCTTCTCTCCCCAGCCGGGTGGCAGCGGCAGGACAGCCGTTCCCAGGAGAAGACCGAGTCACGTCTGCAGGGAGAGGACCTTCCTCCACAGCTGGCCGTGCTGCAGAGCCCCGCTTCGAGCTCCTCCATCCCCTGGGGCCACCAGGGCCAGGAGCAGCGTGCTCATCCCAGGAGGGGAAGCCAACTCCGTCCCCCACCAGGAGTCCCCAATGCAAAGCCCACTGGGGCTGCCCAGCAGGAAACCTGGGATGCTCACGGCTGCTTGTAAATCCAAATATTTGGGGCGAATAATGGGCCATAACTCAGCTGGACTCGTGGAAGGGGGGTTTTAAGTTTAAAATGTGCAGCTTTCAGGTGAAATTCAGGGTCGTCTGGGCTGGCAGTGGCTCTGAAACCGCACCGGGTCCGCTGGCAGCACGGAAAACCTCAGATTGGGTTAGGAGAAAGCAGAAAAATAATCATCGGGAGGATGGGGAGACTCAGGGGACTGGCAATAAGATAGGTCGTGTTACTGCTGTGGACTGGATTCTAAGTAGTTGTATCCGCTTTTAATTATTGGTATTTATACAGAACCTAAAGGCAGTCCGTGGATTATCCCAAAACGCATGGGCTGCTCTGGAAATCTCTCCCAACACCCCTTGCAGCCTGATATGAGACAAACGCCGGTCACGCTGACTACACGGGGTTGCGAAGTGCTGCAGGAATTGCTTACTGGTGCTCTTCTGGCTTTTCTGGGTCTTTGGAAGGAAAACGGGGAAGCGGGTGGCCGAGGTCGGAGCCTCGTGTGAAGGGTTTCTGGTGGCGGCAGCAGCTCGGGGGGTTCCACCTCGTCTCTTACATTCGGTTCCTTTTTCCCCCTTGTGCCACCCCCTGAGTCATGCAAACGCTCCCGGTCACGGGCTGCGGGATCAAGCAGGTCAGTGACCTGGTAACTCTTAAAAAAAATACAAAAGGGGGGGATTTTGAGTTGCAGTTGGTGAACCTTGCCGCTCACATTCATCACAGACCCATGGGCTTTCAGGAAGGAAGGTGGCAGGAGCGCCGGAGCGATGCCCACCCACCTGGTGTGCCACCTGAAGCCATCTTCTGAAGCTGCAATGTCTCCTCGTGCCAGAAGCCAGAGATGTTTGGTCGTTTGAGGCTGTTTGAAGCCCTTCCCAAATTTTCCTGAAATGGGAGGAGTTTTTTCTTGGGAAGTGTTAAAGGATACCCTACGCAGCCACCACTTGCTTAGTCCTGTGGAAGCCAGAAGCTTGTGGGCAGTGATTTTGCAATAAAAGAAGCCAGGCTAGCGAGGCAGACATTATTTACTTAGAGGCCTTCTCATGGACTATCGCTTTCACATCTCCTGTACAAAATGCATTTCTGTATTTCTGGTTGCTGTTATAGGAAAACAGCCCCTGCATGGGAAAAAAATCGGCACCAGTTCGGATGGAAACCACATCTACCGCTTGCACAAGCATAAATCAGGAAGTTAAACTGACGCAGCCTGAGGGCTTACCCCGGGTGAGAGGAAGAAGCCTCTGGGTGGGGGTTCTCACCCTTGTGGTCCTCCCTGGGATCTCCAGGGAACGGGGAAGGGAAACATCTACCAGGAGCAGCTGTTCCCAGCAGGACCATTTATATACAAAACACGCGTGTGTACATGTATACGGAGGGGTTTTTAGCAGGATCCGTGGCAAACATAGGATGACCTGCGGGAAGCGTCTTTGGGGTGGTCGAGGCTTTTTGACGCTGGTTTGGTGGCCATCACCTCCGAGCTCTCTCTCCTCAGCAGAAGGCCGAGCAGCATGTTTTCCCAGGGTACCTGAAGAAAGGAGAAGCAGGGCAGCAGGCAGCAGCACCAAGTGCATAAATGGGAATTTAACCTGGGGTAACATCCGTGAGACGCCCAGCGGGCACCGTGGGGAGATGCTGCCGCAAACGAAGCACAGCTGGGGCTGCTGCCCTCCCCCTGGGGAGAAGGGGGCAGGGAAATCCAATCTTTTCCAGGTCAGCGGGCAGCCGTAAAGAAGCTTCCCTGCTGCCCCCAGAGCAGCACGGCGATGCGAGTGCTGAGGCGGAGAGGTCTGTCTCTCTTTCACCGGGCTGCCTGCACGCCCAAATCGGTGCGGGTGGAACAAGCCCGGCAGCCGCCTCTGCGCCTTTCAGAGTGAGAATAGCAAAGTGTGAAAATTAATGCTTGGTTCGGGGTGGTGTAGCCCTTTGATATATACAGAATATTGTTTTGCTGGAGGTCCTGCAGTGCCTGCTTTGTCCCTGCTGGCCAGGAGCAAGGCTCATCTCGCCCTCACCCAAACCACTGTGACTCCGGGAGCATCACCCAGTGCCCTCCGTCACCCTCCTGCTGCTCCCTGGGGTGCTTGGGGCCCTGAGCCTGCCCAGCCGAGCGGGGACATGCTCTCTACTGGGGCATCGTGGTGGTCGTGGTGTTAGAAATGAAAAACTACATGTTTGGCCAAACATTTTGCTATGCCCCAGAGCTTACGCTGGAGAAATCGAGCGCTTTCCTGGAAGGGCTGCGTGCGCTTCTTGGTTCAGCATCACAAAAAGACAAGCCCTCCGGGTAAGGAGATGAAGCAGCAAATGACCCTCACCACCTTGAACCCAGCAGGGTTTGTTTAGCTCAGCTCAGCACTTTTTAATTTAAAAAAAATATATATTTATTTTTGTCTGGAGAGAGAGCTCAAAGCCAGATGTACAGCCCTGGGGTTATTTTTGGAGCCCCGGGAGGATGTCACTTCCCGAGTGACCTTGCTCGGCTGCACCCAGAGGGGCAGACCTCATTGCAGAGGGATCACAAATAATCTTAATTGCAGTTGAAGGTCTGTGCCATGGCTCCCATTACCAGTGTGGAGGCTCAGGTATCCGCAGAGGCTTTATTCCAAACACAGTAAAAGCATCACTAGTTAGAGACTTGGGGTCTTGGCACCACCGACAACCATCATGCAGCCAAGGGTTTACCACCAGCCTTCAAGAAACGTGTCGTTCTCCGTGTTCTTACGGCAATGGGATCAGCATGGGTGGGATAGATCTACTTTTTGATGTGATAAGTCCACTTTCTGATGTGATACCTCTAGGAAGACTTTTAGAGGAATGAGTCTGTCACCGGGTAAGGGTGACTGGTCTGTGACAGCCCAGGGGAGGAATCAGGCAGCGGTTTAGCAGTATGAGTAACTCGTGAAGGCTCTGCTGCCTCAGTGGGAGAGCTTGTGATGGATGTCCATAAAGTCATGGGTGACACAGAGAAAATGAGCAGGCAATTAGTAATGTGTAACTCTTACTGAACAGTGGGGAGGGAGCCTGGGACTGTGCTGGCTCCCTGAATCACCAGGAGTTGTGCACCCTCCTTCCCAGGTGCTCCCCAACAAATGGGTTGGGCGCTGCAAGGTGGCAGCAGCACGGAGGGGTCAAACCC
>CM021699.1:111063833-111081333 GCA_011074415.1 Stictonetta naevosa | reverse complement strand
GTCAGCCCCAGCCTATGTTGTAGCAGGGCCTTGTTCTTTCCCAAAGGCTTGGCATTTGTCCTCAATGAAGTTCAAAAAGTATCCCTGATCTGTCTAGTCAAAGAGAATGATCTCTTCTCCCAAGCACCAAGTGATAAAACAAGAGGAAATGGCCTTGAGTTGCACTGGGGAGGTGTAGGTTGGATATTAGGAAAAATTTCTTCACCGAAAGGGTTGTGACACATTGAACAGGCTGCCCAGGGAGGTGGTTGAGTCACCATCCCTGGAGGTATTCAAGGAACGTGTAGGTGTAGAGCTTAGGGACAGGGTTTAGTGGTGGACTTGGCAGTTGGGTTAAAGCTAGGTTAAAGGCTCGATGTGATGATCCTAGAGGTCTTCCCAACCTGAATGGTTCTGTGATTCTGTGATCAGCCTACAGGTGCCTTCTGGGCTTGCCCTATTCACATGGATTTTTGCTCTGGTTTGGAAATTCCCTCCGAGGACCTACCTGCATCTGAGGAGTGAAAAATGTCTTGTTACACTTCTCTGCTTATTTAGGATGTTGTGAAGGCTGGGAGCTTGGGCAGTCGTGCAACGTGTGTGTGGCAAGGAGCTAGGCTTTGGGTGGCCTGGATGTCTGTGTCCTTGCTTGCTGGTTGATTCCCCTCATCTCACAGGTCACCCGGGGCTGAGCCAGCCCTCAGAGCCAGCTTGGTGCAGGGGACATTTGGCCCAGGAACTGTAAGGCATCTTCCTTCCTGTGCACAAGTCCTTGGACAACAAGGGTGTTAGAAGATGGTCATCACCTCTGGTGATGGAAGGCAGAATAATGCTGTTCTCCGAGGAGTGACAGTGCATAGAGGCAAGCTGGGTGCTCCTGGTCTCAGTATCTTTGAGGCCACATTAAGCCAGATGTGTAAGAACACACCAGCACATTTACGAGGCTGAAGACAAAGACCCCTCTGGCTCCTTTGACAAGGAGTTCCCATTCTTCCCCAGCTCGCCACAGCAGCAGTTCGGGGTCTCACCCTTGTGATAGAAAGGTCCCTTCCCCAGACCAGAGCATTTATTGTGATGCTGACAGGGAGGAAGCATTCCCAGGACTTCCCCGCTCCGCGCTGCTCATTCATCTCTGGCAGACAGAATGGAGCCTGTCACAAGAGCAGATGCAGAGCAGGCAGAGCTCCCCATGAGATCCTTCACCACCAGAGATGATAAACAGATGGGGAAATCTGCTGGGAAATGCATTGACGTAAGAAGTAGGTGAGAGGCTGAGGCATTGTCCCCAGGGATGTGGAAACACGCTGAGAAAGCCGGAGGCAGAGGCCCAAATGCCAAGGCACAATGGCTCTTTGATTCCCCCAGACAGGGAGCTGCTAATGGACCATTTCCTCTCCCATCCCTCCCAGTTGTCCCTGAGATCTCTTTTGCCCTCATGTTCCCTCTCACCCCAACTCCTCTCTGGGATTTCCTCTGACCTGCCAAGGTTGCTGCTCTGTCCCCGGCCCTCCAGTGTCCCTCTGTCACCAGAGCTGCCCTTGGAGGACAAGGTACTGGGGCAGCTGCTACACAGCCCTACAAAGCATGGCCCCAAGGGACAGCCTTGGCCTTTCGGGTTGCCCAGAGAGGTTGTGGGGTCTTCTTGGAGACCTCCTCCAAAGCCTCCTGGATGTGGTGCTGGGCACCCTGCTCAGGGTGGCCCTGCTGGGGCAGTGGGGTTGGACCCGATGGACCCTGAGGTCCCTGTCATGTAGTTCCCATCCAGAGAGCTCTTCTGGGCCTCAGGAAGGTTTAAGCCTGGCCCAAGAGCTCTCCTTCGAGGAGGTCTGGCATTGCACTAGGGCTGTGCCACAGTGAATAAATACTTCTCGGAAGGAGGTTGTTATCCAAAACCATAAATACTGCTTGCACATGGTGTAGGTGCTCCTGCGCCCACCAGGGACCAGACCCACAAGAATCTTTGGTTGTTTCTGAGCTTCTGTGGGCACAAGTGGTGTACCCCAAGTGATGTTCTGTGATGTACCGCAAAAGACGGTTGCAAAAATACCCTTATGTTGAGTGGAGCCACTCCAAAGCCAGCAGGAAGTGTTGACCCCAGGGGTGCATCCGAATTGTACCCATCGGGGCCGTGATGGAGCTGGGGAGCCAGCAGATTTTCTTGGAAAGTGTGGAGCGTGGCTCCTCTCGCAGGCTCTCTGCCTTTGTCTGGCTCTTCATGCATATCCCAGGGGAGCAGGAGATCCGCCACAAAGCCTAGAAATGTGGTTATTTGTGTATTTTGCATGATATAACTCTCCCTTTCCCTCCAAAAATTAAATGGGGAGCAGAGACCCGAACGCTGCCCACCCTGTCCCAGCTTTGTGCCATGGCACTGGGCGCACATGGGATGGGAGCACGCTTGGGAAATTCATCCCTGCAGCATCCGCCTGCTGAGCTGGCCTTTAGCATTAAATTTTAATCACCAGGGTTGAATTGTAATAGAGAAACTGTATAATTGCACTTCACATCCTGGCCCCAAGGCCAGGTTGCAAGCATCAAAGAGTCCCTAATCATGAGGAGATACATTTTTTTAAATTATTATTATTATTTTGTCTAATGCAACAAAAATTCTAATTGCGTTTGGAAATCCAGGAACCAAGATGCCCTGGGGGGAGGCAGTTTCCAGGGCTGCTTTCTTCATGCCTGGGATGCGGAGCCGCCAGGAGGATCTGACAGCCAGACCTATATATTGCTTTTGTAACGCTTAATGGTGAGCAGCGCTGCGCAGACCTTTCTTTATTCACTCCTCTCCACAGCCCTTCACAGCGTGCAATAACTGGGATTTGTAAATCGAGCACGCACCTTGTTTTAATGTGTCACATACTCCTGTAATGGGGTTTTTAATTGCCTGTCGTAGAGTCGTGTGTTCTCTGCTCGGGCTGGGGGCGCGAGCGCAGCCATCGGCCCGTGCCAGCAGTGAGTGGTGCATTTAAATCTTCAGATTAACAACTGAGAGCAACATGAGCAGGAACACGGAACAGTCATCATTAGGAATTGTTTTCTGTGGCAAAAGAAAAAAATGTGGAAAAGCAGGCCAAAAATACAAACAGATTTTTTATTTTTTCCCCCAAAGGGAAAGGCATTGCACAGTGTTTTAATTACTGCTGGTTTTCGTTTCAGCTGACACGTATCCAACATCTTGCACTTGGAGTAGAGTCCAAAGGGCTGGGCAGAGGGCTAGGAGACCCTCTCCAAGGGTGGACACAGGCCCCGTCCCAGGAGATTTTGCTTAAGCTTCACCATCCAGCTCCCCTGCCCTTGTTCGTTTGCTGCAGGGACGTGGTCTTTGTTCCCTGCTTCGGTGGGGCCATGTGCACTGCTGTGGTCCATGCACCCCAAAATGGGTGTGCTGGGGTGGAGAAGGGACAGAGAAAGGCAACTAGATGGTTGTGAGGATGGGGATGCTGCAATTTAATGCCATTTGCTCTTGTCTCAGTTGAATATCTGCTCTTCGGAAGAGTTGGCTGTGTCACAGGGCTTTTACCACGGCTTTCTCTTTCCTGGCAAAACAAAGATAAGTCCTTCCACCTTTCTACTTTTTTGTATCTTAATCTTTTTAATTAAGTAACATCCTTTTGAAAGCATACCCTAAACAGGAGACCTGCTCCGGCTGAGACCTCATCAGCACGGAGCAAAGCCGAATAATTGCCTCCTCTGGCTTACACACAAAGTCTTGTTATTACATCCTGCAAAGAGATTTGCTCTTTTTGTTGATGTTTTCCCAACAGCGAGTTTCTCATTCCCATCCTTTACTGACTTGCCCTTCCTCCCCCTTTCCTGCCATGCCATCCCCTGGTGAGAGCTCCCCGCTGGGTTTGATTTCTCTCCTCCTGTTCCTCACTGGATCTCGTCTTGCTCATTTCAGACTTTTTCTCCAATTTTTTCAAGGTCATTTTTAATTCCCATCCTGGCCTCTGGGGTGCTCATGCTCCGGTACTACCCGTATATTTTATAAGTGAGCTCCCTGGGCCATTGTTCGAGTCAGTAAAGGGAAATGTTGAATAGCCCAAGCTGGGAGGACGCTGCTCAAAGTGTCCCTCTCGTCTGGCTGAAAACCATCAGCAGTGTCTTTTATTCAGTTGTTCATGAATTCCCGTTGTGGTGGTTTCACCTAACCCATATTTATTTCCTTAACTATCAAGAATTTGAGAGGCAGCCATATGGGACCACTTTAACAGCCTCACCTACACCATGGCACGCGACAAAGAGGGAACCCAAGCTGACCATTACTCTAGTTTTGGCAATTTATTTTCAACAAATTCATTTTCTTTCCTTATTACCACGTTTCCCTCTGTTTTTTTATCAACATTATTTAAAAAAAAAATAAAAAAATTTCCTCCAGGACCTTTCCAAAGCTCGCCATGAGTCTCCCCGTGCGTAATCCCTTCTTTTCAAAGAGAGATTACTCCTGCCCCATGGGACATCTCCTCACCCCCAGGAGCTTGTGGGGTGACTGGAGCAGGGCAGTGATTGCACCCCGTGGCACCATCCTCCATCGCACCTAACCCACCCTCAGCGGAGCTCTTTCTGCCCTGCGGTTTGATGAATGTGTAATTAAAATGAATTAGCTGGTCACAAGGAACCTTTTTTGTGAACACAGCACTGACTCATCCCTTTCCTCTTTCTTTTCCCTCTGACGTATTTATAGATCCTCCTGTTGCCTTCCCACCCTCTTTAGCTGAAACTCATTCATCCTTCCTTCCCGGTTTCGCAACGGGGTGGTTTTGGCTGGAAATGTGTGACCAGCTCCCACGGTCCCCACCTCCCTCGGCCCCATGGGTTGCGCCAGGACCGCTGGGGTGGGGGTCCCTGCTTCCCACCTTCCTCCAGGCAGCACAAAGCCCCTGGTGCAGCCCCAGGAGCTACCAACAGCTTCTCTGCGTGTGTCAAACTCGGCCATCTTGAGCCCAGCATCCCACATCTCACTGTTTAAAAAAAAATAAATAAATAAAGAGGAAGAAAAAGGAATTTTGTCATTTTGTGATCAATCTGCTGTAAATCAGCCTCCCCTGTGGTCCTCAGCCAGCTCATCATGGTCACAGTCCGATCGGGGATCTGGAAGATCTTCACCTGAACAGAAACCTTGTCACCAGCAGCACGAGGACCCGGTGGGCTGTGACCCTGCCTGTCACCTGCCCAGCAGTGTGTAATTACAGCTCTTGGTTAAAACGCCCTGTGCTGTGCCTCTTCTCGATAACTGGACACAAAAACCTCTCCCTCCTCCTCTGAAGGATGCTCACATCTCCTACCACAGCCGCCTGCCCTCGCAGTGCTGCCTCCTTACCTCTGCAAGGACAGAAGTAGGCTTGTGTGTTGAGATAGCATTGCACGGTGTCCCTGTGGTGGTGGTGTCTTAAGAAATCACGTTATACTTTTATTTATTTCCTAGATTCCTGGGGCGCAGCAGACAATCCCTGTGCTGCCCTTTCTCCTTTGCCAGCCGGAGCTAGGTGATGTGTCATCCTCCTGGGACCTCATCCCGTGACTGTGCAGGCTGAATCCTGTATTTGCTTTGTTCAGGGAGGGGACCACGCACCTCCCAGCTTTGCAGATGCTCTTTTCCCGTTCTCTCCCCCACCCAGGTTATTTGTTGTAACACAGAAACCCCATGAGAGAACTCAGCACTCTGCCTCCCTCCTCCCATATCCACCTCAGTTTATCCCAGCACCAGTCTCTAGGCTTCAGGGACACAATAAATCCAGGATATAGATGATATGATAATAGTAAATCACCCAAAGGGTGTCTCACGGACAGCCAAGCCCAAGAATGGAACCCTCTCGATTTCCTTTGTCACAGGATGGGTCTGGACCCTTCTGAACCCCATGGGGATGAGGGGCTGGGACTCACAGCTTTTGTCTGCCACCCAACCCCGCAGGTTAAACCAACCTGCATCATCACAAGCAAGACACCCAGAATGTAGGAGAAGAGTATTTAAAATGGACTTGGAGTCAAATGTTGGCCATGAAAAATTCAGGCAAATGTTATAATCAGTTGTGAGGTGCTGATGCAAATGATGCTTTCTGCAACAAGAGATTCAAGCATCCTTTCTCGGGTCTTCCTCTTCAATCCAAGAGTTCATTTTCTGTATGTAGCAAAACAGAGCCCTTCCTCCCTCCCCATTTTGTGTTGAACAAACAATGCTATGTCTCTCCTGCCGCTGCAGTATTAGGGAAAACTGGGTCATGCATATAATTCTGCAGAAGGAAACAAAAGGCCATTCTGCCCCTGTTGGAGCTCTTATTTATGGATGCTGTGGCACATTATGGTAATTTTCATTTGAATCCAGCATATAAATTAATAGCTAATAATTCAGTAATAGCATTTTTCATGTGCAGATTTGGGAGAGATTCATGTCACAGTGGCTACACTGTAAAATACGACTTGCACATAAAACCCCTTGCAGACCTTCCAAGGCACCAGATTCCCATCTCCAGTTTGCATTCTGGCTCTTCATGCCTTCCCCCATCCTGGAGGATGTTGTTAGTAGCTAATTATTTCCTCTGTTTGTATTCTACCCCATTTTTTAAAATATTGCAAGCGTGTCTGCATGCAAAACGGTATGCTCGATGGATTTACTGGAAGTGTAATGTAGACATCTGTTCTGTGCTCGCAGAGGGGCAATTCGAGGAAGGTGGTAAATCGTGGAGGCACGGGGATACGTCACATACACTTGCACGTAGGCTGTACGTGTTGGGTTTATAGTTGCTCATGTACAAAGAGGAAAAACTCAACTCGGGCTCGGTGAACAGGCTGATATCAGCAGGGCTGAATGTTGGTGTAAATCTCCTGCTTTCTGGCACCTTTCACTGTTCCTTTGTGCTCCCTGTGTATTTAGCCATGCACCACCTCTCATCACGTGTGCTCCCGGTGACTCATCGCAGTAAGAGTGATCTCAGGCCAAAGAGATGAAAATGAAATGAAAATCTAGAGAAATGTTTCCGTGGCTGTGGCTGAGAGCAGAAGCATTGCTGCTTTGTGTTGGCCAGGATGTAACACAACCGCCCCCCCCGCCCAAGCAGGGCTGAAGCAAAGGTGAGGAAGCAAAAATCACAGCCATTATTGCCCTGGGGTTATCGGGCCTGATCCTGCAGGGTGACACAAGGTCTCAGGGCATAGATGTTTTCCCCCAGACTTGTCCGTTCCTGCATTTCTCTAGCAAATCTGGGGTAAAGTATGGTCTGGGAAAGCAATGCTGCAGACCCCCCTCTCTTTTTCCCAGGCATACATTCCCTCTCCATCATTGCACATCACCCAAACATGACATACCTGCTGCACATTCTAATTTCTGTATTTTTCACCATTCCAGCATCCCCTGTTACCGCAGTGCCTGTATGTGCTTTAATCCCCAAAACAGCCTCACTAAATAAAGCCCTGCGAGTGTTATTTCTCCTCCTTGACACACCAAATAAATTGTGCAACTTGAGGTGCTGGTGGCACTTGTGGATTAAGTAAGAGCACCCACATCAAAGCTGCTTTTACCCCCTAGCATCAGGGTAACTCGGGGGGGATTTTCAGTAGTCCAAGCCCTGGTACCCATCTCCATGGCCTCGGATGACCTGAAGGCAAAAGGGCAGCGCTGGGAGCGATGGCTGCAGCCTTCCTGCTCCTGGAGGAAGCTGGCACTGAAATAAACTTTTGGCCACTCTCAGCATCTTTGGGCTTAGGTTAGATTGGTGTAAAAGAGTTGGAATGTCCTGCTCCCAGCCTGCTCTCTACCCAGCTCCTTACTTGCTGTTTTAGCTCCTACCGTAGCTCTTCTGCTTGGATGCAAAGAAAGCAAAATGCTACTAAAAAGATTTTTTTTTTTTTTTTAAATGGTGAAGCATAAGCACATTTCATTTTTATGGGCCTTTCACTGCATTTCATTTATCTTTCCTTTAATACACCGGTGACATTTGCGTATTCTCTGAAATGCCGCCCGTGAAAGAAAGCACGTTAAGAAATATCTGGGCATAAAGGCGTCCTCCAGCTGCAGGCAGAGGCATCCTCTGGGCTGTGCTGCAGACTGAAGCAGCTCCCACCCCTAGGGTTTTCATCGTGAGACCCTGCTGCCACTTGCAAACAAATGTGGTGCCTGGAAAGCAGCAAGCGTCGGTGCACGGGGATGCTCCCCCACCATCTCCTCTGCCCTCGCGGTGTGCTGCTGCTCCAACTCTTTAATGACTTGCCATTTCCAGGAAATTGCAGGCAGACGTAAAGGAAGCTGTAACGCCAGCAGTATTGCTGGAGGGGGGTAGTTCTGGGGTGTGGATGCCTCCCAGCTCTGGGAAGCTCTGTGCCAGGCACCCAAGTCAAAAGGAGCATCTGCAGGCTGGTGAATGAGTCCACCCTGCGGACACTGGGGGTTTAATATCACACACCCTTCACCAAGCAACTGCTGCTTGTACCCTTAAACTGGGAGACTGAAGAGAACAAAACATCCCTGCGACTGTAGCTGACAAGTCTGTAGACAGAGAGAACGACACTTCTCATCCACAGTGTTGTACACAGCAGTGGACTTGGGTGTAAAACCATAGAGGCAATCAGCCCAGAAGCATACGCAGCACATTTTACTTAACCCTGGCTGGAGATCTTACCCAGCACATGTGTGTGCCTGTGTCCTTCCCAGGAGGATGGGGGTGAGATGCTCCAGAGGTCCACGTCTGGCCTGGGCACAGCCCTGGGGCTCCCTGGCTCTGGGCTCAGGTCCAGCCCTGGAGCTGCCCGGGTTTGTGCTCTTGGGCAAATCCCTGCCACGGGGATAACAGTGCCTGATGCCAGTCTCCGAGGGGAGCACTGAGGCTTCATTAGCAAGTGTTTAGGAACGGCTTTGAACAGGGAAAGAGTACTCAGCGTGAAAAATGAATGAGCATCAGCAATGCCAAAAATGCGTGTGATGGAGAGGGGGAGAAAGATGATGCTGGAGGACAAAACGCTCCAGGAGCAAAGAGCTGGCTCAGACAGAGCAAAAGCTTTGCTAGCACCCAGATACAGAGCATGGCCATGGCCCTGGCACTGGCCCAGTGTTTTCCGGGGACCGGTGGCCTGACCAGCTTGTCCCTCCTTGCCCTGGCACACAGAACAGTGGGAATCTCTCAGCATCCTCCTGGGGACTGGAAAGCAGGAGCCCTGCCGGTAACACTGTCCTTCCATCATCCACTCATCCCAGTCCTGGGACTCACTGGGTTGAAGACCCCAAGAAATGAAGGGTCCAGGAAACAACCCATGCTCCCAGCCCCACCACCGCCCAGCCCTACACCTCTGGGCTTCCAGAGCTCCTGTCCTGAAGCTGAGCCTCTGCCAAAGCACGGGAGGTGCCAAAGTAGGAGAGAGTGTTGGGTGATGTTTGTGTCCCCACTGTCATGGACCTGAGCTTGGCCTTGGGTCCATAACAGCCTCAAGGGGCTGAATGAATTTGAGGGAGCCTTGGTCAGATTATCTGGTATAATATATGGCAGATTATCTGGCAGATTATCTGGTCCTGGAGGACTCACCCCAACCCTGTGGCACTGGATTTCCCTCAAGAAGAGGTGACCTGCATCTCATCACCTGTGTGATGATGACTGTGTCCTTGTACCTAGAAACATCTGATGGGAAGTTGAGGAGCACAGGACGTGCCTTATCACCCCTGGCTACCCAGCCCCACCTGCTGTTCCTCAAACACTGCCCATCAGTAGCTTCTCCTGACATTTTCTTCTGTTTCATGCTCAGGAGCTATACAGTCTGCCCTGCACGGTCTCCTCTTCTCTCTCTCCTGTCCTCCTGGTTGTCCTGAGGCAGCTTTTCTGACCCCATGCCACGTCTTGCTGGTTTGTCAATTTGGTCAAGCACGGCTCACCATACATCGTTGCTGAGATTTTGTTGTTGTTGTTGTTATTTAGAGTCTGCCAGGTTTTCACTTTTGGTGAACCTGACTTGGCGATGTGGGGGCATGGTTTCAGCTGCAGCCATCAGTTGCTCTTTTTACACTGGCATCAGAAGAGAAGGATCCCAAAGATGCCCATGTTGGTGCATGGCCACAGCAGGTTCTATGTGGGCTTGAAGAGCATGGGAGCAAGTGTGTTCTTCTCCTGTCTGCAGCATTGCTTTTCCTTGCCCAGAGGCTCTGTGGTGGCTTCTTCTCTGGCTAAAGTCAACATTGTCACTCTACACAACATTTCCTTACCATTTTTCTTAAAATACACCACTTGCAGCCTTAAAATACACCATATATGCAGCCTGAGGAACACCTCCACTGCCCAGGGGAATCCTCAAACCATGCTAAACCTCCACTCTGAGTTTTCCATCCCAGTACTCCTCGAGACTTGAGCCATTCACGCCATCACACTTGGGCTCTCCAAGTGCAGAGGAGACCCCAGCTCAGTGATGGACCAGCTGCCACGGGTAGACACAAGCAAGGGGATGGGTATGGGGCTGGGGGAAAGAGGGGGACGTGATGAGCCTGGGCATCTCAGTGGCTGCTTGTTGAAGCCGTGGACCAGCCACACGTGTCCACTGTTTGGCTCACCAGAACAGTGATAGCCAGCGAAGCCCAAGGAAATCAGCAGGTTTCAGGCATCTGAATGTCTGGGGAAATCACTGTGGAGGAGGTCTTGGAAAATTGGGGTCTTCCGAGGTGGGGCTTAATAATGCAACCGCTAGGCTGTCCTTCCAGTCTGGAAGCAAAGATGGAGGTGGCTGAGGCCGCACTGAGGAACAACCATCATACAGCAACATCAGTTAGCTTGAGGTAGGTCTACAAGCCTCTGCTGGGTTCATCAAGCAGATACAAGGGCTGTACCAAAATCACTGAGCATTCAGCACGTACTGTACAAGGAACAGCCCCAGGAAGCTTGCCATGCTCCTCCTTCCATTTCTCCTAAGGCCGAACATCCTCCTGGGTCCGAACCAGGGAGATGCACCTTCCTTGGCTACCAGGGCAGGCCACCGAGGAGATCTCACCACATGGAGCCACAGCACTCTGGGCTTTCTCTGCACTTGTGGTGATGTTAACCTGGGAAAAATTTTGGTGAAAATGTGAAAATACATAAAAAGAGGCTTTCGTACAGCTGAGAGCCTGTACACACAGCCGTGCCCTAGGAGGTGAACCCTGTCCAGAGCAGCCCTCCGTGGGGCTCCTCCTGTCCCACAGCTCTCGGCCAGCTGGGACACGGAGCCTCTCTCCACCTCCAGCAGCGTTCCCAAAGGCTTGGATGGGAAAGGACCTCTTAACCCTTGTCCTCCCAGGCCTCTAGCAAAAAACGTCTTTGATCTCTGGTGTGTTCCGACTGGATCTCCCTTGTGATGTGGTTCATGAGAGGGAAGGAAGCTGTCCTTTGGTCTCAGGACCCAGGTGAAAGTGTAGCTCTCATGTGCACGTGCTGAAAGTGCCCCGTGCGTCACACTCCCAGGGAACCGAGGACACTTCCTCACTCTGTCCCCGAGGAGCACAGCTGAGCAGCTCCCAGTTAAAGCACAGCCAGGATCTCCAGAGGAACTGCATGTCACTTCCCACGTCTCTGGAGCAGCAGGTCTGACATCAGATTACAAAGTGCTGCCAGCACACCACGAGCAGTTACTCTTTTGGGTGCTTTTCCAAACCAAATCCTATCTCCAAGCCCCTTTGAATTGGTGGCCCACCATCAATGCAGAGCACTGAGGTGGAGCAAACTATCTGAGAGCCAGGACAACCATAGCAGGGATGAGGAAAACTTTTGGAACAAGTCTTTGGGCTCCCATTTCACATCCCAAGGGCTGCCCACAGCAGTGGGGACTGCAGAAGGTCGGATCTGTTGGATCCAGGTGGGACTGAGCATGAGGTGCAGCAGGGCAACAAGGTTGTGCTGCAGTCAGAAATATTTGCTGTGTACTGCTTGTCCTCTGATACATTCAGCTTTTCTCAAATAAGAGATGTCTTCAGAGAGCAGTAGCTCGTGTTGGAATGGGCTTTGGAGGTTGCCTGGTCCAGCCTTGCTCAAAGCAGAGCCAATGTAGATCAAGGTGCTCAAGGCTTTGCCCAGTCAAACCCTGAATATCTCTGAGGAAGGAGATAATCACAGACAAGGACAGAAACCAGGCGGCTTTCAGCTGTTCTCTATCCAGATAAGTTCCCACTATTTACAGATGATGGATCTTTATATTAAGGACCCATCTATGGTCCAGGAGTCTAGAGGGAACACATAAATTGCTGTGTTTGGAACACAGGAAAAAAAAAAAGCCTGAATTGCTCTTTAATGATTCTTCAAGCTCAGGTCTGGAGAGACACTTCCAGCTGGTTGGAAAATACTGAACTTTGGACCTGTTCAGTACTGGGTCCTGTTCTCTGTCTCTGCAGCCAAGTGTGACAGTCTGACCGCATTGATATTGCACATGAGCACCCGAACAGGGCAGCTGCATCCCCAGACTGGATTGGGATATTCCCACATTGTGCCCAGGAACTCTTTGGGCATAGTCACGCCAGTGACTACTCAACCAATTTGATAGTAGGGACAGCTGTGGAGCACATTCTCTGCCACAATTTAATTTATCGGGATAGAGCTGCCCTTAATTTCTCCTCATAAGCAGCTTTCCACTGAGGGTTCTCAGTGTAGCCTTCCATAGTGACGGCTTTCCCAGTCAGCCCACTCTTTATCTGAGGGTAGGAAAAGGAAGGCAAAGGGAATGAAAACTTTTATTTCTCATACAGGGGAGGGAGATTCAGAGGATGGACACAGAATCATGGAATCATCAAGATCGTAAAGGGCCTTGAAGATCATCAAGTCCAACCATTAAATATTGGCCCTGGGACTCGAAATACATGTCTTCAATGTTCTTTACCATAAACATCTTGTGTGACCCTTGGTAAATTATAAACTTCCATCCTGTTGGATCATCTCATTTGATTTCTTGTGTGACACTGAGTTATAACGTGTAACCAGCTCCTCCTGTTGAGTTCAGCAGCTTGTGTTTGACTACAGCACAGATTTCCCATCTGTTCTTCATTCTCAGTTCTTTCTGCTGCAACAGTGCACTGTGATCTGGTACAGATGATCCCCCTAAATCCCCTGAATCCTTTTCTAGACACACTTCCTATCCTATAGGCACTGCCTCTGGTCCTTATTCCCCTGTGTATCCCAGTGCTCTGAGTGACATTCATCCTACGCTGTTGGAAGGATTACAAGCCACAGCGCAACTGCTCTGCCACTGCTGGTACTGATTATCCCACCAATTTCTGCAGTTTCAGCTTTCACCAGCAACAACATTTATTTTTGCTCTCAAGCCAGTGGTAAAATCGGTCGGTGCTGGAGTTAGCAGCTCTGCCCCCGACGCCCTCCTAGGGACCCTAGAAGTGTTAACCTCCATCTGTTCTCCGCTGACCTGGATCCGTGTCTTCTGCTGCCATAGTTTGAGCATCTCCCTGCTGCGGAGAGAAATGTCCTACAGAAAACATAACCTCACAGCCCCTAGGTAGTCACCTCTCCCAAGAAAACCTCCCTCTCCTTGATGTTTCACAAAACCCACAAAAGCTTTTTGACTGGCATTGGTTATACCCCTGTCACTTAAGGAAAGAGGATGTTTAATTTGCCTGGAACGATTTGCAGCATTTCAGCCTAAGCAGGTGTTGCACGGGACATCCCTTTTGGCAGCCTGGGTTACCCTATGCCCCATGAGGCTCAGATGCTGTGTGCTGCTCCTCTGTTGTGGTTCCTTCATGGGAAGACCTTAAAAAGATCCCATCTTTTCTTTTATACAAGAAGGGAAGGAAGCTGCTGGGAGCAATGCAACAGAAGCGAATGGAAAGTCTTGAGCTTTGGCTTAGCATGAGGCCTTGCTGTCCTCAACTACAACCTTGCTTCTTCTGGAAAATGGGCACAGTGTTTCCTAAAGCTGGCACAGAGGTTCCTCCACGTCTCAGCAACCAGAGACACGACAGACAGGAGGTGAGAGGGCTGACAATGCCAGAGCAGCCCAATTTCCTTCATATTAGGCTGGCATCTGCGGAGTTATTTTCATGCAGATCTGGAATGAAATCTCAAACAACGTTAACGGAACCAAAATCTTGCAGTTTTGTTTTGGAAACACGGCAGCTTTTTGAAGACAAATCTGGTTTCCAAGATACCTGGCAGCATTTGGATTAAAAGTAACTGGATTCTCAATGATTTCAGGGCTCTGCAGGGGAGGGGGAGCTGCCGGGACAGAGCATTGCAGACGTCTCCGCTCAATACAATGTAGGTAAGTGCAGACTGCTGCTGGGTTTTGTTATTTATCATAGCGTCAGGCTCGAGAATCTGAATTTGACGTCAAATTTTGAAGGAGGTCCACGGTGGAGGTCATAGGGAGGGGAAAAGGGGAAGGAGTAGCTGATCTCATACCATCCAGGCCCAAAGCCCACCTCAGATTACCAGGAGCCTGGCAGAGCACATAGGTACAGATAAGGCTGGGATCGAGACTGCCAATGGGTGAACAAACATTCCTTTCAGATGCAGCTTTTCCTTTTCATTCCTACACTTGCGGACAGGCAGCCTGTACCACCATGCAGCCAGAAACCTCACTCCTGCATCGTTCCCCTTCTTGCTGTGGGTCTCACCTCGTTCCCACCACCCGACACAGGTGCACAGACCCAACTCCCAGCTCCACCCCAGCATCAGCACTTCCACTCCTGAGCCCTTGTTGTTGTACCCTGATGTTAATCTGAGTCTGCTGGGGCTACCGCCAGCAGTAAATGTGGCTGTGTAGTCCCTATTTAACCAGTTACTGGGAGAAAGACCCCTTCTTTTTGCCAAGAGTGACCAGGGCATCCTTAGGAAATTCCTCCTCCAAAGCTTTTAGCCCCCAGAGCTGGTCCTGTGCTGACAACCCTGGGCAGCCCTGCAGCAGGAAGCTTGACATTGCCTGGGAGGCACTTTCAGAGCTCCTCAAGAGGGACCCTAAAGGCTTGAAGGTGTTGCTCTTGCTTGGTAAAACCTAGAAATCTGAGTAGCCATGGAGTCCCCTGGTGACTGATGCTGTGGGTGATGCTCAAATGACACGGGCCGTGGTGAGGAGCTGGACCTCTGGAGATGTCCCCCTGCAAGCTGGGCTCCTATGGCACACGAGCTGTGGGATCTCAGGCTTGCTGTTGTTATAGGGGCAGTGAGATGGGACCGCAGGCACTCCCTAAGGGCACCTGGACTTCCTGCATGCCAGCGCCATCCCATCTGGGAGGTGCTGGAGCTGTACACGTGGTGGGCAACACAAGAATCACTGGCCTGAATTATGGGCAGGATGGAAAATCACTGACCTAAAACCCCAGTCTTCTCATGATCCTATAAATATTGGTCCTGAGCGAGTAGAGAAATCCCCAGTACCTTTCTGTGTAGAAATCCCCAATACCGTGCAGTAAATCCTCTGTGAACCTTGTGGTTTACAAATTTTAATTAATTTGCTGTTCTGATTATAGCAAACACTATTGAATTATTGTGTTAAGTAGGCTAATGATTAACTGATGATTAAGTGCTGCTGAGGAAAAAGATCACCCAATTTAATTTGTGATTTACCATAAAGGTATTAATCAATTTTAACTTGCTGCTAAATCAAACCCATGTTAAAATTTCATCCGCGACATGCTCTGTGCCCGATCCAGCCATGGTGCCTCCTGCAAAAGCAGAGCAGAAAGGGCAGATGGAAAGGCACGTGGTGTCCTTCTTGCTCCTATTCACAGCCTTATATTTCAACCAAACTTGTCCATGAAGGCAGGGTGGCACTGAGAAGCCCATCCCACAGTCCAGCCAAGGTGTGGATGGCCAGATCCATCCGAGGAGCTGCACCCTCCACCGAGGGCATGGCACTGAGCTGTAAAGCAGAGCAGGGACCCTGTAGATTTTTTCCAGGTAGGTAGGCTGCAGCCCTTTACATTTCCCCACTGAACAGTGCTACGCAGTGAGCCTGGCACTGCCCTGGTGCATATGGGTCCCCCCTTCCAGCACCAGGCACCCTGCCACCAAGCGTCTGCTCGGGCAGCTCAAGGGCAAGGGGCTTTCTGTGTGGAAGTTCAAGCAGGAAAATCTCTTGCTTCGCTTCTTGATGGCTTTATTTTCATAAACGCAAGCGCTCAGACATATGGAAAATAAATAGGAGAGTGAAACTAGTGGGAGCAAAGACAGCAGAATTTCAAGAATTTCAGCAAAGTATGACAGTGAGGGTGTTGTAGCACCAGTTTAAGGTGTGGAAATGCCCACGCAGGCAGAGCAATGTGTGTCCTGTGGTGAGGGCAGGGCTCTGAAGGGGCTGGGTATGGGAAGGGGAGATCTTTCAGCCCAGGCCTGCTGCCATGGCCGTGCTCCCCACTCAGGGGCTGTGCAAAGGGCTGCTCCCTGCAGGTCAGGAGAATGAGAAATATTTTTCTGAGTCTCTTCAGGACAAGGCAGTGAAGGAATGGTGCCATCCCATGCAACTACACAAATCATTTTAATGATACCCTGAGCTGTAAGGGAGAGGACACGAAGCACTGTTACAGGCAAAGTACCAGGATATGAGGGAACAAGGCCATTTTTCTAGATATCAGGTAAAGCTGCAACCCTTCGTGCCCAGCCTGGATGTTTCTGTGTAGATAATGAACCGTTTACATGATTTAAACTCCCCAGGTCCCCAGGCTTGCCACCCATGACAGATTTCCCTGATATCTCCATAGCAATCTGCTGCAGAAGGCTGTAGCTGGAAAGGATGCTCCTTTTTCCATACAGCCCTGCTGGTTCCAAGTGCAGATTTCCATAAGAGTGCCTTTTAAATCGACGTGCATCCTCAAGCTAAATGTATCACCTATAAAATACGATGCTCTTTTCAACCGTGCACGGTCACAAGAGAGAGAGAAACGCCGGGTGCGAAATTAGGAAAAAAATAAATAAAATTCAGGCAGATTGGACCTCTAGAGGCTTCTGGCATCAGCCATGGAGAAGAGATGATAAACCGCTCTGTTCTGTGCTGTGTTTTCTGCAGCGTGTTGGAGGGCAGCTGCTGCCTTAACCCGTGCGGTGCCTGGTGGTGCAGGGTCCCCGCTGCGGTGCATGGGGTGGGCAGGAGGGGAGGGCTGGAGGGCTGCTGAGTTAGTGGTGCCCTGCTGGTGCCATCGGCAGCCGGATGAAGGCATCTGAGCGCTGAGGAGGTGGGATACGATGGGGTGATGCTGTGCTGGTTGCAAGCTGGATGGCCAGGGAGGAGCGGATGGGTGGGATGTCTGCGAAGAACCAAGGTCACGGTGGGAAAGATGTCAGAAAGAACAAGGCTTAGGCAAAGCCTGGGGTATTTTGTGCTTTCAGAGCACCCTAAATTTCCCCAAGCAGAAGCAAGAACCGCACAAGGCAGTCTCCCACCATCTCCACCCTAGCTCTCCCCACGATATACAATGGTTAACCAGGCAACACCATGGCTTGCAGAGCCATCTAGTGACAGAGAGATGCAGGACAAGAGATTCCTTTTTTTTTTTCTTTTTTCTTTTTTTTCTTTTTTTTTCTTTTTTTTTTCTTTTTTTCTTTTTTTTTTTTTTTTTTTTTTTTCTTTTTTGTTGTTT
>CM021699.1:111022419-111063433 GCA_011074415.1 Stictonetta naevosa | reverse complement strand
TTTTTTTTTTCTTTTTTTCTTTTTTTTCTTCTTTTTTTTTCTTTTTTTTCTTTTTTTCTTTTTTTTCCGTAAAGTAGAGTTTTTCCCAGCCTTGCCCATGCAATGGAGAGGTTTCTTGGAGCAAAGTTTCCTTCTGTGCAGGTGACACTCTGCCGGGTCAGACACTTCATGGGCCGCTGGGAATGTGTCCAAGCCCCAATACTTCTGTTTTACATCAGAGTTTGAGAGCTTCTGCCTGACCCGAACTTGCAAAACAGGCTGTGTTTATTCTATAGCAGTACCTACTTGCTTGGTTGGGCACAAATGTGTGAGTGGTGGGTTTAGGTTAGGTACAATTCCTGTTTTCAAAGCGCTCCATGCCTTTGGGGTGGAAACACACCTTTTCTTTGAAAATATTAACAGATGTTGAGCTTCTTAGGTCTGCAGAGCTGAAGTTTTGCAGAAAGCAGAGTTTTCAGTGATCTAGAAATAAATTCCTACCACACCTCACTAGTGGTAGAGAACACTATATTTCCCCAAAACATTTTGTTTGGTTTTCTGTCTCAGAGCAAGGCAAAAGCAGAATGACCGGCATGGCTTGGCAGTACCTGAAAGCAGTGAATTTTTTATCCCCCAGGGATACTGGAGATAGTGAACAAGGCCAAACTTCAGGATGCAAAGGCATTCACGAAACGGAGCTTCTGATCACAGCTGAGTTTCATCACCCACCCCCTTGGTCTGCTTTGGTGGCAAAACGTGGCTGCCTTCATTAGCAGGTGGTTTGAGAGGTGACAGCTGCCACCCTGGTGACTGCCCCAGTCCTGCCCCAGCAGCACGTCTGTGGGTCGCCCGCCTCATCCCTGCTCCTGCTGCTTCCAGTTGCCTTCTGCTGGCAGTGTCCAGTGTCCACCTGCACCTAAAAGCCTCCTTCCTGGCAGGGCCCGGGCTTCACAGCGCGGAGAACTGCCGGGGATTTGCGTTGTGATGCTCTGGCGGCGGTGAAATGATGTCAGAAATGAAGATGGGACGAAGAGCAACCAGGCCCAAGAAGTTAATGGCTGTGATGGGCATTCCCCGAGGATCAGGGCAGAAGAGGAAAGCTTTTAGAAGGAAGGCAGCTGAGAGAGCTGGATCTTTGTGCTGCTTTTGGCTTTCAGCGTGGGGCAGGGTAGCAGAGCACGGCATGCTTGCTAGATCACGCAGAAAGGGGTACATGAGACCATGGCATCCCTACCTCAGAGGCTGCCTGAGGCACAGAGCACACATCTGACCTCTTCTCCTGGGCTTGCTTGGAAGAAATCTGAAGTTAAGGGCAGGGAGGGAAAAAGTAGGAACTCTAACTGGGGCAGCACTGCTTCTTAGGGTTTTCTTCACTATCAGTACTGGAGTATTCGGCTGCCTTCTAGTTTAACACGGTAGGGAGAATCTCTCTGTCCAGAGGCCACCCAGTTACCTTCAGAGCAGAAGGGATGCTGGAAATAATCTAATCTGGCCCTGTTTGCCTAGTCCATGGAAGCTGGCTTTCATATTAGCATACCTACACTTACATGGGCAGGGGCTGACTCGTATAAAGCAAATAAATATTTCAGTTCTGTGTTAGTACAGTGCAAACGTAGGAACCCTGACAGGAACAACCAGGTCTTATGCATTACATAAACAGTAAGCATACAAATTCTCTCTCTCTCTCAAAAAGCAACAACAGAAACTCCAAACCTAAAACCCTACCATGTGTAAAATACCATGCTGCATCCTCTCAAAAGGGCCTCAGTTCTGCCCATCATATCGAAATGCACCTTCTCACCAAACTGTATAAGAATACTTGTATAAGAATATGTCCTTATCTATGTATAAGAATACTTAGATAATAACTTTTGATTTGTTTGTATTCAGAGCTTTATTTTATGATTCCATAACAAGCTTAGGCTGAAATGTAATATCTCCGGGACATTAAGGCCTGGAGTGCCTTATTTGCCTGACAGATGTAAGTGACCCCTCTGTTTCTCTTGTACCACCTGCCCACCAAGAGCCTTTTGTCTACCTGGTGCTACGTTAAAGACCAGTTACAACTGGGAGACATCCGCCAGCACCACCTAACAACTGTCCCTCTACAACAGTGATGTTCTCTGCCTGCTCCCAGCAGGAGGCACCCGAAGGAAGATGGTGCTGCAGACAGGGAGGAGGTGCCTTCCTTTGCTGCGGGATAACACTCGATAATCCCCTTCTGGGAGGACCTGAATAGCTAAGGAGAAGATGGAGCTGGTAAAGAGCTAGCGTGAGAAAAACACTGGAGCAAGTCAGACAGCAAATCAGTCTGAGCTGGGCCAGTCTTCTCAACCTGCTTTTCATCAGCTTGGTTTGAATTGCAAATTATTTTCAATTTTTATTTGAGCCCCTACCCCCAGAGCTGCTGCATGTCACGGACACCAGGACACAAACGTTTGGCAGGGCTGCCTGCTCCCCTGTGGCCTCGCTGAGGCCTTGAGGCATTCACGGAAAAGCAGAGGACATGGCAAACTGGGTCACCAGAGGATGCCGTGATATTTGCTGTCCATCAGTTTGCTGACTTCTGTCTCTTCCCTGTCTCTGCCAGATGGCAGTAGAGAACACCGAAATTACAAGAAGCAAGAGTCACTCAGTTGTGGGAAGCGCAGGACATCTTTCCAAGCACCCATCCAAATGCTTATTTGTAGCCAGCCCTGCCCAGCTTTCACCCTAGACCTATGAACAGCCAGCCCTCGGTTTTCCTGGCATACTTCACTCATCCCCTGGGGATGCTCTCCTGCTCAATTCATCATGTCAGCAGGTCGGGAGGAGCACGAAGAAAGAGACTGCTTCTTGTGACTGTCTCTCCTCCATGATCAAGAGCTAGGGTGGACTTTGGTGTAGCAAATACAACTCCTCCTTCGAAAAGATTTTTCAAAGACCTTGTGCCAGGCCACTTCTCCATCTGAAATCCTTTCTGGATGAGTGCCATGTCCCAGAAACCAAAGAAAAATATAGGAGATTTTTTGCTGAGTGCTTCCCTCAAGGGTGTCCTTGTGAGGTCTTGTTTGGCCTTTTTTTGGATGTGTTTTTGTAATGATGTTGCATAATCTTGGATATTGTCCTGGCCAGGCTTTGTGGACCAACCCTCCTGCTGGGTCTGATGGATGTGAAAAAGTCATTAAAACATCTTTGTCATAAGGGCTTTGATCACATGGAAAAGGTTTGGCGTAAGGCTAACTCAGTGCATCCAATTTTGCTCGGAGAGTTTTCCTAATATTTACACATAGAAAGAAAGTACAGAGAAAAACCTGTCTCTGTATAGAACCATGCTGGAAGGTAAATTGTTCATGAATTTCTTTAATAAAGCTATTTTCTTCATGATCATATCCGATGTAATCAGATACATATTCAGATGATGTATCAGAGTAAATTCAAGATTCCCACTAGAAATTTCCCATGGAAAACATCAGGAGCTGTAAAAATGTTGCAGTTTGCTATGAGTTGTGCATGTCAGCGTTAGTTTTAATTTGCTGGATGATAGCTAAAAAGGTTTCATTTCACGAGTAAATGTTCTCTGCGAACTTTAATCTTTAGTGTGAGTTTATTAAATTGTTTTGAGTAGTATAAATTTAATATATATATTAATATATATAAATATAAAAAAACACTTAAAGTTTTTCATGCTCTTTTGAGATTCACTGTCTTCCAATTTTGACTGATTAAAACTATACCAGAAGATAAATATTAGAAAAAAGATTTCAAAATGAGACAAACTTGTAATATTGGATTTCTAGTAGTGCATTTGTACACACCAGCAATTACACTAAAAACATATTTGATGCAAACTTTACCATCAGCCATCAGCATTGCTCAAATCGCTCCACGACAGTGGCATATGTAGATGTATAATGGAATAACAGATGTTTATTTTTCATATCACCTGATCTCTAAATCAGAGATTTTACTAGTGTGTCATCCCCTATGACAGAAATGTCAAATATTTGGCTGTAGAACAATTCATACAGACTTTTTCCAAAATATTACACAGATATTTTGTCAAAAATTTCAAATGATGAATGAGTCTCGTGAAATTACTTATTGAAGGGGGGGAAACAAGGCCAGGATTTGGTACAGTGTATTGTTTTGGAAATTATTTTCTTCTGCAGTTATGCAATAAAATCATACTGCTGAAATGTACCAGAATTCACACCTGCCAGCATCTCCTGCAGAAACACAGGGGGCTGAAGTGAGCATATTTCAAAACTGGCTTAATCTGAGCACTGACTAGTTTTTCTTCCCTATGCCCACACAGGGTCATTTCCTCCCTTATTATTTCTGTCCTCTTCCATGTTTCATTAAGTCGCTAGTTGTATAATTCCCCATGAGCCTTGCTCCAGTACAGAGAGTGGTTTCCCAAAAATACAGACGATAGTGTAGCTTTTCACACCTCCAAGTTTTACTTTTCCATAGTTTCCACAATTAAATCAGCTTTATTCTCCTCCTCTACCATCATCCCCAAATGGGCTATTCCTTGTGTTTGCTCACACGTCAATTTATTCTGAAATAAATGTTCGTTCACGGACTTTCCCCTGGAGTACTAAGGAGTGTGTAAGAATATTGCTGTAATTCTTTCAGAGTAAGCTTTTATGCAAATAAAACACAAGATTTGCTGAAAAAATTGTACCCTGTGCTTTGTGTGCACAGACATGTGGCACGTAGAAAAAGAGAGCACACTCGCCTTGTGTAATGTAAAAATAATCTACTTTACAAAAATGGTAACTGAATAGTTAAGACTTTAAAGATGTGGTGGTTTTACCGTGCTAGGCAGCTGAACACAACCGCTCTCTCACTCCCCCTCCTCAGATGAGGAGGGGAAGAAGTAAAGGAAAGAACAACTCATGGGTTGAGATAAGGATAATTTAATTGAAGAGAAAAAAATATTAAGGAAATATTATTATTAATTAAACAATTCAACTAAAGGGAGAAAAGGGAAAGAGGAAGAGGGAGGGGGAGAGGGAATAACAAAACAAAACAAGTAAAGGCTCTGTGGAAGTGCAGAGGAAAGAAATTCCTCTCTACTTCCCACAAATGAGCGATGCTTGACCACGTCCTTGAAGCAGGGCCTCAACGCACGTAGCCGGTGTTCGGGAGGAGGACAGACGTTTTCACAACGAGAGCCCACCCCTCCCCTCTTCTTCCTTTTTCCCCCTTTTATTGCTGAGTGTGACATCATATGGTATGGAATATCCCTTTGGTTGGTTTAGGTCAGCTGCCCTGGGGATGTTTCTTTCTCACTTTTTTGCCGACCCCCCAGGAGGGTTAGAGAGAGTCCTGATGTGTGCCAGCACTGCTCAGCAGCAGACACAGCACTGGTGTGGTACCACTGCTGTTCTAGCTACAAGTGCAGAGTGCAGCACTGTATGGGCTGCTGCAGGGAAAGGTAACATCCCAGCCAGACCCAGTACAGATCAGAGCTATTGCTGAGGGACTTGGCATCAGTCAGTAAAAGCTCAGGAATACCGTAAGCTCCAACTGTCGCATGTCCTGTATGAGCATCACGCAGGGATGCAGCTTCTGGCAGAAAGGAGGAACAGCTCCACACAGCATCCTTAATGTGTGTGCATTTGTGTGTGTGCGTGCTTAAGAGCCTCAATGTGTAGGACCAATTGCTAGAGTGACTGAATAGTCCTTTTTCCCCTCAATACCTAGTGCTATCAGATAGCCATGAGATGGGAAAATCATGGGGCATACCACCTCTGTACCCTGATGCTGGATGGCATCTAGCTGGAGACATTGGTTTGGTCATCCTGATGCACACTGAGTAGCTGCAGTTAGAAAATAAAGCTCCGCTGCTCTCCTGGGCAGTCCTGAAGCATGGGTGAAGAAGGAGCTGGGAACAGAGTAGGGGAACAGGAAACCCAGGATTTTCCTGCTCCTTCTGCCCCATTTCTCTGTCTGGCAGTGGTTTGCAGCGTCAGGACGAGCAAACAGCCATTCTTCTACATGCTGAGATCCAGGATGGGCTGCATCACAGCGATGGACGGGGACCCACTGACATGACAATTCAAAAACTTCCAGGGGTTTATTTCCATCAAACAATGGAAATCTGGCAGTTAGCATGGACACCTGTGAGATGTTTCATTCCAGAGCTGTCAGGCAGGTGGGAAATGCTGGCCAGTGATGGCCAGAGCACAGGAAGCCCTTTTCCTGGCGCAGCCCACGAGGAGGTGCTGCAGACTCGGGAACAGACCCAGTCACCTGCAGAGCAGAGACCTGGTGACACGAGACCCTGCTATTTTTAACAGGAGTTTTCAATGAAACACAAAATACTTACACTTTCTCTTTTCCCATATTTACTTTGGAATGGTGCATCCAAAAAGAAAAGGAAGCCTCAGCTGGTGTTCTTTTGTGCAAAACAATAGGCTTACTTGTAAAACTTCACAAGCAGTTTATATCTGATTTGAATTAGGCAGAACACCCTTTTCCCTGATTTCAGATCTGCCTTTCTGTTATGCTTCTCATAAAGGAAAATGTTCGTTTTGAACAATAAAAGGAAAGTACCACTTTCCTGCTAATAGCTGTAATATCAAACCTCGGCCTTTAAAATAATGGGTTTCTATTCTCTGCCTAGACTAAAGGGCAGCTGAAGTGAAACATTCCCAAGAAGAGAGGGGAAAAAATCCCCTAAAAACAACAAGAAAATTTCCCAAACAACCAAACATTCAGCCTCCGTCTTGTGCCAGAGCTCTGTACTTTGCTTTCCACCTGACTGTCTGCCAAGAAACGAAGAGATCAACCAAAAGCAAGACATAGGATCCTTTTCCCTGGCCCAGAGCTTTCACAGGGAAAGAAGAGACTATGCAGAAGGAAAAAATAAAAAAAGACAATTTCTTTTGTAACAAGCCGGGGAAGAAAGATGTGTAATATAAATGAGAAAATGTGAAAGAGACAGATGACACATTTAGTGAAAGGGAAGAAGCAGCAATTCTTGCCATGATGTAAAGGGTAATTAAATCATGTTCTAAATGGGGCACTGATGACGACTCTTTGTGGCTCCTGAACTCGCTGTATCACTTTGTCTTGTTTTATTGCCTGGGAAACATGAAGAAAGAAATCTACCTGCACTACTGACCTGTGAGAAACCAGTTAATGATTGAAGAGGATATTGAAGATGGGAAGTATGCAGCATGAAAATTGTCATGGGTAAATACCAGGTGGCTCAGACTTTGCCCTTAGTTCACACAGGCAGCCAAGCATCTGGGCTTTTTAAATTTCAGCTCATCAGTAAAAATATTTTAGAACAGGCTCCCTTAGTGTTTTGAATCATGCTTACAGAAATGCTACAAAAACAACTGTCAAAACCCTCTATTCTGTTAAAATAAAAACTTCAGTACAGTGCAATTGAAAAGTAACAGAGAAAAGTAGTATTAAGGAAATACTTCAGAACTTTTAAATTCCTGTTTCCTGGTTGGTGTTTCAAATAGGCAAGCATTGGGGTTTGGGTTTACCCAGCCTTAACCAGAGCAGTGGTTCAATCGTACGGTTAGGTTTCAGGTATTCTAAGAAATTAAAAATGTGCTTTAAATGGCCGAAATATTCCTCTCTCAAGTTCATTAATAATCCCGGAGCAAAGTACTATTTTCACCATTGCAAATTAACCTTGAGTCTTATATTTTTTTTATGCAAGCCAGGATCCCGTTGGTCTTCTTGGCCACCAGGGCACACTGCTGGCTCATGGTCAACCCGTCGTCCACCAGGACCCGCAGGTCCTTCTCCTCAGAGCTCCTCTCCAGCAGGTCGTCCCCCAGCCTGTACTGATACTTCCGGTTGTTCCTTCCCAGGTGCAGGACTCTACACTTGCTCTTATTAAACCTCATTTGGTTTCTTCCTGCCCAGCTCTCCAGCCGGTCCAGGTCTCACTGAATGGCAGCACAGCCTTCTGGCATGTCGGCCACTCCTCCCAGCTTTGTGTCGTCGGCGTACTTGCTGAGGGCAGTCATTATTCCCTTATCAAGGTTGTTGATGAAGATGTTGAACAAGACTGGACCCAGCACCAGCCCCTGGGGAGCACCGCTAGTCACAGGTCTCCAGCCGGACTCTGCACCACCGATCACCACCCTCTGAGCTCGGCCAGTCAGCCAGTTCTCAGCCCACCTTACTGTCCACTCCTCTGTCCCACACTTTCTCAGCTTTGCTAGCAGGATGTCATGGGAGACATTATCGAAAGCCTTGCTAAAGTCAAGGTAGATGACATCCACCACTCTCCCCCATCTACCCAGCTGGTGATGCCATCATAGAAGGCAACGAGGTTGGTCGAGCACGACTTCCCCTTGGTGAATTCATGCTGACTACTCCTCTTAACCTTCTTCTCTTCCACTTGCTTGGAGATGGCATCCAGAACAAGCTGTTCCAACAGCTCTCCAAGAGACAAGAGGAGAGGAGAGGAGAGAGGAGAGGAGACAGGAGGATAAGGTAGACTGAACTATTAAAGCTCTTTACTAATTGGTTATTAATTCTAAATTATTCATTTGTTTGATAGTTTTTAGTAATGTATATGAGTGTTCTGAACTGTTGGATTTCTTAACATATATTTGTAGATGGGCCAATTTTAATGAAGTTCCCTTGGGAATCTGTTCCACTGAGACTATTAAGGGTGCTTCTAATTTTCTTATTTTTCCATTTGGAGCTTTTGTACTATGGCTCTGTGCATATCCGTGCTCCTTGCTGAATATGTAGATATTGCCAGAATATCTAATGAAAGATTACTTCATTCTTACAGAGTAAAAAATCCCACCAGGAAAACTAATGTTAACTCTGCTGTCTAGGCCAAATTTGGATTAGCATAATTATATTCTGCCTACCTAAATTTGTCCTGCATGTGATGAAGTACACACTTTAGTCTTCATAATCATTCAGTCTACAGCCTCATTGAGAATGTCAGCAAAGGTGTCAAAACAGCTAGTTATCAGAGAATCGGAAACAATCCCATATAATTGTTTTACTGAAAGTGGCTAAAAATGCCAGTGTAATTCCTTTGCAAAAATAATGATTATAATGATTTTAACAAATTAATTGTCTTTAAAAGTCTAACGGAAGGATGTCTGGAAATTGAGAATGGTAATTCCGTAATCATACTGAACTTGAATTATAAATCTCTCCTGCAGTTTGTGCTGTTATTTACATGAGCTTTCTGGTTTATTTTTAGGACACAGAAATTTTGATCACCTTTCCCAACAGGAAGAATCAGCACGCTGTGCGCAGGAGAGGACATTTTCCATGGAGAAGCCTATGCCACTGCTGCAGTGGGGATCTGAGTTATGATACTCTCCAAAGTGGGGTGGACGTTGCGGCTGAATCTCTGCTGGTAAACTAGCAATAGGTTCTGTTCTGTACTCCTGAGTCAACTACATGGTCTGTTTGAATTGCTAACACAGAATAGCCCTTAATCCTCTAAATCAAGGAAACTGCATCCACATTGCCTATGGGACATGGCACCTGTCCAGTGCTAACTCCAAAGCTGTGCATGGGAACTGCATGAACAAATTTTGGATGTATCAAGTCAAAACTGAACCAGGCACCATTTTACCAATTTTACAGAACAGAGAATAAAATTAATACCGTGAGCCATTGACCTAACTGTTCAGCTGACTACAGCTAGCATAACCTATGGGATTAGGGGAAAGGAAAACCCTGTAATAACAAGAAATGAGTGAAATATGAAATATTCCTATTCAGATATTATATATTTCCACTTGTAGGTTGTGTCATCTATAGTAGCCCTACTCCAAAACACACAGGCACAAGCATAAAGCCACATCTGATTTGTACTTGGGAATCCTCTAAGATCAAGAATCAGTGGAGATAGGAAGTATATCTAAAGAGTCACTAGAATAATTTAGAAGACATTGATACACTTCAGGCTAAACATCAAAAAAGTATCCTTTACAAGATATCTTTGCTCAGGACTTTGATCTAATCAGCATATGAACATTATCAAACTTTTTTGAATTAAAGTTATGTCCTTGACACTGATCTATCTACTACTTATGGAAAAGAAATCACACTCACTCACTCAATATATTCAGTGTGCTTACACTGCAAAAGTAATAGCCAGTACCTGTAAATTGCAGCTGCTGGGACTGCTTATTTAAAGTGCTGCACTTTCTTTTTCTCTCTTACTAGCAACCTTTTAGGAATTACTTTAGAACTACTCTATAGAAACATGATGCATGACATGGCAGACAACTATTTGAGAATAATCCAGGCCTAGGTGCAGCACACTTCAAAAATATTGTTATTTTGCCTAAAAAGGAAATATATATTTGCCAAAAGGAATATATATATATTTGCCAAAAGGAATATATATCATTGGCTATTGGTCTTACTTGTCCTCATTTGTATTGGTGTAAACTTGGAGAACCTCCAGTAAAGTCAATGGACTTGAACTTGTACAAAACCTGAATAAAAAATTGGGATGAGCAACAGCACTGTCTCCTGTGAAATATATAGGCTTTATATTCCATGAAAAACTCATGCTTCAGTGATGATTATTAATACACATCCTTATGACAATGTGACAATTTCCAAAATCGTGAACTGGGTATTTGATACCCATATTTACTTCAAGCTTCATTTCTGGTGAAGGGCCATTAAGATTATAGATGATTAAAAAAATAAACAAAAGAAGAGAAAAAGGGACTAGGCTTTTACTCATAAAATTTGCAGTTACCTCTTACAATTTTTTTTTTTTTTTTTTTTTTTTTTTTTGGAAGTGGATTGGATTAAGTGAAAATTTCATAGTGTTCCTTATATCCAAAGTAGAATCTTGATTTAAAGGAAAAACAAAACAAAAACAAACAAACAAACAAACAAAAACAAAAAACAGGACAGGTAGGATTCATATTTAAGCCCCTTGCTCTGTGTTTGTTTTTAATTCCAGATTGGTCATTTTGGGGAGTAAAAATTTATTTTTTCTCCTGTCTTTGTTCCACAAATGCCTCCATAAAACATTTGGAAATGTCTCACTCTTACCTTATCAGCAAGCATGGGACTAGAATTCAACTACCAAAGTTCTCAGAAAATTGTATTCCCATTTTCCTGTCTTATTAAGGATGATTTCTTATCTATTGCATTTCAGAGATACACAAGTGTTTACTTGGACTAAAAATTGCAATGCCCAAGCAGTAAGGTTTTGTTGATAGCAAAGAATTTACTCCAGATTAACTAGTTGCTCATTGCAATGATATAGCCGATGGTCTTCATGGCTGGAAACTGCAGAGTTTTGATGTTCCCCTTTACAGGACTGTGAGTTTCATCAGAGCTCTAACTTCCTGATCTCAGTATAATAAAAATAACATGAGGATACATTGTACTGAGGTAAAAATGTAAGCTTTATAAGTTTATGGACCTTCAGATTCATAAAAATAATTTCATTTCTACTATTTATATATTTTCAAGCATTGTTCATTTGGTGAACGTAAAGTCCATTCAAGCAGCATTAAAAAAATAATAATCATATTTTAGCATTTAAACTACATTTTTACCGGGCTGATATTTAAATCCCAATGCTTAATTTTTAGTATGTCCTAGAGAAAAGCAAACCAACCAAAACTTGTTTAATAGGGCACACAATCTAGTTTCTGATTTAACTATTCTTTACAAGCCATTAAAATTTAAATTTTTACTATTATCAGAGAAAAGCAGGGACTGAGCTACATGGTTTCTACATGATGCTGAAAATCTGTCTCTACTGCATACCACATATTTTCCAGTTGAATACGCAAACAGAAAAAAATATTGCCTATATTTGGTAAAAGGCAGACATAATCCATATGCATTTACAATGTTTGACAGAGTATTGTGTGGGAACAGAATCAGGTCTAGCAGGTGCTGTATCAAGTCCTAGCTTCCCTCTTTTTGAACTTTACATGCTCATTCCAGTCTGATAACCATTCTACCCAGCTTTGAGCTCAATATTCCGGACAGTATCCAACAGTATGCAAGCTTTGCTGATACTGGCAGTATAAATACCAAAATCAATTTAAAGGCAAATTATGTGTATTGCAAACTTGTTTTAAGTATATATAGATTCTCTGAGTAGCCTGGAAGAGTTCTCTCTCTCTCTCTCTCTCTTTTTTTCCTGTCTAAATTAGGGAATTCAGTTTTGAGGCAGAGACCAAAAGTGGTAAATTACATAAGCTTCTTTTTGAACATTTGGATTTGCGTTTACACCGTGATGATGCCTGTTTGCACCAAACTCGTGCCAGTATAAAGATGCTAGACAAGACTGCATAGCAGAAAAAGGTACTAGAGCAACCATGCCATTTCAAAATTTTCAGTATTTTCATCCCTCCTGCCCTTTTTGTTGTGTTCACTTGCTAATGAACTTTCATCTCCCCTAAGTTCTTCAGGTTGTCGGCATGGAAGAGACCTTACCATTAAATCTTACATTTAATGAAAAACAGGGGAGGGGAAATTTAATAAAAAGTGTCTGAAGGCTGGCCTTGCTCCGATGAGACATGCAGCAGTGTAAGATGTCTTTCAGTTTATTTCTTGGGAAATTGTAACATCAAGAGTTTGTTCCTCCTAAAACACTTTGCAGTTGTTCTGTTCATGTATTATCTGGTAGAAAAGTGTTTGGGAACTTAGGAAGTGCTAATGGGATATTCATGAAGACATTAAACTGGATTTCAATGGGAGCTGGGAACTCATTTTGAAAGAACTGAGGCTGCAGAAGTTCACTGAATTTCACCTACATGTGGGAGGGAGACAGTTCCTTGTACTGTATATAAGGCTGTACGTGCTGAGATGCAGTAACAGATGAGACCAGCATCCCATCTTTGCCCATGACTAATTGGAAGTATTTAGGTAGAAAGCATATGGCCAGTTATAATTTCCCTACATATTCCAAATATACATATCCCAATTCTGCACAATCTGCAGTTTAAAAGGACCTCCTGAACCTGAGCTTGCACTAAGATTTCAATAGACCTTAGCCTGATTATTTTTAAATATAAGTTGTTTAAACTTTTGTAATATACAGCATCCTGCAGCAGTGAGTTCTACAGTATTGAGTTGTGTCTTGGATAATAATAAAATGTTATTTCTTTTTCTTTTTCTTTTTTTTTTTTTTGGCAAAGTGTTTGCTCGACTGTTTCTTCTGATGTCTACAATGGTGTACTAGATGAAAGAGTGGACAAGCATTACTTAATTTCTCCATATAACAATTTTTAATCTCTCTTTGTCACACATTCCCTTCAGATACCTCTTCTTTCACAGAAGACTTCATCATTCAATTACTCTTCCCTGTTTCTAGTGTACTTTGTGAGAACAACCAGTTTGGCTAGGCCCAATGGTTCATCTACTTGTCAACTGAGCACTTATAAATCTTTTTGGTGGAGTTTATCATAAAGATTAGAACAGAACTGAACAACACCCTGGAAGTAAAAGTAACTACTCAGAAACAGCTAGTATACAAGAAGGAAAGGAAAGAGAAGATCACTAAAAGAGAGTCCTTATCACACAGACTGTTTCATGGACATGGCAACTGGTGACCTTGGTGACCAAGAGAGTGTCCTGAGAATCCGTTTCCTATTGATTAGATCAGCACCTGTCTGGTGATGGTAAGGTTTGCTGGGATGCCTTAATAAGTCTGTGAATGAGAAAGGCGTCACAAATTGCTTGTGTTTGTCTTTACCCCAACAACAAACCTGGACAACACTAAATATACTGCCAGTACTGTCCCCTCCTCCATCCTTTCATGTGAGAATTAACAGTCCACCTTGGAAGTCAGAGTACACACCCTCCCTCTGAGATGAGAAACACACAGAGTAAAATTTTAGGATCCCAGACAAGAATCTCATAACAACTCATTCTCTCCAAGAAAGTCACCACAAGTTCTATGAATTCAATTTTATGTTCTCCGACCATTTTTTTTTAACTATTGAAATTTTGTGATATTGCTAAGTAATTGAAAGAATAGAAATAAATTTTGCAGAGGACTCATACAGAAGTACTTTATGTCTGTATATGTACGTACATCGCATTTCTTTACATGTATGAATGCATCGTAAATGGTAACAGTACACCATTACTTTAGATTATTAGTCTTCTCTCTACCATCTGTCTTGTTTCCACTAGCATTCTTATAAGGCTAGCAAATGTCTTTTTCCAATGCTTGACAAGAATACTTCTTCAAACTGACCTTTGTAGGTAGCAAACATAGCCTAGCTTCTAGGAGTTCCAAACTTTGCAGTCATCCAAAGAGGCTGAAGGCACACACCATTTCATCTGAACTTGCTATCTCAGTGGAAATAAAAGCACCAGCTATTTGTTACGTACCATTGAATCCACTTTAAACTCAGGATTAAAATAACAAACCGTACCAGAGCAAAGCCAAGGCATCAACTCAGCATTTTTTATTTTATTTTTTTCCAGAATGTTGATCTTCAGGAAGTCCCCAAATAAGCCTGGAGGTTAACAAGTTATTACTGAGTACAAATGAAATGTCTAAACATTCTCTAGCACTCTTCCCTCAACCCCACTGATTTCCTTTCAATTCAAGGAGACTGTCTGTATTCCAGTTTTAACTGGCACTGCCTGTTTGTGAAAATGCGAATGAAACATTAACATGTCAAGTTGAAAGAGCCTTCAGTATAGTCTACTGCCCTCTGAATCAATCAATTTAAATAAAATTTCATCTTACTCCTTCATTCCTGGACGATAGATCTGCCATTATGATATGTTTTACTGTAGCTAAGTGTTTTAGGGATATGTTAATTTACAATTTACATGTCAGAGAAGAAATTAATCATGTGAAAATTCTCATACTCTTACTGTTCTAAGTAAGCTGCTGGTTTAATCTTTTTTTTTGTTTGTTTTACTGGTAGGCATCATACACAGTATGGTAGTATCAATATTTCTTATCAGCTTAAAATGTGTCAAGAAGATTTGTACAAGCAAGAGCTTTCTTAAAAAATTCATATCTTTTATTGTAATTTAGGCATTGAAAATGCATCCAGTTTTTTAGACTTTACAAACCTTAACTGGGAATCTCTATGTTCACCTGTAAGTATAACAGATACACAGCCTCATTGAAAGAATTAAAGAATGGAGAAACCATTTCAAAACAACTAAGTGCATTGTACTCTACCATAGTTTCTTCTAATATTCTCTTCAGTCTAAAAGGTATTTGGGAGGCTACTAAAGAGTACATTGTACTATATAGACAGCACAGATGTGTCATCTCATAGACAAAGAAAAGTTTCTCCCAACTAACTTCACAGACAATCTTCAAAACTATTCAGGGGAACAATGTGAACATCTACTAAACTTTTAGTAACATAAATAGAGTTTAAAAAAAAAAAAAGTTTTTTTTTCCTTTTTTCTTTTTTTTTTCCTTTTTATTTCTTTTTCTCTTTTTTTCTTTCTCTTTTATTTTTTTCCTTGTTCTTTTTTCCTTTTTTCCTGTTTTCTTCTTAATTTTTTCTTATTGTTTTCCTTTTCTTCTTTTTCTTTACTTTTTAAATTTTATATTTTCTTTTTTCTTTTTCTTTTTTTATTTCTTTTTCTTTTTCATTTTTTTTCCTTTTTCCTTTTCCTTTTTCTTTTTTCATTTTTTTCTTCCTCAGTTTTTTATTTTTTTCTTTTTATTTTACTTTCTCTTCTTTTCTTTACTTTTTCAATTTTCTTTATATTTTCTTTCATTTTTCTTATTTTCCTTTTCCTTTTTCTTATTTCCCTTTCCCTTTACTTTTGTTCTTTTTCTTTTTCTTCTTTTTCTTTTTCTTTTTCTTTTTCTTTTTCTTTTTCTTTTTCTTTTTCTTTTTCTTTCTTTTTCTTTTTCTCGTCTTTTTTCTTTTTCTTTGTCTTTGTCTTTTTTTTTCTGTCGTTTTCTTTGTGTTTTTGTTTTTGTTTTCTTTGTTTTCTTTTTCTTTTTCTTTTTCTTTTTCTCTTTCCTTTTTTTTTTTTTCATGGAGTGAAACTGAATCAACCTGTAAATGCTGGCATCTCTGAGACACATACTCTGAGATAATGATTTTCAAATTCAGAAACTAGAGAATTTTAAGCTGTCCACCTACAAGCTGTAACTATGAGAGAGTAGGTGGATGGAATTTTTGGCTTGTGGAATTGCAGAGATATTTTGTCTATTCTTCCTTAGATGAATAGAGAATATTCTGTCTATTCTTCCTTAGATGAAGGACTCCTCAGAGGTGGACTACAGGTACTGGAATTACATCAAATGGACAGTTAAATTGTGAGGCTGATCACGGTCAAGTGCTCGACCAGTCCAAGCAGCACTCCCCCATTCAGTAGATTGACATCAGTAATTAGGCTGTATGCAGCCACCCTCTTTAGTAAGGCAAGATTTGAAGCTTTTCCAGTTGTTGGTCTTCGTTGATTATACAGAACCTTCATCCTGGTGTATGGAAAGCTGAATTTCTCCTTTTTTTAAAAAACAGACCAAAAACAAACAAACAAACAAACAAAACCCAACACCTTGAATAAATTAAGTTTAAACTTTTATTTTATTTTCAATTATTCTTTAACAGTTCTTTTGCTGTCTATAGTTTCTTCCGTGTTTAAGATCATAGCAACATATACATGTGTTGAAGTCACCCAGCTCAAGAATTAAATAAAGAAAGAATTCACAAAGCTATGGTATTGCAAATAATACAAAAGATACAGTCTTCCAAAACTATAACTCATACAGCTACACATTTATCCTAAAAACATAAAATTCTAATATGAAGTTTCCAAAAGGAATTTCATAGCTTTCTATAGCTCTTTTGTGTAAAGGGTGGGAAGAAGAAAAACAACACTCTTCTGCCCATTTAGATTTCCTGTGATTTCTTATATGTAGTGATAAAAATAAATAGGATACATATATTAATTAATGAGAGAAAGAAGGGAATGAATCAGTTTGTATTTAAAAGGTGGGGTTTATTTGTTCATCATGAAGACAGGAGATAAATATTTTGCACTGCTTCATCCCCAAAGCTGATAAGGAATAAAAATATATGTTTTGATTTTAAATGAATAAAAGCTTAGGCAATTTCAATTTCAGTATGTCCGTGCATTGCTTTTGAAGGTGATTTACTAATAAAACCCCACAAAATGAACACATATAAAAGAAATAATCAAATCAAATCTTCCATAAATTCATTTGAGAATCAGAATATCCTGGAAAAGGTATCACAGAGCAGGTGAAGCGTCAAAGTTCAAATAAAACCTCAGAGGCATAACTGGGAACAAACCCAGAGACTTTTTAATAATATTTCAGAATTATTGGTGCCTGTGACACTTTCGTTTTAAAGACACAATCCATGCCAGATAAAATACAAGTTTCATAAAAAATATATCCTGGGACACTTATAACAAATATTTTTTCCCTCTTCAGCTTTTTCTGTATTAAAAAAAATAATAAAGCAAGCATGCAAGTTTACAGTATTGCACTATAGAGACCAAAAGAATAATAATTTCAGGTCTTGTTTTGTTTGAAGCTTTGTGTACTTTCCAGAAGAGAATCATGGCCATCTACTTTTTCTTCAGGTGATGCTTATTAAATTACTTGAGGGATGAGTGGCTTCAGAGATGTGGCAATGGGACGTGGAGGCTTCCACATTGCTTGCTGCTTGAATATACAAGCTCTATGAAAAAGCATGCAGTGATGCACCAGGCAACCTAAAGACCAACAGAAGAGTTGGGAAAGAGACACACAGCTCTTCTAGTTCTTCTAACTTAGTAAAAGAATTCAAAAAAAATAAAATGTTATTCATTTAAAAATTGGTTATTTTGACGTAAAGCAACTAAGAGGTTAAGGATGTCTATATACTGTGCAATCTGGCTACTTTTTTTCCCCCCCAATGAAAATGCTCACACAAGAGAATATGAACTCTGAAAAGGAAAGATATTAGGAGACTATTTTTATGTATTCAGTAGAAATTACACTTTGAAACTACATCCAGAAGCACACAAGTATGCATAAATGTTATTAAAATTAATGAAGTTTAAAGACATGATTCAAATTAGACATGCAGTTTCACATTTTCATGAACTGAGATGGAGTTAATCTTCCTTCAGCTGGAACCTAAATTTGCATCTAAAAAATTGCACTAAAATCAAAGAGGGTCTAATATTGGATCCCTACATATTTAAAATATACCTTTAAAAAGTGTTGCAGAAAATACCTAATTCCTAAAAAAAAATAAACAACAACAACACAGAAATAACAACAACAAGAAGAAAAGAAATTAGGTCATTTTAAAAATAGCTAAGCAGATTATTCTTGTCAAAACATTCCAAAAGAGGAGTTGTAGGAAAGACAAATGAAGATTACTAAAGTTGGATCTATACAAATATTGTTAGTTCTATGTGTTTCCTGCAATACCTTTCAACTATTAACCACTCCAGACAATTTTAACAAAATAGAATTAACACCTGTTACATATTTTTACATAAGGCAATAAATATATATATATATTTAAGAAAAAATGCCATTTTATTACCAAAGCAAAACTATATTCAATAAGCAACTGTAGTGATAATAAGTTACCAAGATCAGGTTTCTTGTCAGGTACCAAGAAATGCCGATATGGACAGGTATTTAGACAGAGAAATGAAAGTTCCTTCAATCTGTAGTTACCAGATGTACATTTACGGAACCTAAAGATATTTTCCAGTGGAGGTGTGGATTTCTGAACTGTGAACTTCTGCCTGCTGGCAATTGGCTTACCATTATTTGGCTTTAAAGTAGACTGTAAACCTTCACAACTAGTGAGTGCATTTAAGGTCAAAACACTTAATGTCACTGATTAAAAGGACACTGGTAAATGACACAAACTGGATAAATAAGTCATGCGTACACCCCAACCAATTACTACCTACAAACCTTTCTGTCTTCACAGTCTTGTTTCCTTGCTTGTGATTGGAAATATCAGGGCAGATTTCTTGAGGAGATCTTTGGAAAACGCCTTTTTATTCAGCCTGATCACACATTTTTCTCTTAAAGAAGACATAGATCTCTGCAAACTTTAGAGTTGATAACACTCAGATAGATTAGACAATCTAGATTAGTTCGGACAATTTGATATTTCAGAATTGAGGGAAACAAAGACGTAAGGACAGATACAGGACAGCACGGATCATCCCACCAAGCTTTACTGTGTGTGGTAGGATTTTGCTCAAGATAAAGACACCCAAAGGAAGGTGATTATATCTTCACTTGTGCAAAGGGTGTGTCTGCACAGGACTTAGCAGATGAAGCTCAGGCCCAGTGGGGATGTTGAAGCATGTTGGAAAGGCAGATGGAGGCCAGAACCTGTAGTGCTTCTCAAGCAGCATTTCACTTGACAAATGTATCAAATTTTGAATTGAATTAATTCATGTCTTAGAACAGATTCTCCACCTATTCTCCATTAAAGATGTGATTCTGTTTCCTAAACATGAGTATTTAGCGCAATTTCTACTGGTCTTGGGCATTGAATGTTATCTCTAACTGACGTTTCTAGAGGTTTTTGTTCTCATTTTTTGGTCTCTGTCACATAGGCCAGCCCCATGCAATTATCCTAGAAAATGAAGGTCATCCGGATTTAAACCGTATTCTCTGCAAATCTGAAAAGATCGACCTAATCTCATGTTTCATTTCCATACATGACCACTCATTGAGTTTATGAGCAAATATCTTTTTGCATTTGTCTCCAGGGTATTGCTTGCATCAATCAGTGGTGTACAGCTTTAAGATTATTTTTCCTTCTGTTTGCTTCTTTTTAGCCACAAAATTGACATTTTTGCAGCAAGTTATTTCTACCAACTCAGGAAGTCAGGCTGATGTTATTACCCTACCATCTTTTAATGATATCAAGAAGCTAAATATGCTTTTATAACAAAATTAATTTATACGTAACAGAAAAAGTATAACACAGTGTATGTTCTCTTTAGGATACACCACTTGTAATCCAGCATTTCCTGCAGGGAAAAAAAATATTTGCAGGCAGATATTAACACAGCATAAAGAGCAACCCTGGGACCTGGAAATACTGCTATGCTTGTAACTGTTACGTTAAGATTTCTGAGTTTAACTGTAATTTACACTTTCCAAAAATATACAAGATTTCAGATTTAATTGTAATTAACTTTATCACTTGTTGTTTTCCTTGGCATTAATTACAGTACGCAATTTCAAATACCCCATTATTTCTGACAATTTTATTCCTTTTTTTTACTTGCAGGATGGGGGGTGGGAAAGGGGGAGGGAAGGGAGGGAGGGAGGGTGGGAAGGAGGGGAGGGGGGTCTTTTATTTTTATTAATTTTCTTTTTCACTTTCTTTTAAAATAATTAATTTGGAATTAATAGATCTCTAATTTTGTCCTGTGCATGGATAGTTTTGTAATTAATACTCTGCTGATCTGTGAACATTCATACATTATGATAACACACAGGAGAAAAGTATTCTTAATTCTAACCAAAACGAGTAGTATCTAAACTTTCAGGGCACACAATTTGCCTATTTCTCAAGAACAGAAGACCTGTATGTAGCCTATTTCAGACATAAAGTTGTTGTCTATCTATGCCCTAGAGTTGAGTTCTCATTTGTGAGGAATTTCAATGGCCTCAGAGATTGTGAACAGTTTTAACAAAATTTAAATAAGCTAGTTTTTTTTTATTTTTTATTTTTATATATTTTTTTAAGAGTCTGATTTATGGATATTTTTTACTTTCTTACAAGTGAATTAAGTTGATATAAAAATTGAAAGCAATTCTGGTTTACAATGCATGCACTGAATTTTGTACAGTTTTATCTTTTTTCTCATAATAACTACAAATTAATGTTTTACCCTCACATCATTAAACCATCAGGAGCAGTCCATCAGGACCCCCAAGTCCTTCTCCTCAGGGCTGCTCTCAAGTTCTTCTTTGCACAGTCTATATAAATACCTGTGATTTCCCCAGCCCAAGTGCAACACCTTGCACTTGGCCTTGTTGAACCTCATTAGGTTCTCATGGGCCCACTTCTCCAGCCTCTCCAGATCCCTCTGGATGGCATCCCTTCCATCTGTTGTATCGACTGCACTGCTCAGCTTGGTGTCATCTGCTAACTTGATGAGGGTGCACTCTATTCTATGTCTTTGATAAAGATGTTGAAGAGCACCAGTCCCAGGACCGACCCCTGAGGGACACCACTTGTGACTGGCCTCCACCCAGACATAGAAGCATTGACCACAACCCTGTGGCTGAGACCAGCCACCCATTTCTTTATCCACCTAACAGTCCATCCTTCAAATCCATACCTCTCCAATTTAGAGAAGAATGTGGTGAGGGACCATATCAAAGTCTTCGCTCAAGTCCAGGTAGATGATATCCATTGCTCTTCCTTTGTCCACCAATGCTGTCACTCCATCATTGAAGGCCACCAGATTGGTTAGGCAAGATCTGCCTTTGATGAAGCCATGCTGGCTGTGTCGGATCACTTCTTTATCTCATGCATGCCTTAACATATCTTCCAGGAAGATCTGAGCTCCTCAAATGGATCGAGCTCTGCCTGGGGGTGGATGAAGAGCAAGTTGAGAGCTTATGGGTAAGGATTAAAGGGCAGGCTACCATGTCTGACACTGTTGTGGGTGTTTGCTACAGGCCACCTTGTCAGGAAGAGGAGGTAGATGAAGCCTGATCTGGAAGTAGTCTCAGAATCACAGGCCCTTGTGCTCGTGGAGGATTTCAACCACCCTGATATCTGCTGGAAAGATTACACAGCTAGGCGCAAACAGGCCAGGTGCTTCCTTCAGAGCATTTTGATAGCTTTTTGACAGAGGTGGTTGAGGAGCCAATGAGGAGAGGTATGCTGCTGGATCTTGTGCTTGCAGAGAAGGGCTGGTTGGAGATGTGAGGGTCAGGGTCAGCCTTGGCTGCAGTGACAATGAGATGGTGGTGTTCAGGATCCTGTGAGGAGGAAGCAGGGTGTAGTGGGTTTACGTGGCAAGCTTTTGGTAGCAGGGAGCCATAGGGGTGGCTTCTGTGAGAAGGATCTAGAAGCTGCCCCATGTTTGGTAAGGGCCCCGCTGCTGACCAGATGTCCTGGTTTCAGTTAGGACAGAGTTAATTTTCCTCCTAGTAGCTGGTAGGGTGCTGTGTTTTGGATTAGGATGAGAAGAGTGCTGATAACATGCTGATGTTTTAATTGCTGCAGAGCAGTGCTTACACCAAGCCAAGGACTTTTCATCTCCTCGCTCTGTCCTGCCAGTGGGCAGGCTGGGGGTGCAGCAAGAGCTGGGAGGGGACAGACCCAGGACAGCTGACCCCAACTGGCCAAAGGGGTATTCCATACCATCTGATGTCATGTAAACAATATATAGGGGTGGCTAGCCGGGGGGGTTGGCGGGGGCAGCTGCTCAGGGATAGGCTGGGCATCAGTCAGCGGGTGGTGAGCAATTGCATTGTGCATCACTTGTTTCGTACACGTCATTATTAGTAGTACTATTATTATTATTATTATTATTTTCCTGTCTTAATAAGCTGTCTTTTTCTCAACTCACAGGCTTCACTTTCCCATTTCTCTCCCCCATCCCAGAGAGGGAGGGGGGAGGGTGAGCGAACGGCCATGTGGTGCTTAGCTGCCGGCCGGGTTAAACCACAACTGTCCTTTTGGCGCCCAACGTGGGGCCCGAAAGGTTGAGATAATGACAGATCTGACAGAGTGTGTGCACCTCCAGCTTCCTTGCTGGCAGGGCAGCACAAGGAGAAGAAAAGGCCTTGGCTCTGTGGAGCACTGCTCTGCAACAACTAAAATACTGGTGTGTCATCAACACTACTTTCATCAAAAATCCAGAACACAGCATCATGTGAGTCTCTACGAGGAAGATTAACCCTACCCAGCAAAAACCATGACACATGCTTTGTTTCATGGGAATGAGCATGACATCTTTTCAAAAAGTATTTTTATGCTGCATTTGTGAAATGTTGCAAGCTTCTGACCATAACTGCTCTGAAATTTAATGTCATCACATAACTAAACTGATTTTGTTGCATGGTTTGAAAAGCAAAACTGTTTTTCTTATATATATGCACACTGTCTCAGGGCACTTTGTATCTCATTAGTTATCCAAAGCCTAGGTGCATATTAAACAGCTAAATTAAGCAGATCAGATCTCTCCAGTGCACACTTTCTAAGACAAGTTTTCTACATATGCAAACCATCCTCAAACCTCTTTTCTGTGTTTGTAAATTACATGTTGACTTTTGTTTCTTGAGTATGAGTGACCCAAACTGTACACAGTACAGTTAACTTGGATCTCACCTATGATGTCTCGACCCCATCTCACACTTTTCATACAGCTATAGTAATTAATCTGATTTTAAAACAAAAAACAATGACATAGACACAGAAATACCAGTTATTCATCCAAAAAGAAACTTGGCATTTACAGAATGATCCCTAAAGAGGATAAATGCTAGTAAAATAAATCAATGAATGAAAAGAGTCTCTCTGAAAGAGTCTCATTGGTTTAGATGAAAGAGTCTTAATGGTGCATCTTTCCACTTCAGGCCATTCAAACCTTTGCCATAAAAGTCGTTTCCCTCATAGTGTGTCTGAACCTCTCCATTTATACAATGTATATATTTCAGTGATGTATTGCATCAAAAATATACTATGTTCATCTTCTAAGTCAACTTTAGAACAATTTGTATGGGCATATTCTTTCCATTAAACATCTACAGTGTAGATGCTAGCAGATAAAAAATATTCTATACTCCTTCTATATTTAATATAATGTACTGAAAAGTTTTGAGTATGTTTCATCTGGTATGTTTCCAGCATCTGTTTCACCATGTGATGAGTTGTGTCCTAAAAATATCAGTTTCTTTGTGAATTGTTCTTGAAATTCCATGACTTCTCTGTCACTTGCACCCTTTCAATTTCTTTCCCTTTGTTCCTTTGCTTCCTTACATTCGAGTCACAAAAACACTAATTATATTGGAAAGCTGTGAAAAACAAACCCTGTTTTTTAAATACCCCAAAACGCACCATCTTTAATTTACAGATCTTTTCTTTTCCCATCTGCTCCCTCCTGCCTTTTCTATGCTTGGGTAGCCATTTAGCCCTGTGATACAGTACTGTCATTGCTAGCTACATGCCACGGGCTGTGTGTCAAACCAGAAGGGCCTCAACATAGAAGCTTGTTAGGCTTGTTTCTTCTGAAGAGTTTTGACTTCCCTGCAACAGCTTTACTTAGTATGGTTGTGACAGCAGTGGCCAGTTGGCTATGATTATTTGGCTTTACTTCTTTGTCTCTGTATTGTGCTATCATAGTGGTACTATCATGATGTAGTATAGAGAAATACAGGCTTGGGATGCTAACAAAGGCTTTGAGAAATGGAGACCCAGGAGGTAGCTTAGTAGGATATAGGCATGGAATATTACAAGAGTAGAGGGGACAGGCTTGTCAGTAGCAACTCCATGGCTGTATACTGCTCGCCAATAGTCAGTTAAAGATAAGCAGAGCTGCAGCTAGAGAAAAACAAATGTTAGTAGTAAGAAAGAGAACAAAGAATATTTAACATGCAAAGGGCACTAAATACGATACATTTTCATGTAATATGGAGCTGCACATCAATGCAGAACAAAGGTATAACAGCGTGATAGCAAACACTTAAAAAAGACAATAAATTGATCTAAAACATGAAGTGAAGAGCATCAACACCTGCATCATATTCCTCCTAGCAAAGTACAACAGATGCTGACACCTTTCCATGATACCTCCCACCACCATCAGAAGAAGGAAATGACCACAGGACTAGAGGAGCAGTGAAAGGCCATGCGGAACATCAGGAAGACGGTTAGAAAATCAGCATGCATAACAATTTTAATTGTGTTATTACTGCTATTGAAAATTATTCTGTATAGAAATATCCTTTCTTTTTTCTGTGATAACTGTATCTCAACTAGTAATAATACTTGGCTTAGATTGTTAAGACCTCAGTTATGCTAGCAATAAATTCTTAGCTTTACATATAAAGTGTGTACTTCTAGGAACCCGTATAAAACTTTTTTTATTAGTAGCATTGTAGCGTGTCAGTGTTCCTTTGAACAATTGTTCTTTTGTTCTCTGACAACTCACTTGAACGACTAGTGAATCTGACAGAAGTAGATGAGATACTCTTTTTTATTGCCTATTTAGAATGAATCTCTAGTAAATATTGACAGTGGAATTTAAGACAATAAATTAATTGCATCTTACCAAATATGTTGAAAAAAGGTCACATGCACAATTCCATAAAAGTTCCTGACTCCCTCCATTGATTAAAAAAGGAACATAGGATGACAGGGTGAGACTGCAGATACACATTGCACAAATCTCATAGTAGGTGAGATAAATAGTTATTGACGAAGGTTATTCAGTTTCACAACACCAACAAACATTATTAATCTGAATCCATTGTGCAAATGAAGCATTTATGTAGATATTCACTGTAAGATTAACATAGAAAGTTAGTAAATTGAGTGACCATTACAAATGTTTCTTAATAATTAGCCTATTCTCCCATTTTTCTTATTAAAACACAAGTGTAATAACATGGTTCTTATCAAGCGGATTCAAATTAAATTATTTTATTGACCTCCACAGGCTTATTCATGATACACCATGTTATAAAAGAAGACAAACTTAAGAGACATAATGCAACGTTAGGAAATATAGAGAAGTGTGCTGTGGTTTCAGACAGAATAATAGATATGAGCATTAGATAAATATTCTGAAGAATTAATACTTTTTTGACACATGAAAAACTTTTTATTTGAAAAATTGATTTCATCTTCAAACACATTCATATAATCTCATTTATTTTTAAAAGCTTTTCTTATTCCCTCATAACATACATAACACAGAAACTTTGCTTCAGAATGAATTGTGAACATATTACAGAGATACCTCACTGTTGCATAAACACTAAATCTTTGAATGGGTAAATGAAACAGCAGAAAAGCCATGCATATGCTGAACCTGGAACTGCTCTAATGTAGAACATAACTTTAAAAAGAAAAAAATAATCAGAATTCATTCTACAAAATCCAAACCATATAAGCCTAGAATGCAGAGGTAGTTTAAAGATGGTAGAAATTCATCACTTTTGAATTCCTGTGCACATAAAATTGGAGAATACAGGGCAATGAAAGGCTATCTGCATGAAGCAAACATTCAATTTGCACTGGTTTGTGAGTTCATTTTAGCTGAAAAAGACTGCCATTTAATTAGCTCTCCTGCTGAATGCTCCAACAGACAGAGATGGAATTGAGCAAACAGCATGTTCTCCAAAGCAGAAGCTGTGCAGTCATACAGCTTTTGACTGGGGAACTAGCACTGATCAATTTGGTACCCAATACAAGCAGTGCATCAGGACTTTTATCAGGACTGAAATTGACCCAAAGGCACTAGAAAACAGGTGGAAATAAGAACACTTTTGAGCTTTTCATAAAATGTGTTACCCTTTATGCAATAAAAATATATAGTACTCACAGAACATAACCATAGTAATTACTTGAAATTACATTACATTTTATTAAGTACATCCAGAAAAACAAACAAACAAACAAACAAAAAACACACACAAAAAACATCTTTGTTCCGCTTCTGGGCCACAGATACTGATATTATAGAAAAGCAAATATGAGGCTGCATACAGTCTTTGGTTGTAGATATCATTAGTGATGCTTTCACAGTGTGAATTTACTCAGTAAATCAAAAGCTGGAAAGAACTAAGATTCACTGAACACTATCTGCTCTTTGGCTAGAAACAGAGCACAGCTGGGAGATGGGAGAAACAAAGTTGTGTTTTTGCAATAAAAGGTGTTTCTGCAGTGGAAAACTCCACTAACCTTGCATATTCAAAAGTGATTGTGTGGCATAGCAGTGGGGAGTATGTTAAGCAGATAAGGGGAAGGTCCCACTGTCCCAAAATAAGGAGGATAGCTAAGGAAAACAGGATGAGCAGTACGAAATCAGTAAAAACAAAAATCATGGGCCCTCTAGTCGTGAGAGAAGAAGGTAAAAAAAAAAAGGAAGAGGAGAAATTAATGGTTGGTCAAATGAAATTTTTCATATATGGTATAGAAGTGCGTCAAGTAGGTTGTGAACCTGTAGTACTCAGCCAATGAGGAAACATGGGAGAAATCGGGTGTCGGGTAATAGGGAATATAAAGTTATGATAAACTTTTACTGTGCACTCCTGCTTGCAGGATGCCCGCCATTGCAATCACGAATAGAATAGCTTCACAGAAGACCCTGGCTGAAAAAAAAATATTGGAATTTTCTCACAACTATTCATCCATTTCTAGAAAATTCCAGGCAAGGCTAGAAAAGAGAACTGATGGGTAAGATGACAACAATCTTTATATACTTTAAAAAATCTTCTGCAAAGAGGAAAATAACTATTTTTCCTGTACAGTACAAAGGGGAATAAAACAATCAACCTCAATTACAGAAATTATACTTGCAGTAATGCTTTCAAGTTCCAAGTGAATTAACCATTTCAGTTTGTGTTCAGTGTAATAAATCCTGTCCTATTCCACATTAAAAATTAGCCAAAGACCTGTTTTACAATAACTGATTTGTTTACGCTAAATGTTCTCCTTTCTTGGAAGTTGATTTGGCAAAAATCATTATGTTATCCTTCAAACGGTGAGTCACTGAGCTTCCTCTTTAGGAGAACAAATGAGACCAGGGTCACAATATACTACAAATAATCCCTGCAGATCATGAGTTCTGATTGCTGAATTCCTTGCAGACAATCATTTAAAAACTTCCTTCCACTGTACAAAGGCTCCTCCTAAACAATAAGGAGGGGTACAGAACCAGGACAACCATCTGTATTACTCCCGGTGAGTACATATATTCCAGCACTCCACTATCTGCAGAAAAGCTCTTTTCTTTGAGCCTGTGTATGAGAGGGTACAAGACGGCAAGAGCAGGGGTAAGGCAGTAGTTTAGGAATCTAAAGGACTTGGCTTGCTTTCCACTGCAAGTTCCTAAGACACATCTGGAAAAGCACATTGCAGCAACTGATGTTTTAAAAGCAGAATTCACAATGACCAAATTATCTGTGTGCTAGATCATAGAATCATAGTATCACAGAATGGTTTGGGTTGGAAGGGACCTTAAAGCCCATCCAGTTCCAAGTCCCTGCTATGGACAGGGATGCCACCCTGTAGACCAGGTTGCCCAGGGCCTCATCCAACATGGGGAAGGTTCCAGATCAATGCTGGGATGGCAACCACCAGCAGGACTCATAATAAGGATAAGAGCCACCTGAAGGCCTCTTTGCTCTTTACCAAGTGATGGCTTTATGGATTCACATAAAACACAGCAGACAGGCTCCTAAGACCTCCCAGTCCCCAATAAGGACCATCCCTTTAAATGGACCAGGGAGATGATTGTCCCCTTGTATTCTGCTCTGGTGAGGACACACAAACACTGTGTTCAGTTTTGGGCCCCTCAGTACAACAAGGACATCGAGGCCCTGGAGTGTGTCCAGAGAAGGGCTACGGAGCTGGTGAAGGGCCTGGAACATAAGTCCTGTGAGGAGCGGCTGAGGGAACTGGGTTTGTTTGGTCTGGAGCAGAGGAGGCTCAGGGCAGACCTTATTGCTCTCTACAACTACCTGAAAGGAAGCTGTGGGGAGCTGGGGGTCAGCCTCTTCTCACAGGTAACTAGTGATAGGACTAGAGAGAATGGCCTCAAGCTGTGCTAGGGGAGCTTCAGGTTGGAAATGAGGAGACATTTCTTCTCAGAAAGAGCAGTCAGGCACTGGGACGGGTTGCCCAGGAAGGTGGTGGAGTCACCGTCCCTGGGGGTGTTCAAGGAAAGGTTGGACGTGGTGCTTGGGGACATGGTTTAGTGGATGACATTGGTGCTAGGGGGATGTTGGACCAGATGATCTTGGAGGGCTTTTCCAACCTGTATGATTCTATGATTATATATATATATATTCTTTTCTGCCTGTTTCTTGCCAGATGCACACACAGTGCATACACAGGTGCATAAGGGCCTTAGTTTAATAGAGGTGGTGGAGGAGCCTCTGTTGAGATGATCTACTTCAGGGCAGGGTGAGGTGGGAATTCAGAGCCTTTCAGGAAAAAGCTGCACCTGGAATATGACATGTTCCTTTTGGGCATGAGATCTGGGCAGTGGAGTTCTTACAAAAGGCAGACTTTGCCTTTAGACGTGTCCTAAGGGGAACATAATTATGTTTCCCCATTATGTTACATGGACATAGAGAATTGGCCCTGCCAAGGTTGCTTATTTTCTAAATTCTAAGTAAGCCCTTGGTGAAAAATTAGGTGCCTAGAGGTTTAATCCAGACAAGTGTTTATTGTGAGATGTGTGAGTAATCATGGGATCATGTGCACCAGGTTGCCACTGAAAACATGAAACACGGAGAAGCAGGCCGCATGCTTCTGCTATCCCCTTCAGGGCCATGAAGCTGCTCATTTTTTAAACATATTTATTTGCCCAGTTTGCTCTGGCATGGAGCTCTGGTAGGCAACTTTCGACTGTGCCACTGTGAACACAAGTGCCCTTCTGATGTGGTATGAGTGCAGTGTAGACGTGAGGCAATTGACTGCTGCGGCCTGTTGACATATCACAATATTACTATCCCCCGGGAGGGAAACGATGTACATTTATGAGATTTATTTTGCTTGAGTTCTTTGTTTTGGTTATTTTTTCCTGCCAGGTTATTTTTAGTGCAAAATTGTTCCAAATTATGTTGAAAACAGGAGAAGCTGGACTAAAGCCACGACTGGAAATGCTGCTGTGTATGAGGGCTGTTTCTGTAGACAGCAAGGGTCAGCAATATGTTGTATTGCATAATCCTAGAGAAGTCTCTAGAAAGCAACGTGCTAACTCCTATTTTCAGATAGTCCTCAGTTGAGGACCCATTCTGGGGTGAAGCAGCTCCACTGTCTGTAATTTTAGCAGCTTCAGGACCAGGTGTTTTGAAGAGAAACGACCACTTTCAAGAAGTACCAGGGCCTTGTGTAAGGACATGAGCTAGCAGACACTGTCACTCTGCTTCAGCTGCTCTTGAAGAAGGCACAATATTCAAACCCTTAGATAACTTGCAAGCTTGTGTCCTCTATCCAAGACACTCTGTATCTCTCCAGGTTATTTGCTTTCAGAGACAAAAGCACGGTGTTTCTCAGAAATTAATTACCCAATTCACACCCCCTTTTGAATGGCTTGGGAAACAGCAGCATGGATGAATGCTCAGCTGATGTGGTTTTCATACTGAACTGTCAGATGAGAAGCAAGTACCTGACAGTTCGTGAAGCCTAATTGTGGCATACAACTTTCTCTGTTGCCATCTGCCAGCTCCAGAGACAGCTGTGTTTCCTTCTCTTTAATGAAACAGTGCTTGAATAATAGCTTGCAAATATTTTATCTCTGGAAGCAATTATCAGTTTGTTTTAAAAGCTGAACTAACACTGGAGACATGTTTATTCTCCAAGCTGACACCCTGTATTAAAGCTATCACATTTCTTCTTACTATTTTTAAATCGGTGTTGTGCAGTTGTGAATGTAAGCTGCTTCATCTGCTACAAAAAACACCCTAATTTGAAAATGAATTAACAAAAGAGGAATTAAGGGAGAGGTTTCAAGCTCAGAATATATGTGTTGGAAATCACCTCGGTTCCAAATTAAATTAGAAGTGTCTGATGTTGCTAGAAAGTCCCAAAGCCACAACTGGATATTTTAAACAGCTTTCTGTCCCCTGTGGGACAGCAATGGCAGCAGCCACAGCTGGGGCTGGGACATGCCAGCCTCCGCTGGCACTTCCAGGTCCTTGCTATAGCTCTGTAAACCTCACTCGGGAAGGAGCTGTACAGATTAGGGCCAAATCTCACTTTGCTTTTGTGAGTGGCCTCAGCAGGACTCAGTCCTCGGTTAATCACCACCCTGGGCTCTAATGATGGTGATGTGATGGCTCATTTTGGGGAGGCCACCCCTGTAGGCCACCCCTATCCACCAAATTCAAGGGAGAAAGGGAGGCTGTTCTTTTCTGTGTTTCTGTGTGAGAGCTGAGGATCATACAATCTGGACAAAATAAATATTTTTTTAATTTTTTTTTTTTCCCAGGCTGAAGGTTTTATTCTTCCTTTCCCAGGGGAAGAATGGTGACAAGCTTCTTCTCTAGCAATTACAAATTGCAAATCATGTGTCATATCTTGTGTCAGTGGCTATCTGCACAAGAAGTAATATCACATCTTTGTGAAGTGGCAGGATGCTGCCTTATATGTGCAATGGGTAATATTGCCTGAACTTTGTGAGGCACTATCCCTTTCCCCATCAAAAATACTGTGCTACTACCATACTCTGTGACCCTGTTAAATATGTGGGCCAGTGTGATTTTGGGTTCCTCTCTCTCATTAACATCCCCCTGTGGGTGACCCAGACTCCCAAAGGGGACTCGGGACCAGGCAGAGTAGGCTGCAGGCTAGCAGAATGTGGGATGTGTTAAAGCCACCATTATTCTAATCTTTTTTGGCATTTTGTTTGAAAGAGGAGAAAGGACATCAGAAGGGAAATGTGAGTGCAGCTCCCCTCTTGTCCCTGCACCTGTCTGGAGCAGAAAACTAGCGCAAGTAACACAGTCCTGGTTCTGATTTCTTCCTTCACTGGGAGAGCCTCGAGATTCTATCACACAACAGAAGTATCAAACTGCTTCCAAAAGGCCATGTAATAATATAAAGACAGTTCTTGCAAGATCAAAGTCAATGAGAAGTTTTCCCACTGAATTCAATGGCAGCGGGATCAAATCTGTACAAATAAAATGGAAGATCCAACATCAAAGGCAGGCAAGGAAAGGGCACAGCAGGAGCTCCTGGGATTGTTTACTACATAACATGCTCTCCACATTTTTTTTTTTTTTTTACCTTTTGCTTGTATCTCAATTTCCTTTGGACTCCAGACAATGTGCACACTTAACTGGTAAACCCATTCCCACTAAAATGAGTGGATGTTTTCTTAATAACTACAGTGCAGATTAGAACAACTTTTTATCTCACAGGTTTTCCTCTTGAATACTATAATCAACCACTTCATGCTTAGTTGGATAAAAAAATTCACTCAGGCAAATTATCTTTATTTCAAAGTGATGTGTATTCTGAACTACCTAATTTTGCTGGGAATACACCCAGGCCTTCTGGCTGCTTTGCCTCATCAACAAGGGTGAACATAACCCAGGCCTAAATGGGAAAACCGCACAGCTGCTTTACCGTGAAAATAATGAGTGAGGTGGGTGCATAAACCATTTTGATAAAGAGAGGCTACAGTCACATACACTTCTGCTCTGTGACAAACATATAGCACAGAACATGCATGCTAGTGACCTCATCAGGAGACAAACCTGTACAAGAAAATATTTTAAAGATCTGAAAAAAACCACAAACCAACAACAACAAAAAAAAACCACCCTTGATGATGTGAATCACTTACAGTTATCATTTTAATTCATTTGTCTGTTAGTCTCTGTGTCAGTCTTCTTGCAACTGCAATGTTTTCTTTGAGCACATGTGCAGCTATGGTACCAGAGTATGCTAACTTGTGAAATAAAGGTCTCAAAAGGAATGGGAAGCGTGTGAGTAGGTCCTCGTGATACTGGAAGGGAGATAGGCAAATTATGTAATTTACAGGAAGTGCTTTTGGCAGCTTTGCGACTATAATTTTTATAAATATCTGTTGTAGAAAGAACATGGACTCAAAAGAAACTTTGTCAGTATAACAACGATACACTCTGTCACAGGGAAATAATGTTACTACACTTAGCAGATAAACTACACTCTGGGGCTGTTGTTTTGTGTTTTGAAGGAGGAAATTACAGCTTCTAGATCCTAGTGGGATAAACTCCTCTGCTTTTCTAAGCTATGTCTGTGGCTGGCTCCCTCTTTTACATAAACTCCTTTGAGTTCTGTACCTGGGCTGAATTAGGACTGGTTTATTGTACTTCTTGGAATGAAGAATTGCTGCCCCATGCCATTTCCCACTATTTGGACACAAAGTTTTGCAGGAACAGGTGTTGCTTTCACAGTGTTCAGCACAGCTTGCAGCATTTGCCTACACCCAAGTAAATATAAGGTATAAAAGTATTATCAGCTTTTCTGCAATGCTTCTGGAACAACCTAAGTTGCAGCCATACAGTCTGGCTTTGATGATCTCTGAGGCTCAGTTTGAGCTCCAGCTCAGACACCTGGGAGTATTTCCTTTCCCGTCACAATTATGAATCACTGTGTTGAAGGGGATAGCAACTTATTAAAGGTGGAGAAGAAAAGAAAAACAGAATAGCATGTAATAACTGGGTGTACCTTTCCCAAAGTCAAACAATAAACAATGTCAAACAATTTAAAGTCTTCCTATCTGATTTCACAGCAAGGAAACGGGGTTCCCCTTCTTCCTTAAGCCTCACACATCAGGGTTATGGATCAGTGGCTTATGTCAGATCTAACTGGTACAAAGACCACGTGTGGGGTAAGTTTCCTCTTGAATACTTGTGCTCATTTTCTGGAAAAGGCATTTGTTTGCTTGCCCCGTGCTTGCTGTATTTGCTCTATCTCCTTATCAGCCTTCTCCTCCTTCTGACCTGTCTTTTTGTCTTCTCTCAGGTTTCCCTTTGTGCCCATAGCTCCTTTCCCTTCCCAGACCATGGATTTTCTACCCTTCTACTCTAGTACTGCCCCTCTACTACAGTGATCGGATCCAATATCTGCAATATCTGAAGTAGGCTGCTGAAGTTAGGATGCAAAAACCAGGTGATTTATAAAGTAAACAGTTAGGTGGCCAAAACCAGAGGCTACTAAGCTATGTTTGTGACTGTTATAAAGTCTTCAGGGAAATGACTTCAGTGGGTTTTTAAAGCAAGAGGTATATAGCCAGTCCTTCAAAACCAAGTAACAGCTTAAGGCATTTTACAAAGATTAATGGCATTCCCTACAAATAGACAAGATACACAGAACAATCCTGTGGATTAAATACCGTCTCTTTGGCAAACTGATGCCTTTGAATGGCTTTATGGAGTTAATAAAATGATTACACAATTTAAACAAAATCAAATAGTGTATGTGGAAATGAAGAGGAGGAGAGAAAGCGGCGTGGGCTGACAGAGAAGAAGCTGTGTTTACAAAAACAACAAACACATGACAAGAGACATAGAGGTGAAGTTCAGGAATAAGAAATGGAAGACTGTATAAGGCTGTTGTAATTACAGAGATAAAGAAATGGAAGGAACAAGGAGCTTCTCCTGTTCTAAGACAAGAAGTTATCACATAAAAATGACATCACGGCTCGTGTTTTTCCTATCACCCTCCCTGGAGATAGCAAACACAGCCTGGGAGTGGAAAAGAATGATATTACTACATCTAATGCATCATCGTTTCTAATGAAGCTACAGTGCTGTTATGACATGCAGCCATGGCACTTATCCTACTACTGCTTTCTTCACGGGACTTGCAGAGCAAAACTCCAGAGCTTCCTTCAATTACATATATATATATTCAGTGTCCACTGTCTTTGGTAGAGGTGAAATTCAACCCCGTGCATATTTTATGTGCCTTGTAATAATACCCACTCTTTCATTACAGGAGAGGCATTCTCTTGCCCTTCTATGGCACTTCTTTGGGACTGCAGATGGGCGACGTGTCACTGGGACTTCCCTTTGTTTCCTCTATGAACTACATGCTACCGACAGATGCTGGACTGGCAGCCCCACAGATACAGATACTCCAGGCCACCAGCCTGCACAAGTGGTGACAGTTCAAGTGTCTGGCTTCTGTATGGCACCTATTACTTTGCTGCTGGACTACACAGGTTAATCAGCAGCTGCCAAATAGCACTGTTCAAGCATTTCTTCTGAGTGTGGGTGGTAACTCACCTGCTTCATGGGAATACAACCAAAGCTGATACAAGATTTCAGTTTTTTTTTTTTTTTTAATATATTTTCTTTTCTTTTCTTTTTTTTTTTTGCTTTAGGGAAGAAGAGCTTCACTCCTTAACACTGGTCTGTACCTCTACCTGCCTCTTTAGGGATGCCCTTCAGACAGTCTGAAGACTGTCCTTCCTGAAAAGGAGAAGAACATGGTGAAAGTGGGATGATGATAACCCATTGGGAACAGCAGAGTTATCTAGCTCATTCTGATCTTTACACTGCTGCCACCGGTACTGATTTGGTAATGTTAAGGTTGCTCAGGCATCTTTGTGCTATATTGCAGTCACTCCTGAATATCTGGATTCATTTGTCAAAGGCAAATGTGATAGAGAAGCCCATGAAGTATAAAGAAAAACATCAGCCAATAACTGTACATAAACCATATTTGTCATTTTGGTGGCTGCATTATATTAGTGGGTATACCAATCATATCTCTCAGATTTTTCTTCTCATTATTTATCATTTCAAAATAGTAAATTCTCACCATTTGCTTAAATGCAGGACCAGTGCAGGACCTTGTACTTCAAACTATTCACTGTCACACCAAGAAGCTTAAAATAGGCCAGTATTTTATCATGTTCTTTCCAGTTTAAGACTTCCTCTTTAAGCAGCTGTGTCTAGGTCTTGTCTCACTTCTGGGTACATGAAGCAATCTCCAAAAACTTGAACTAAATCTAAGTCTAAATTGTCCAAAATGCAGTACTGATTTTGTTTGCACAGAAAATATTTTAATAGCAGAACTTAAAGGCAAAAGTAATACAGAAATGATATAAGAGGAATAACGTATCCATCTGCTCTAATAATGGCATTCATTTTATCAAATTTTAGTCATTTAAGTCTGAGCTAGTTGTGTGGGTTCCCTATACAACCACCAGAGAGACGCTGGCACCTCTCCAGGACAATGCATCACTCATATTTTAGGCACTTATTTTAGGATCCAGTGAAGTGTTTCCTATCAGTGCCTGCTTCTTCCTTTCCACGGATTATCAAATGGAACCACATGAGCAGAATAGCCCCAAAGCATACAGTTAAAATCAGGTGAAATGAGCCTTTCTTTGCCGTGTGTCTTAAAATTCAAAAGAATATTCCCGTCGGTGACTGAAATGGCTGGGTACATGAAGGACATTATGCTGCACTTTTCTGAAAATTATGCATAGATATTAGCACTCTTCTGACCATTAAAACAAGAGAGGATTTCACACATGGATGTTCCTGTGTCCATTTGACCACTGGCTCTAATATAACTCATACCATGAGACAAATTTCAGCACTGATAGAAAAAAACATAGGATATTTGAAACTGTTTTTTTTTTTTTTCAGAAGCACATGTTTTCCAGAATATTCCTTACAAACATTGCTGTAATTTCAAACAGGAACAAGAGTAAGTTTGGAATTCTGATTTCCTACAAGGGAGAGGTCCGATTAAATGACGTGGAAAACGTCCCTCTGAGATGGGAAATTGCCTCTGGCCAATCCTACATTACCATCTGTCCTTATATCAGACTGCTCCTGTTTTGTAACACCTTGCACTGAAAAAACACGGTCTTTTAGCAGACTGGTGGGGCTAAACAATACTATTGTTTTTGTGCTTGTTTGTCACACAAGGTCACGAAGAGAGATTGGGAGTTCCTGAGAACAGGAGGAGCTCTGAAACAAATTAAAACTGGAATTTCTAAAAAGGAAGGAATTTGATGGGAAGGGCCAAGACAGAAGGATTAATTAGATTCAAGAAGGTATGCTGACTTTCAAGTAGTCTGGGCTGGAAATAAAACAGACGGGGAAGTGAGAAAGAATAGAAAACATCATGTCTGCAGCCTGTTCTCTGAGTGGGTGCTTTTGGGAGGGTGCCAGCTAAAGGATTAAATTTTTGGTAGGAAGAGTATGAATTATCCTCAGCCCTATTTATGAGTAATTGAGCCACAAGTTAGCTGATTAGTTAGTTAAATGTTTCCTTGGGGGAAAAAAATAATCAGTTTTTTAAGTATATCTGGTGATACATTTTTGGTGACTGAGATACTGTGGCTTGAGAACACTCCCAATTTCTGTCACACTTCCCCCTCAGCATCTTCTGATGAGCAAGTGCAATTTCAAACAATATAACAAAAATTACTCCTTATAATTATTATTATTATTTTTAATATATATATAAATATTTTTCTCTGACTGCATACATAAAGCCATACATACATTCTTCACATTTTAATTGGGAAAAGCAGAAAAAAATCGCAGTTCACGCTCCCACTAAAATTGGAACTGAAAATCATTGTACTTGTCAAGACATAAATACAAACTCTTTGCTTCTGCAACTTCACTGTCTCTGAAAGCAGAATGGGGCTGTTTTTTCTCCTTTAGGCTGAAACATTGATAACTGTTAAAGCAGAAATAGAGTCAACATTTTCCACTTGTAGCAAGTGAGTAAAGTAGAAAACCCATTTTCTGTTAAAATGAATAATCCCCAATACTTATTAGGAGGGGAGATATAAAGCAATAAGGTGCTTCTGAAGTGCTCAGCCTAACAGACTTGCTGTCTCACTAGAAAACCTGATGTGCATTGTTGGCAGCAGGCACCAGTGTCCCAGGGGAGAGGATATACAAGCCTGCAGGAATGTAGATAAATACCTAAGTTCCTACCCTGCATGACAAATAAAATAAAATAAATAAATAAATAAATGAAACAGTGAAACCCTCCAAAGCTCTAACAAGGGAACCCAACAAAATAAAGTTCTTTACAGCCACAAGTACCTCACTAAGAGAACAGCTAACCGAAAATATTTCATATTTTTAGATCTAGCCAGAATTCTGTTTTTATTTGACTGTTTGTTTGTTTTTTGACCCTTTGTTTGATATGTTTAGGCTTGTCTGTGGATGGGGAAATGTGTGTCCTTTCTTGACCTGGTCATTCTTTCCGCATTAATGCCCAATGGTTTTGTCAGTTGCAGTTTAGTCAATAACTTTCAGAACCAAAAAATGCAGGAAACTGTTTTTTTGTTTGTTTGTTTGTTTGTTTTGTGAAATTTTTTAGCATTCTGGAAATAGTTACAGACTCTTACAAAAACATCTACTGATTATAAGAGCGCATCCCAGAGTTCATTTAGTGTAATAAGGTGAGGATATGTAATTGTCAGGGGAAGTGGTATTTTAGTATAGAATTTTCGAAACACCGTGTGTTTGGTCAATTTGGGTCATTCCACAGCTGTCCCTTGGGAATGCTATTTATAAGCTCAAAAGCGGCTGAAGAGCACTCACGAAAAAGCTGCCACTTTCATGAAAATTAATGATAATCTTACATTGTTTGGTGATGAAGAGAGAAGAGGCTTTGAGTTGTTTAAACACGAAGCAATACACAAGTTTGTTTGCACTCCTTTGTCCTGACCTCTCTGTCACAGACTGTGATATTGATGAAATTGCACTACTCATTGCATTGTCAGCTTAGAAAAATCAATAAAGAAAATGTAAACATACAGATAATTCCACATCCCTTTCTCCAAAAGGCTCCCTGGAGTCCTCTATAGCAGATCACTATAGAGAATATTGTTTTCATGTCCTGGACCTGCAAGGGGGGGGCTTTTCTGCACTTCCATTTAAAATAAAATAAAATAAAATAAAATAAAATAAAGCAACAACAAGAGAACAAGACAATCATATTGAAAATAGTTCCCCTAGTACAAGTTACACATGCAGAGTTTCTGCACCTGATCAGTCTTCTTGGTGACAGGCTGGTTTGATTTGTAATTTTTAAAACTACAATTGAACGTAGTTTAATTGCAAGTCCAACCTGCTTTGGAGGCTGAACAATTCACTGCCTTAAAAGTTTCCTGCTAGATTTGCAAGCTGAACTGACTGAGTAAAAACCTCAGAGAGCACCAGAAGTAGCAGAAGAGTAAGAGGGACAGAAGCAGAAGTTTCATGTCAAGGAGTGACACTTGCCAATTACGGTGGCAGCTAGCTGTTCAACCCAGCTGCTTTTGGCACCACGCTTATAGCACAAAGGGGTCTTACATCTGTCACTGTCATTTGAATAAAAGAACACTTTCCATTGACATTCTGTGTCTTATATGTGGCACAGAAATGTACTTTAATATATAATGTGTGATATTTAATAATAATATTAATAATATTTAATAATAATGTGTGAATTACAGTGATATAAGTATTTATTCAAATGGTTTAATAAAACTTACTAGCTTTTGAGCACACTTTCTTCATATCACTGCAATTAGGACTACATTGCTACTACCGATGGAGTGAAAGAATTACATCTGTAATACTCTATGTTCTGTGTGAAGCATTTTCTACAGAGAAAAGGCTTCTTTATTCCTCTCTCGGAGCTCATGTGAGAACTGCCACAATAACAAGCAGTTTTTCAGCTACTTTTATTTTGGTAAGACAAAATGGCTGGAGGCCACAGCTGTTGATTTATTCAAATGACTAAGGAAACCATTAGCCCGTTGAACCCTGAAGATGAGATTTCTCTGTGCTAGATGTTAATATAAGGAAATTGCAAGCAGTGCCTGCCAAAAATAACTTAATACAAATGCAAAATGCCAAATGTACCTGAAAGTGAAGGAGGGAAGTGGCTGCTTATTAGAGAAAAAAAAATACAAGTGAAAAGCAGAGTTTGCTTTTTTTTTTTTTATCTTTCCTTTTTTTCCCCCCAGTTTTTAAGTACAGTGTGATGCACTACTACCAAACTGTGGAGATGAAAACTCCCCTATATTTAAATCAAAAATAATATCTTTGAAACTACATGAATGGTTGTACACATGGTTACACTGTTCATGACTATGTGTCCATGTGTAATGGTTTTTATCAGGATGACTGGAGACAGAGCCTCTCCAGAAACTCCCTGCTGTTTGCAGCTTTGTATTAATTGGTTGCAATTGCCCAATATAAATGAATCAAATCCTCCAAAGAGATATGGAAAAAAATGTAATAGCTACCATCACGGTAACTATTCTTTCAGTTTACTGTTATAATAGCCTTGTAGCAGAAACATGATTAATTGTTGCCCATACTTAGCCTGAATTCCAAGTATACCCTCGCCCTAATTCTTTTCCTTCAAGATTTCACAGTTACAAGTACTTTACTTCATACCTGTTAAACAGAAGTGACATTTCTTAATTCAGAATTTTAAAAGTATTTAGTACCTGGATGAGCTGTCATTTACAATAATGCTTCAATCAGTTTGAAGGAAGCATTTTTGCACCAACAAATTGAGGCCACAAAACTGAAACTTGTCCAGGCTCCCTGCCTTGTGCTTAGCCCACCAAAGTGGAGCAAGGCATAGGAATATTTGCCATGAAGCAAAGGAATAAGACAGTTAAAAACCTTACTTACTAGTCAAGACTAGAACTGATTATAGAGGAGAGAATGGGATTGACTCACAACGTTAATAATAATTACAATTTCAACAATATTATTAATAATAATGTTAATAATAATAATAAATAATAATAATAAAATAGGTTAAAAGAAGTTAAATTTGAAACTCTGAGGACAGAAGAGTTTGTTTACACCTTCTGATGTTCCTCAGCCTTTTTGACCAAAAATTTGACCAATAACCAACAAACCATTTTTGTGGTATTGCCACAACAATTTCCACTTAAAGACAATTAGAATTAGGATAAACTTCCAGTGTTCATATTATTTCCTCCAGTTTGGTTGCTTGCTTGTTCAGTGTGTGACGATGTGATCGCAGATAGCTCACAAAGGCATTTTCAATTATTTTCCAGACCAGTTCCCGAGTTCTTATAGATCATCCATGATCCACAGTTCATGGTTTGAAAAATACAGCGCTAATGAATGATTATCTTGATTGCCTGGAAAATGCCACCTGAAATTCCTTAATATCACCAGCTCTCTGCATTAACACAGTACCTTTATCCCCCCTTAGCAATATTCCACCCAAGATAGACTGTGACTAGTTGATCTTTACCTGGATGCAGGGAGCTGTGCCATAGCTGCAAAGGTTCCAGCCTTTCTAGGGACCCTGCGTAACTGTTAAGATTCCACATAAGGGAATATCTGTTAGGGGGATAAGAAGAAAAGAAAGAGAAAGTTGGTTTTGCTTCTTTAATGAAAAAA
>CM021699.1:110900858-111013820 GCA_011074415.1 Stictonetta naevosa | reverse complement strand
CCCCCCCCCCCCCCGGCGGGGGGGGGGGGGGTGGTGGGGGCGGGGCCGCCGGTGGCGGAGCTCGCCGGAGGCGGGCGGCGGGGAAGGGGGGGGGGGAAAGGCGGCGACGGGACGGGACGGGACGGGACGGGACGGGTCCGATCCGATCCGATCCTCCCCCCCGGCCCCGCAGCAGCCCCGCAGCAGCCCCACAGCGCCCTCAGCGGCCCGCATGGAACCGTCGTGCCCGGTTTGAGCGAGTACGGCGGGACCCGCAGCCGCCAAGCCCCGCCGGGCGGGCGGGCGGGCGGGCGCAGCATGGGTGAGCGCGGCGGGGGGGGGAGGACACGCACCGGGTGCTCCATGCCCCGCTTTGTCTGGGGAGGCTGTGGGATTTCCCACCTTAAAGGGGAGAGGAGCTTGTTGGGGGTCGGTGAGGTGGAAACGGAGCTCGGCTCCTTGTTGGGGCGGGGGAATGCCCGCGGAGAGGTGGGTTTGTGTGGGGCTGGGTCGGCGGCAGGTGGGAGAACGAGCGGCTTTTGGGCTGGGGGGGCTCGAGGGGGTGCTGGGGCGGCCGTGAGGGGAACAGGGGGGTCCTGAGGCGTCCTGGGGGGGCCATGAGGGGACCCTGAGGGGAACGGGGGAGTCTCTGAGGGGAACTGGGGTTCCTGAGGGGACCCTGAGGGGAACGGGAGGCCCCTGAGGGGAGCGGAGGGGCCCTGGGGAATTCATGAGGAAAATAGGGTTTGAGCGAAATGGGCGGCTGGGGAGCTGCAGAGCCCCTCATTGCCACCGGCTACTTGGTGGAGGAAGCAGGCAAAGAGTAAAAACGGCTCTGGTAAATCCAGCCCCTCCGAGGTGGTAGAGTGGTGTGGTTTTTTTTTTCCTTTTTCTTTTTTTTTTTTTTTTCTCCCAACTAGGTTTCAGCTTCACCTATTTTTCCACCAAGGTGTTCATTAAAAAAACAAAACGAACAAACAAACAAACCACAAAGGTGCAGCTGCTTGAGATGGCTGTATTTTTACAACGTGCCAGCTCAGGTTTGTGCTGGAAACAATCGGCTGTGCTCAGCCGAACCCATAACTTAAAGAGTGTTTGCACAGGGACAAACGAAGGGGTGATTTAAATGTTGCTCATCAGACTCCCGTATCTTTATTCCAACACCCCCCAATTTCCATTGTCCATCTTCTCTGTCTTGGTTACCCTCACTTGTACAACGTTAATTGCTCATTGCCCACGGTGGTAGCTTACTTGTTTTGTGCCAGAGGCATGTTTGTACGTCTGCTGCTGTGTACAATCTGCCACATTGACGAGCATGGTTTAAGCTTTTTAAGTGGAAGCAAACTTGTTTTTGTGTAGCTTTTCTTCCTCCTCCTTATGTATAAAACGAGGGGAAGAAGTGCATGGTGTGCAAATCAAACGTATGGAGTGATACGCGCTCCTCCTGACTTGTGTTTCTTGGGATTATAAGGATGTGATTTCATTTATTTTCTAATGCAAAGTAATCTTGTATTGAAAGCATGCTTAAAATGAGGTCTGAAAATATAAAATGAGATCGGTATTGCAGGCTTTGACATAAACAGAGCTTTAATAAATCACTTTTTGATGGTTCAGAATAGGTAGGAATTACTATTTTGTACTTTCTGAGCTGCATTGTCATACTTGCAAGAAATGTTTACATCGGTCATTGTGGTGGCCAGTGGTGGCACTGCCTATAATGTAAAGGTTTATTATGCTAATTAAATGTTTTGAACCCTGTGTAATGTTGAAATGTGAAATACCTGGGGGTTTCCATAGAGTAGGTCTGAATTATTAAAGGTATTAGCGTGCAGTTAGGAGTATTGTCCAAGACTTTTAATAAGGTCTTGGTCTGGTTTCCAGGCTGACTGTGATCACTGTACAACCTTGTTTGTTGTAGTTTTTTTTCTTTACTCTTCCTTAAGTATATCTTCTTTCTCTGTTTTTTCTGATCACAATAGAGAGTATGTTATTACTGCTCCATAGGTGGCTGAATTGAGTGGGTCCATAAACTGTGTCAAGTATTGTTACTGCGTGGGTCTTTATAACCATAACAATTTGTGTGCCTGTGCAATTACGTTAGAAGTGCTTCTGCCAGAATGCTGGCAAATGTCTGCAAATGATTATAGCAGGATCCCGGAGCCTTTTAAATAAGGTTTTCTATCAAGGTCTCACCCTTTATTCAGATTTTCAAGCCTTATGTTCTTCTGACTGAAAAATGGGGAAGAATATACAGTAAAACATCTCAAAAAATAAGAGTGAAAAAAGACCTAACTTTAGTTGGCACTACAGTAGCTATATTTAATGATGGCTTTGCGTTTATTCTGAGAAGATGTTATTTAATTACTTTATTACCGACGTCATGGTAGAGCTGGCTCTTGATAAGAGATTGTTTGTCTTTTATGCCAGCCTCTGAAGGAGGTTTTATATGTCAGAGGCGGCTTGGAGGAAATTGCGGAGGTATCTGACAAACGCATGGATTTCTAAGATTCATGGGGTAGTACCAGAGGGGCAATATGACTCAGGGAGAACCAAAAGTGGAAGGACAGAAATACCAAGTGCCTTGGAACAGGGTCTTTTATGTTCTTATAATGTTGGAAATGAATGTTGCAGGAGCATGTGAACGATGGCGAGGAGGAGGAAGTTATCACCAGTGATGAACACAGACTGTATAAAATCACTGATGATGCCCTGTTATGTGATTATGCTGTCATTATAATTCTTTGCCTTCTGTACTGCATTGATCATGGGGATTCGATACATGGTTCTACAAATAGATGGAAAGTAGATGAATCTACGGGAAAAATGTGGTCAGATGTTCTGGGGAAAGATCTTTTTATTGATTGAATCATCTGTTTGCTACCCGGGGTTGATAACCATTTAGAGGGAGGTAGAGTTGCATTTTGACATCCTTCCTGTTTATTTCTATGGCTGCATAGCAGGTAATTTTCCTAATTATAGTTGAGAAATGATAGGATTGTATAACTTAGGCGTTATCAAGGAAATTGAGCTGAATTTGCAGTGTACGAATAATTTTTGTGTCTTTTCACAACTAAGAATGAAATATTGTAGCAACAGTTGATCCCTACCACAGTGATACATTGAAATTTCATGGACTTTTGCTACATGCAGTTTTGCCCTTTTTTTTCCCTTCATTTGCAGAAATCAGTGCCGACTGATTTGTGGTTCCCGAGAGTTAATATATCTGAATTTGGTATGTTTCATCTTTGGAAAACTTTGTGTAATACTTTAAGAATCTGGACACGCTTCTTCAATGCTAACAGAATGAGTACAAATACGAAACAGTTTCTGTAGACCAAATATATTTATAATTTCATTGAGCGTTAAACTTGCATGAAGTCTTTTGCTTTCTTTACCTGCCTGTTGCAATAACAAAACAACAAAAACAAAAATCTAGAAGGCTTTTTTTTTTTTTTTTTAAGTAGATTGAATGCTTTTATTGTATTGTCACAGGGACAGTGAGAGGTTGAATATTCACTAGTAGCATTACAAGAATTAATGAAACATTACTACAATGCTTGTTCTTGTAACTGGTGAAGAAAAAAGAATATGATAGAGTCCTTCAGCGAGTATTTTTACCAAGAAATATGTCAGATGCAGTGTGCAGTTGAACTTTATTTACAGTAAGCTACTGAAGAATGAAATGACTTAATCAGAAGTCCAAGATATTGCTAAATGAAGCAGCTTGTCTGTATTAGGGTTGTTGCTGCACATAATGTTGATAGGCTGGCTGGCAGTGTTGAGCAAATTGCTTTCTTATTACCATTTTGCTTATTCTAGACAAAACTATAAGGGAAAATGAGGGAAAGTTGACTTCTGGAAGATAAATATCTAAGCTGCTACAGTCTGCTGCCCTGTGGCTGGAAGGAGTTGGTGGTTACTGGGTTTGGGTCAAGGTGGAGGAAAAATCCCATGAAAGCCTGCTAGAGGCTGTCGGCTTGGCTCATGCTTGCTTTCCCCCATCCCCAAAAGAAAGAAAATGAAAGAGCTGATCCCCTGTCTGTGGTAGGTTTATGAAAAGGATATGTAAAGCAGGTCAGCCATGGGATCTTCTCCATTTTCTGTCATCACCCATTGCCTGGCAATTAGTAATTTATGGACTTTCTCAAAGGTGTTTGCAAGCAATTGGTAACTTTGAGACTTTTTCAAAGGTGTTTGGAGTTTGACTGAATCTTTAAATCGATAGTGATGGACCATCAGGGACTTGTACAAGTGGGGCTGGGAGGAATGTGGCTCATGCCCTCCACAGCTTCCTGCGGCAGTGAGAGTATTTAACATGAATGGTGTGTGTGTGTGAGGGAATGCTTCCTGTCTGTGTGCATTTTTCCCCCCTCTCCCCTAAAGCTGCTTGCTCTGCCTGATGTCTCTGTATTTTTTAGAAACTGCAGATTGCTTGCTTGCTGATCTCCTTGTAGTTGTTACCTTGCAGGTTTGGTTTTGATCCCCTGTAGCTGTTTGTCTTTCAGACAGAAATCTTCATGTGTTTACTTTCCTTGTGTGTGAGCCGTTCCACATGCTGGCCATCTTTGTGTGTTTTAATTTTAATTTTAATTTTTAAGTTTTGATGCCACTTTAATCTTGTTGGGGAGAGTTGTTCGAGATACTTTGTTCAAGACTAACTCCACACAGGGATGTAATTATATTTGCTGCCTCCGTTTTATTTTGTTTTCCTAGCAGTTCTTAGTGTTTTGTTTCAGTTAGATAGCATCTTGCCTTTGAAGTCTCTTCACCTTTGCTGACCTCCTTCGCTCTCTTGTCTCCCTGTGTTAGCTTTTTAGTGTCTTTTTGTTGCATGCACACACAAAATACGTGGTTGGGTATGCCATGCTGTCTGGGGCTAAGCTGGGTGATTGCCCCAGTCCGTCCCTGTCTGACCGTTGGTGCTGAGCTCTTCTGTCAGTTCTGTTTCCGCAGATACGCTATCACATGTGCTTGCACAGTAGTTCCCTGACCCAGTTTCATAAAAGGGACTTATTAGGAAAGAAGAGCAGTAGAAGTGCCTAATGTGACTGAGGTCAACTGGACAGAAGTAGGTATGATGATCAAATGATTTTTTTTTGCTAGTGGATCTGGAGCGTAGCTATTTCTAGCAGAAAACTGGTGGCTGAGAGTGGCTGACCTATAGCTAATAGAGGGTGTCTAATCTGTGTTTGCAACCTGGGCACTTAAAACACTGCCTGAGCTGTCTCTGTTCCTTTTTAAAGAATTTGAAATAGCCTCCTGTAATGTAGTTAAATTATATTCAGCTTTTTCTTTTCTGACTCTCTCCCTGTCTGTAACCATTGCTTTTTCTCTTCTACTCCAAGTTGTCAGATCGTGAGTAATCTGAAAAGTTCCACATGCCCCACGAAGGTTAACTTTGTTCCTTTGCAGTCTCCCTAGACATGCAGTGATGAGAAATAGCTCTATGCAACTTTGTCACTGTGATGGTGTGAGCTTAAACCTGCATCTGCATTGCCCTCAGCTTCTTGTCGCAAGGATTTTTAGCAGGGCTGAAGTACTAAAACTATTTGTTCAGTCGCCTGCTTTCTAGAGTGATTGCTTGCTCTGTTAAATAAAAGTCTACCATAATTTTGAAGCCAGTCTTGCTTTGAGCAGGACGTTCACCTAGGTGACCTCCATAGGTTCCTGTCAGCCTAAATTTTTCTGTGATTCTTGGCGTAAACTTTAATTTATTTGAATAATATTGTGATGCCAGCACAAATATTTACTTTCTCTGACTAATAGCAACAACTGTTCTTGGCTTGGATTTAGTTTTATTGCTCCAGCTGTATGCACAATTTATTTCATATAAAGTCAATATGAAATGTTGCTTTTTCAGGAAACCTGAATGACTAAAACAAAGTATTGTAGATGTTTTTGAGCAGCATATCTGCATTTCCTGAAATAGTTAGGGCCTGCTGCTTCCAGAGTCCTAAATCAGACTGAAGGAAGCGTCACAGTATGTGTCTTCCAAATGAGTTAAATCTTTCCACTTTAGGGTGATATACACTGAAGCAAATATCATGCAAGGTCACATGAAATATTAAGTTACCTTTTTTTAAAGGAACATTTATTGCCTCTAATGCAATCAAGGTATAGCAATCAAGCTGTTAGGCAGAATTGCTTTCAGTGCAATAACTTTAAGTCTAATATTAATTTTGAATTATTAAAAAAAACTCTGGAACCAGATATTTGAAAAAATTATATATTTTTTCGTTTTTTGCTAAAGTTTTTGTATTGATAATATTAAAAAATGTAGGGCTTTTTGCTTTCACTTTGTGAGTTTGGACAGCACTGACTTGTGATGTTACAGGAGAAGCTTGCAGCTGGGGCTCTGCTGACTGGAGGATAAAGCAGGGATCTGTATGCTTGTGTCTTAGTACAGAATAACTGTGAATGTAGAACTCTGAGTTTAAATTTGACATTATTGTTTAAGAAACTCAGAATCAATTTTATCACCTTTGTTAGTTCAACCAGATAAAGTATTACTTTCAGTTATTTGAATAGCTTAAGCTCATGCTATTTTCTGAACAGGACTGAAATCACCATGAATGTGATACTATTTGATAACAGAGAAATATGCAAATGGCTTTGGAATGAAGCAGCACTGAACACTCTATTCTTTTTGTTGCTGCTTCTGCAGCAGCCACATCTCAGTGGCTGTAAATAGATTTTTCTAGACTGGAATTATTATTATTTTTTTATTTTAAATGAAGAAAGCAGTTTTTCCAGAGTTCCTGGAAATTTGCCTGACTTACCATCTAAAGAAGATTATAAGTCATTATTTTTTACCTTTTGGAGAAAATTATTAGGTAGTCAGCCTTAGTCACATGTTTTTGACTGTATATGAAGCTTGAGCATTTTAAGCTGGTGCTGAAATTAAGTCTCACCCCTCACTTAGCTCTGGCCAGTGATTGTTGTCCTCTTTCCTTGTTTGTACAAGCTGAATCATCTGAAACTTCCCTGTCTGCCTGAAATAGCTTTCAGCCAGGCTGGCTCTGCAGGAATTGAGAGGAAGCTCATGGCTGCAAAAAACTGGGATGGAAGCAAGAGGAAGGTGAGGTTGTTACTTGTTAAGCAGTGTCAGCTGTGGTGCATTTATAGCATTAGTTGAAGTAAAGCCCAGTGGAAGGGATTCTTACAACTTTAGTTCAGTTGGATTTATTGGAAATGTACTGGTATACCTTAATTTAGCACAGTTTTTTTTTTTTTCCTAAGCTGCATTGTTTCTGCATTTTTTCAGGAAAAATGCAAAAATAGAACAACGAGCAAACTTGTCAGAATGGTTTGAGTCATTCCCATGCAATGTGTTTTTGGGACTGGGGAGAGAAAAGTCTTCATCTTGGCTGCTCTGAGAAATGAAACCGCTAGTTTCATAAAGCTTTCACTCTTGGTGAAGGCAAATCACATCATTTAACTCTGAGGCTGTATCTCTAGTTGGGAAGGGCTTTGTTGTAGGGTTGACTGGCATGTAATCTGACTTGCTCTGAAAGTCATCCCGTGGGTACAGTGTTGTGCTGTGCCTCGTTGGAGATAACTTCAGGCTGCTGCCACAAAGGGCCGAAGCTTTGCGGTTACTCTCCCTGTCTTGCTTTGGCTCTGAAGGTTATGAGGCCATGGTGAGAGCTGATAAGCTGCCTGATGTGGGGGAAACTGCTCTGCCTGGTTTACCGCCCTGTCGGCAAGTCGAATGGCCTTGCTCTGACTGCACAGTTGTTGCCTCCTGTGCGAGAGAGGTGGGTGGGAATACCTTTCAGGGGCCAGGGAAGGGAGAGAATCTCACCTTCTTCAGTTTAGCCTGCGGTTACTTTGCATGTGTTTCAAGCTGAAACATTTAATTTCTCCTCAGAGATTATCTTAATCACTCCCTGTAATGTCCATGATCCAGCAAACTGATTATTTCATAGCTCTCTTGTACTTGATTTTAGAAAGCTGTTTTAAAACTTCTTGTCGTCTTCTTCCATTGATGTTAGCCATTTTTTAGCTATGCCTGTGTTTTTATTGACTTCATGATGGCTTTAAAGGGAAAATACTTCATAAACAGCTGGACCTTGTTGTAGAGGTGTTTTTTGTGTTTCTGTGGGTCTGGTTTTTGTTGTCCTCAGTAGTCTGTCTGTACTGAGAAGCAGCCTGAGTATGGTTTGTGAAAGTGTACCTCTGTCCTTCTGTATTTTGAATCTCCTCAGCTGGGCCGAACTCCCATTATTTGAACGTTTTTTGAACACCCATTATTTGAACATCCCTATTATTTGAATGCATTTGTGGAAGGTTGCTTGTTTAGTACTGTCATAAATTGATAAATGTAATATTAATTCAAGCAAGCCTACCTAAAACTTAAAATGTGTGCAAACAGCAGTATAATTTATCTTACCATCCAAATGTTTCTATCAGTGAAGCTATTAACTACTAGAACAAATTGCCAAGGGAAGTGCTGGATCCATAATTTCTAGATATGGTCATTCCCTGCCTGAAGACTTTATCAATGTGCTCTTTAATCTTCCCTTCTGGCAGATTTTAGTGATCATGTGTCCCTGGGATGATCTAGTAGAAGAAACTGGCCAGAGTTGAATCCAACTGGAAGAGAACCAGCTGGCTGGTTTGGCAGCAAATTAAACCGGCACACCCTCCAACAGCGTGAGACCAACGCAAGGGGAGAGTCAACGGTGTGAGAAGTAGGGAGAGAAAGCATGCAGGGTCACTCCATCATCAACTATTGTCGGTCTAGTTGTAAGAGACTATGCTCTCTGAAAAATGACTAAAGCGACAGTTCCTGAAAAGCAGACCCCCAATCTGTTTGGTCTTGTAAGTGGTTAATTCTCTTGTTCAGGGATTTTAAAGTACGGCTTCACAAATTTAGCTACATTTACAAGCTGCCTGGGAGTGTCTGCAGTTTCAGATAATCATTGGGAGAGTGGGCCATGGGCTGTTTGTTGGGAACTTCAGTGTCCCAAGTGAATTAGAGCTCTTCTGAAGTGAGGTAAAATGAGATTCTGTTTGGAAATAGGGGCAGTAGAAATGCTGAAGAGAGTAAGTATACATTAGGAAGAAGGTGAGTGTGTTAAACCCATACTGTCATAGGTATGGTAGAGAAGGAGACAGTAGATCTTTTCCAAAAGAGTTTGCAAACAGCAGAATAAAGTATTTGTATTAAGCATAAATTATTATAAACTATGCTCTTTTGCTCTCAAAAAACAAATACAGTGCTTTATAGGCTTGACCCAAATTACACGTGGTTCTGAAAACACACTGCCTCCTTCAGCACAGGGAAGGAGAGTCTGAAGTGGAAAGATCTTTCAATCTTCATGCTGTATTTTTATGAAAGAAAATCATGAAATACGTGTATGTAATGTAAATAGCTTGTAATGTATGTATTAGAAGAAAACATATCCTAGTAGGTAACTAGTAACAGGAAGACTCTGGCTTGGTGAATAGCAGGTGAAGTAAATCTATTTATAAAACACAATGTGCTGTCAGAGTAAGACAGTCTGCCATCCCCATGCAGCAAGAAGCCCATATTGATTTCCTACGAAGGCTGAGTTGTGTCTTGCTGTATTGCAGTTCTATGTAGTGGCTGAAGTGGTAAATTCTGACCTAATTAAAAAAAAAAAAAAGCTGAAGTTCTATTGTTCATTGTCTCCACGTGTATTATTATTATTATTTATTGTCTGTGTGTGTAATTGGGTCACCAGGGTTGTGCTTGGTAGTTATGAAATACATGGGGGCAGACTGAAGAGATTTCCTGTGGTTTGTGGAATCGGAACTGCTTCTTCAAGAGAAAGTGGTGAGAAGAGTGGAGATGATAGTAAGCTTTCTACAAACCTGTGTTCAGTTCTCTCCTGACTGCAATGACCACTATCCTGAGCCCCAGACAGTTTTTCATAACCTTCTGTAATGTCTCTGTTCCCTCCCTAAATTCCTTAAATACCTGCAGTTCTGTGTTACTATCAATTAGCTACGCAAGACACAGCACATGCTGTAGCTGTTTCCAGGCTGCATATTTGATGGTTACCCAACCAGCAGGTTAAAGGAGTTAAAGGAGTAGGAGTGTTAGGGTGGGGGAAAAAAAAAAGGTATAACACTTATTTTGAGACATTAATCTGGCATGTTTCAACCAAATGGGTGTACAGGGGGGAAACTGGCTGACAGGCATGCTTATGTGAGTTTGGTTTTCTCCAAGGCATGTGAGATTATATTCAAGTATGGAAGGGCGGGGGACAGACCTAGCTTCTCCATTCCAAGTGCCTAGCAGAAGACTGGATGTAAAAACAGCAAGATGAAACTCATGTTCTGCAAAATACATCCTGTGGATACCTAGCAAGATTTTGTATTTGCTTGCTAGTTCAATTTTATGTCTTCGTTATGTTCTGGGGTTACTCCTCCTTTCCTGATCAGAGGTGAGGAGGAGGACCTGGGGCTATGGGCAGTCAGCCTCACCTCACTCCTCAGCAAAGCGAGGGAACAGACCCTCAGGAAAACTGCTTCAAGATACACAAAGGACAATAAAGTGACAGGGCAGCCAGCATGGATTTCCAGAGAACAAATGACCTAAACAGCGTGGTTGCTTTCTATAATAACCCGACTGGTTCTGTGGACAAGGGGAGAAGGATCTCTTATATACAGTCAAGGTTTTTGACATTGTTGCCTGTGGCATTTTGCCAAACAGATGAGAAATAGGCTAGATGGGTAGACTGCAAGGTGAGAGGGAGGCTGGGACCCAAGCCAACCAGTCAACAGTTCAAGGCCTAACTGGCAGCCGTTGACGAGGTGTTCCTGGGGCTGGTACGGGGCTGGTGATGATATCCAGCTGCCCAGACGATAGGACGGTGTGTCCTCCCCGCACGCTGAGCGAGGAGGGGATGGTTGGCATGCCGCGGGGGCACTGGGCCAACAAGAGCCTCCTGTAAATCCTAGAAATGAGCGAAAGAGAAAATCTGGCACCAAGGGGTCAAAGAAGGAAAATCTGGGACTGGCCTTGCTGGCAGGCGGCTTTCGTGGGGGAGTAGCTGGCCGGCTGGGGAGTGGTGGTTCCCTGCTGATCATGCTTGGGGCGCTAAGGGATGATGGTTAGCAGTGGGACTTCTTGGGTCAGGTTGATGCTTAGATGTCATGATCATAGGGGTCTCTTCCAACCTAGCTGATTCTATTACCTGGCACTTGCAAAGCTGTATCTAAAATACTGTGTCCAGTTTCGGTCCCCTTTTACCTCAAATGCAAGAGGGATGACAACAAATTCATCTCAGAAAAGCACCAAGGTATGATTTTGTTACCTCCGTCCTTTGAAGTCTCAAGATTGAGCTGGGCAAAGTCTTGAGTGACTTGCTTTGACTCTGAGGTCAGCCCTGCCGTGACCACTTCGGAGTGAGTGACTTCCAGAGGTCCATTCAAATCTTTTTATTCCCCCTGTGATTCCCATTGCAAACCACACTGACTTGAATCATAATCCTAATAAGATATGGTTAAATCCCTTCAAAATTCATGTTATGAATGAATTTTTAAAGGACTTGATTTCCCAAATTTTAGAACCTAATTGAGCTAACGAATCAACTTCATCTTTAAAAAATTCAGATTGGGGTTGCTGGGTGCCCTTGAGCATTTGCGGTTTTGACTGGCTTTTGTAAAAATCCATTGCATAAGGATTTCTAGCTGTGCTTTTCAATCAACAATTCAGTTTTCGTATTGACTGAAATTTCCACACTAGAAAGTAAATTAACTTCATTAATGCAATAATTAGTGTGGGCCATCCTGACAGTGTGAAGTCAGATAGGAGCACTTGCCTCTGTTGTAATGCTCAGCATATTTTGTGGTTTTTGAAAGATCCCAGTCTGGGACCACTCAGACTATTGCATCATTCCTGTTTTTAAAGCTGAAGAGAACACTTTGTGCATGCTCCGAATGATGCTTTTAAGTTTCCATAAATTTATTTCAAAGCCAGCTTCTTGCCATGTTTGCAGAAATACAAATTGTCATTCTGAATGAGATATGTGCCAAGTTGTAGGCTATATATCAAAGCATTTTTGCATTTTTTTGGGTAGTGCGAAAGGAGTTTTCTTTTGGTTTAAACCCAGACAGCTTTCAGAGACTTTCTTGTTTTTGTCATTTATGCATTCATAACCTGGCGCTCTGATCATTCTGTCCTTTTCGGCTAGAGGAGTCCTCACGACAGTCTGCAGGAGGAGCTGAAGCTTTTGTAGTAACCTGGAGCCCTAGTACAGAAGGAAGGAACCGTTTATGTAACTCAAATACAGATATTTTGGGGTAACTTTGTAAGATTTCTGGCTAAGATAAGCAACAGAACATGTATTTCTGTGTACTTATTTACTATCTAGTGGAGGTTTGGAGGGAAAAATGCTAACAAACCTGTAAATGCAGTGTGACCCCTTTGCTGACCCTGTGGTGCTTCTGCTTATTTGGTGCTTTGGATTTGAACCGGATCCAAATGAGATAGGCTTATTTTCTTGCTCAGAGCTTCTTGGCAGTTTTTTTGTAGGCAGATGTTTTGTGACTCACCTTGAATGTTGAACGTTTTACTAAATAGATGTTATAAAATTAAGGGAAGGGGTAGAGGAAGAGGTGTAAGTCTATATAGAGAACAATATCTGAATCATGACTTCAGGATTTTTTTTTTTTCTCAGCACATTCCCCTTTACCCTCCGAGATCCTTGGTTTTCTGTGCTTATCAGTTTAGCAGCAATTCTTCAGCTGTACTTGTGAAGATGTTTGCTGCCTTTCCTGCAGGTGTCACCTCTCTCATTTCCATGCTGATTTCTTACAGCGAGCTCTACTCGGACACGGTGAAAGAAACAGCAAGTAATATAAAGCCTCATTTTCTGTTTAACATATTTTTTCCCAGGTAAAACACTTTGACCTTGTGTGTTTTCACAGTTAGTCTGTGAATACCTGTAGTTAGTACCAGTTTTCATCTGATGCTTCCTGTCTCCTGTCTTCTCTTGACACATTCTTGTAATGAGGGGTGGGGAGAGCCTGGTAATTCTTGCTCAGAGAGCTCAGGGGAATTGAGGGGGAAACAAGCATACAAAACCAAACACTTATTTTTAAAACGTCTTCTATCTGCTCATATGCAGTGTTAGACACTTTAGAAGCTAAGGGAGAATAGAGTAGGAAAATGAGGCATGCGGTGTTTGCATCTTTGGTGCTTCGGGGCAGGCTGCTAGGCAGGATTTCTGCTGCAGTGTTTGTATTTAATTTCCTTCACAAAGTTTCTTGCTAATTGTACTGGAGTCAGCTTGAGAAGCTGTCATTTGAGATTTACGGTTAGAATGCAAATGAGTTTCTTGTTACCATTTTCTGTAGTTTTCAGTTGTGCGTTTTCCTATTTCCTTCAGCATTCCCGGTCTGTAAAATTAGATAGAATCTCTTGTTAAATATGTGTCGAGTCATTTCTTGAAGAACCTACCATTGACTTACCAGACCTGTGCCAAATGCCGGGTGAATCCGGGGTGACTTCTAGATGGAGCAGCTCTGTACAGGCAGAACCAAGGCTCCTGGCTTTCAGCTGTCTCACAGGTAGGCTGCTGGTTTTATTTTCCTATTTTTTTAGGGAAGCTATTGCAGTAGCAGGATTAGTGGTCTACACAGCAAGTGGTGGTGGTGCGGTGTAGGGCAAGTTGCAGAGAGTAATGAGGACTATCAGACACTTGCAGGGGGTGTGGAAAGGAAAGAAGAAAATAGCAGAACTTTACTCAGATTGTCTTTGTCATTGGCTTCAGCAGTGACTAGAGCTGGCTGGGAATCATGTTGTCTAGACATAGGGACTGGACTGGGGTGTCAGTGGCATAGCACTGGGAAGGTATTTTTGGGAGAACTGTCCCCTGGTAGAAGTCAATTTGCATTCAGCTTGGCTGACTTCTGCAGAGTGGCACATCGGTTGTAGAAGTGAAATTGGGAGCATGAGAAACTTCATTAGGGGCTCTGAGAGATCTTGTGGGTCACCTGTCAGTCACAGGATGTCTGAAAGAAGGCGTGTTAAAGCCATTAGAAAGAATGAAATGTTTTAGGCCTCCATGCTTCAGAAAAGGAACAGAACTACTTTTTAGTCTGGCTCTTTCCTTCCCCTTTTGTAATTTTTTTTTTTGCCTTGAAGCTTGAAGTATTTAATTGAAATGGGAAGCTGATAGTAAGACTGCTGATGCTGAGATTTGGGCAAATAAAGGCCCAGCCGTGATACTGGATAACGGGAGACTTGCACAGCATGTTTGAAAGCTCTTTGTGTGTGTGTGTTTATTTTGATTTATTTTCATCCTAAAAAATTTGGAACAGCATAAAATACCCTTACAGGTGAAACTCATTGAGTTTCTAACTGGTCTTGCAAACTATCTCATATATTCAGTGTCTTGTGCTAGAAAAAAGATGCTGTATACTTAAAGAATGATGCATTTTTGATAACAATTACTATGGTTTTTGATTGAAAGACTTGTTTTTAAATTCCTCTCTAAATTAAAGACTTCTTAAAATCTGATGGAAGGGGGGACGGAGCTGGAAGGCTGAGGTGTCCAGGCACTGTACTGTGTGAACGGGAGCTCAGGCTGGGGCTGTGCTCTGTCTGAGCTCCTGCACTGGAGGATCTCCTGGGGCTTGTTGAGAATTTGGCCCAGTCCTGCAGCGTGGTGGCTGCGTGCTCATCTAATGCCGCACCGAACCTAATTAGCCTGCTGAACTGCGGGCCGTGTTGGAGTGAGAACAAAAGGCTGTCTCTCCCAATGGAGCAGACTGTCAAGATCCAAACCAAGTCCCTGTCAGATGGCAGCAGCGTGTTTGTGGTGCCTCCAGAGTCTGGGCAGATGTGGCTGAGCTGGTGTTTTAAAGAATCTGTTTGGATCCAACAGTGTGTATTTGTTTCTATGGAGGGGAACTCTGTTGCTGGAAAGCATATTTATTTGTCCAGCATAGCGGCTAATAGATCCTACAGATTTAGGTTCTCTATCTAGGAAATAAGCCACAAATGGAATAATTATTTTACAGATAATAGGGATTGTATATGCTTAAAAGAAAATGTATATAGAGTGGCACAAAAATCTTTCAATTCCATTGGCATGGTGTTTTTTATTATAAATTAATTAAGAATCCTGATAGCTGAGAGCACTTTGCTTTAAACAAAATTTGAAGTGAATATTTAAATATGAGGCCAGCATCACCTTAAACTGAAAACCATCTCTGCCCCATCCCTTCCTTGTGGTGGGTAGGTGTGGGTGAGGAGAGCTGCAATAGCAGGACGCCGTGTGACTGCCTCGGTGTAGGGCTGCTGATGTGGCTGGGATAGCTCCTCTGGGAGCAGGCTCTGCTATGTGTCACTGGCACTTCTGAGGCTGTACACAAGGCACCCAACTTCCTTCTGGGCTGGAATGAAGGCTGAAGATCTCGCTTGTGATGCTTAGCTTTGAGGTAAGTTGTGGTGATGCAGCTGTTTTGCAAGTCCTTCATGTGGCGCGTGAGTGCGATGGCTGCACAGCTGAGCTTGGTGGAACCAGCTGCTGTTCCTTGTGCCGTCACTTAAACCTGTTGGCTTCCTGAAGGCTGTGATGAGCTGGACTGTAAAGTGTAGGTAGGCTGTGTGATCTCTTAGCCAAATGTGCTCTTTACATGTTCAGTTCTTACTAGCTCGGAGCCATATCCCTAACGTAAGAGTTGACAGGAATCCAGTGGCTTTGCTCATTTGTGCCTTATGTTAGTGTGTGGTTTCAGGGCAACTTTTGGCAACATATGAAGCAGTAAGCACTGAGGGTCAAGGAAAGTGGACCTGTAGGGGAAAACCCTTGGTGTTAGGGACCTGCCATACATATTGCATGCTTTGGACTCTACCATATCATCCTGGTTTTAGTCTTACCCCATGGATTTAGTGCTTATTAGTGATTAATGTGCAATGAGGCTGCTCCTGTGATTCCTGTCTCCAGTTTAAGTTTCAGTGTGAAGACATCTGACATGCTAGCTGTGAGATGGCTCCGTGCTGTGAGCTGAAGCATCATCAGTGAGGGGGCTGGAGTTTCACTGAGAAGCATGCTCCTGATCTGGACTGCAGCAATGATGTAGATGTGGATCTAAGTTGGCCGTGATGCAGTCTTGTTCCTCTGACGCTGCAGTGAGCCATCTTAGGGAGATTAACTTGGGGAAAGTTGGCAATCTTTGCTTGGGCTGTTTACTTCTGCTAAATCAGATAAAGAAATAAATAAGTACTGATTTCAGCACTAAGCAGGAGGAAAGGACCATGTAGATGCGCATGGAAGAGGATGGGATCACAGCATCCCTGCATTAAGATGCCTTGAAAGCACAACTTTGCAGTTTTCCCCCTTTCCATTAATGGGCACCGTGAGAAGGAAATTCTGTGTTTCCATCTGTCCAAGCTTCCGTCTGGGCTTCTCCTCATGCTGACAGTTATTGGAGCATGAAAGGAAAGGAAGTACCTGCGTCCTTGCACAAGATCAGTGGGCAGAGATCTCCCCGACAGTGGGACTACATGGGCTGCTCTCCCTGACTTGGGCTGCTTACCTACTCAGCATGAGGAAGACTGAACCCACATCTGTACCCCAAGAGGATACTTTAACCTTTGGGGAACTGGTTATCGTGGTCTTTATGGTCACCGTAAAGGGGAGAGTGAATCATGGGGGCAGATGCAGAGCACAGAAGAGGGAGCCTGGCAACAGCATGGGGAGGATTTGGGCTGGGGCTCTCCAAAGCCAGGTGCTCACTTTGTCCATGTTTTACCAGGAGAGCTTCGTAGGACAAAATTAATAAATTTTGGAAGCAGGGGCTAGAACTTCATTGGCAATGGAGAGTCTACCAGGTCGCTGTATTTGGGCATATGGATAGTCAGGGGTGACTCAAGTCAGCATGACAGTGAGTTATGTGATGCTGAGGTAGGGGAAAACACTCTTATAGCACTGCTTCAGTGTTTATGGGTGGGTTTTCAGTGTTCAGCATCTGAAGAGCTTTTTTTAGTGTAAAGATCTGTCTTTGGTGGCTGATTGCAGGCTATGGTATTGCTATACTTGTTTCCTAGACCCTTCAGCAGCTTTGTTTTTTCCTTTGGACACAAAGGTCTTCAACTCATTGTAGTCATCTTAGAAACTGTAGGAATGCTTCTGAGGAAAAGCATCTGTAAAGGAACGGTTCTCCTTCAGATTAACACCTGATTTTGAGGTAGTTGTGAAGAAATGTGGGATAGTAAAAGGATAAATTGTGTTTTCTGTTATCATTTGTCTCTAATGTAAGCTTTGTCTGTTATAAAAGTGAGTACCTTTGTAACTTTGTGTGTATGTATTCATAGTTTTGTAAGAGACTAAACTGTGTTCGCTGAGCTAGTGCTGTTTGTCCTCACTTATACAGCTAATGAGGTTTATTTCAGGCTTCTAGCAACTCTCTGTTCTGACTTAACTGCAGCTTGGCAAGGCACTTCTGGAGGCCAGACAACTTTCCAGGCTCCAGGTTCCAATAAATGACTTTTCAGCTGGACTGACCTAAACCCTGCCTGAAGAGACCTCGATGGAGCGTGGCACCCGGCTCGAGTTCTTCTTGCGGCTCGGTGCCGGGCTTGCCCCTCCAGGACTGCAGCAGCTTTCAGCAAGGCTTCCTGAATAGTTCGGGAGGATTTCAGTTATCCCACCAATGTTGCTGTTGGTGTTGTTTTATAAGCTATTATGTGTTTTTTTGCAAGGGATTTACTTTGTCTGGTTTCTGCCATCCTCTGGCTACTACAGAAAGGTCTCCAAATTCTGACGGTACTGTAATATCCTAAACAAAGGACCAGGAATGTGAAAATGTGCTTTTTGCTGGGTGTGCGTGACACTTGGCTATTTCTAATCAAGACACAGGCAGGCTCAAATGTCAGTGTATTTTTCAGTCTTTTCCATTATTTATTTATTGATATTTGTAGGTTCCCAGAGGGACCTATACTGCAGCCTCCTGTAATAGGTGACTCCAGGAAGAGCTTGTGCAGCTGAAGGCTCCCTTTGTTTAAAAGCAGTGAAGATGGGCATTAAGCGGTTGTGCTTATCAGGAGGCTTGCCTTCTGCCACATCCTGGTGCCAACACGGAAGAACTGGTTGTGTAAGTTTTAGAGAAGCGAAGGGGTCACCTGTGCCAGCAGAATTGGGTTGTTTTGTTTGGGTAATGCGGCTGTGCTGGCCGGTAATGCTCGCTATTTTATCCAAGAGGCAGTGCTGTTAAATAGGACGCTTTTCTCCTCTGCCATGGGGAAATCATGTAGTCGGTTGTTGACGGGGCTGACTGGCTTTGACATATTTGGTCTGTTTTATTAGTAAGCTGTCACCTTACTGGAAACGAAGAGCTGAGCAGACAACTCGCAGAAAGCCTACTATAACCACATTTCCCCAAAAGATGTCCAATCGATTATTTTTTTATTTTACTTAGCACCGTTGATTTAATTTTGACCCCAAATCAGGTCAAAACCCACAACACTCTCTGAGAAAGTTCTGCAGTGACATTGAAGGCTGTCGTGTTTGGATGACGCGGTTGGATGACCGAAAGCTGCCACTGAAGGTGAAACTTTCCCTTGAATCAATCACAGAACATCTGAGGCTGGAAGGCACCTCTGGTTGTCTGGTCCAGCTCACACCTGCTCAGCTTCAGCACATGGCCGCATCCAGCTGGGCCCTTAGCACCTCCAAGGAGACACCACTGCTTCCCAGAGAGGTTGATCACCCTCATGGCGGGTGGTGTGTGTGTATTTATAGGTTTAAGGGGAATTTGTTTGGCTTCAGGTGGTGCCCATTGCCTTCAGCAGAATGTTGTCTCCCTTCCTGGGGAGCTTTGGTCCTGCTGGATGCACAACAAAAAGTGTGTTAAACCTCACAGTGTTCATGCCACAGCTTGAGAAGATTATTTTGAATCCAAGAATTGGTCACTGTGGACAGTTGAGCTACAGAACGTCGATTTGAGTTGAGTCTGAAATTGAGAAAGCCGTGTAAACAGCAAAAGGAAGGTGAAATAGATATTTTTGATGGTTTATGCTGCTGAGATATTCTGCTGGTTGGCACTCTGATTTTTTTCTGAAAGCTTTGACCAGCTTCTAGTACTGCAGTCAGCGACAAGTTAAACACTTCCAGTATCAGGTCAATTTTTGAGTAAAGCTTTTAAATGAGAGAGCAGTGTTTGAAATATTTATAAGTACGTTTCATGGACTGACACGGCTCCTCATTATTCTAAGGAGCTGCAATTTCTTAAAACATTTTCTGTCACTTTTGAGCAGTGTCTTGCTTGGGAAAATAGAATAATTCCAAGAGCTTTCAGCAGCTTATGTCTTCCAGTAACTGGGCTCTTTTGGCAGTAGAAAGATTTCCTGCCCGTTGTGCTGCAGTCTGAACCACCTGAACAGTTCACCTAATGCTACTTGCTAATGTTGAAAAGCAAAACTGGTAAATCTTCCTCATGAAGACTAAGCAGTAAAGAGATTTGTAATTTGTTTCTGTTTCTGCATCATCGTGTGAAAAATACATGGGATGAAACCATCTTGACATTCCCCATGTCATCCCTCCTACTTCCCAGGCAGGGGAATAGAATTTAGATCTGACTTGTCTACATATGAGAAAGAGGATGGCATTAAATATCACTGACAAATACAAGAGGAAATTCAACATGTAAATTCCAAGAATAAAAAGCTGATATTTGTGTTTGCTGCAATTTTTCTTTGGAACTCCTGAATGATGACTGGGAGGTTCTCAAGATCCAACTTCAGCTGTTGGCATGGCGGTGTCCATGTTTTACAGTCTGAGGAGGTGACCAAAATGAATGTGCTGTGTATTTCAAGAGCAAATTATAGAAAAATCCCCCAACAAAATAAAGAGTCTTTCAAAAGAATTAGTTGATATTGACATAGGGTGGCTATGATTGCCTACTTCAGACTGTCCTGGTTAAAAAGGCCCAGGTGTTTGGCAGGTCGAGTCGCAGACAGTGATGTTGTATGCAGTTACAATGATTGACTTTGTGTTCTGATCCATTTTCCATATTTAACCTCGCAAACTGGTCCTATATTGTGTATTTTGAGATATAATAGCTGCTGATGTGCTTCAAAATCGAGTTTGTCCCAAGATAAATACATAACACGGCTATTTCTTACATTTTTATGTATCTTGGTTTCCCCAGTGGCCGAGTTGAGTTGGTTGGAAGGTGACATTATTTCCAATCTGCAGGTGATGAATAGCTATTGTCTTTATGATCCATGATTTATTTTCAGCTGTCTCCTTCGTTAGTTGGTCTATTCAGAACACAGTTTGCCAGGCAGATCATCCTAGCTTCTCGTGGATTTGTGGTACAATCCCGTAGTTTTGATTTTTACCAGGCTGGTTTTCTGACTTCATCTGTAGGTAGCAGAGGGATAAAGGCTGTGTTTCAAAATGTGCAGCAGCACTCTTGATAAAAACTGCTCATGGATAAGAACTGTGCATTAATTTGATGGATTTAATGGAGCTGTAAGTTCAATGCTGGGGCGGGGACAGGACACATGACATGACTTCTTCCAATTTAATTCCTTAATTGTGAAGTAACTGTATATTATCATGTGATGATAGAATAAGGGCTGATATGGGTTTTAAAAAAAAAAAAAGCAAAAACCACTACAGCTATACAAAATTTCGTTCTTTTTAACACTCCTGTGGTCTTGTGTTTGCATGTGTATGTTGCGATCTGCAGACCAGAGGGAGGTTTTGATGAGCGTAGTGTTATGTCTTGTAGCACCTGGTTGTCCTCACTGGATTTGAGTGAGAGGGAAAACTATTTGATTACTGCAGGTTTGTGGAAAGTCCTGGCATAAACAAAATTTCTCGATGAACGAACGAGCTCTTATTGCCAAACAAGTCTTCAGCTGCCAGTAAGCAACTCCAATGGATCTTGTGCAACAAGTGGACAAGTACATAAATATAACGCTAGGCTCCTCTGAGTAAACTTAATTATATCAAAATTAAAGCCTGCTTGCTTATTCATCTTTGTACAAAACCAGATGATTCTGAAGAAGGGTGTCTTTTAAATATCTGTGCATACTAAGTTGTTTGATACTGTCAGTCATGCTCTTGCTGGTTTGCTTGTATTAAATTTCTTGGCTCAAGCTTGCAAAAGTATTGAATCTTTTTCTTTTGTAGGCATAATAGCAGATGTAAGTATGAAAATTAAGAAAGCATTGCCATGCCTGCACAATTTGAAACCTTCTATTTGACCCCCAGATATGCACTGAATAACAAATGCCTTCCCTGTGGGCAGTGGTTCATGTCTTAGACTGGGACTTGGATTTTAGACAGCACCTGCGTGCAAGCGCGGCCCGCTCCCCAAATTACGCCATATTCCTAGTTTTACTTGAGTAAGTGACACTTCTACTTTTCCTTTCTAAAATGGATGGGGACACTACAACTCACAAACAAGCTTTTGGTGTTAGGTCTGTCTTTTTGTTCATGAGTGGCTTTAAAGTTTAATTTCCCCGTTTCTGAGTTGCATTCACTGTGTGTTTTTTTTCCTTCAGTGGACTATATCGTGGAGTATGACTATGACGCAGTGCATGACGACGAGTTAACGATTCAAGTTGGGGAAATAATCAGGAATGTGAAAAAACTGGAAGAAGAAGGATGGCTAGAAGGGGAGCTAAATGGCAAGAGGGGCATGTTCCCCGACAACTTTGTGAAGGTGAGTTTTCTGCATTGACTTGTTTCTGCTGTGATCATACAGCAGCCTACTTATTACTGAAATGTTAAGAGTTGCATACCAGTTATATTTATGATGAGACTTTTTTTTTAATTGGAAGACCTTTCAGCTGATTAAATTTTTTGGGAATGTTTTTGAAAGTTTTTTTCTTCTTGGTAACTTCTGCTTTTGTTCTTGCTCACTTCAGCATTGGGCTGTGCCCTTGCACTGTGTATCTTGTCTCCTTGCTACTGCTCACTCAGTGCACTAGCAGTTGTCTGCAGTGCTGATGACTTGCTTTAGTGATACAGATTGACTTTAAAATCAAAATTACCCCTACAGAAGACATCAGGTCGAGAGACTTCGGAAATTAGGGTCATGGCCCAGTCAACTCAGCTATAATGAAAAACTGCATCCTCAGGCTGTGGTTATGTGGATGCTTCAGCCTGGATTACAGCTGTTCTGTTCGAAGGATGCTCTGGCACTTGTACCCTGAATTCCCTCCTTCTGGTACTGCCTTTTTGTGGCTGTGCAAAGGGGCCAGGGCCAGGATGGGTCCTGAAAAAGGGTAAGTGAAACTGTGAAATCATACAACTTCTTGTATTTACTGTGTTTGTGTCCTAGTTTTCACTGAAATTCTTGTTTGCAGATGTGCTTTCTGTTTTCTCTGAAAGTTTTCTAAATCTAGTACTGAGTATGCAGCTATCTATTAATGACTTACAATGAAGAAACCTGTGGAGAATCTAGCTGTGCTGTTCCATGTGTCACGTCTGAAACTTAGAGTTTGCTGAGCTGCCAGATACTTTCTCATCTAACTACTCAATTGTTACTGAGATGTTATACTTAGCTTCTTTATGCTTTCTTCTCCTCTTGAGTAACTTCTAAGGATTCTTTGCTGTAAATTCCATACCATAAAGTATAATCAAAGAGAATTTAGGTATTCCTGTCTTTCTGAAGTAAAAATATTCTTTGCAAAACAGGAATTCTCTAATATATCTTACTAACTGTGATATTTTCATGTTGTTAAACCATAAGAGGGAATTTGTCCAGTGTTATAGTCACTTTATACTTCCTTACGTTAAATTTGACAGTATTTCTGTTTGACTTTATGAAAAAGTGAAATCATTCCTTTTTATATATTGCTGAATGATTTAGATATCTATCTTTTAATACTAGTGGAAACAATCCATTTGCTTCTTAGTCAAGGCCTGCTACCAAGGAAAAGTTTGTAAGATTGCCTTGCACTTGTCTAATATTTTTAACTGGTCTGTAGTTCAGTGCAAAAATCCATTTCAGGTTTAGGGCCATGTATGAATAGTAACTGAAGGTAAAATTAAGTGTTGTTTTTTGATTATTGTACTGATGATGTATTTGTCTAGCACTGAAGTGCCACGTAGGCAGAAAGTGTCAGACACAGTGGTTATCCAGACGGTGGGTCACCAAGATCATATTTTCACTGAACAGCACAGAACTGGCTTGCTGGTACATTAAAAACTAATTATTTTGGATATTGTTTTGCCTGTCTGCAGCTGCAGGAGAACTTTTTACAAACTTTGATTTAAATTGCTTTCATCTTTTTGCATCTCAGCTCCAATTACTAGTAATTGTACAGCTGTTTAGCATGTGTATGGTGTGGTTGGATACTCTGGATCACAGGATCTATTTCCTAGAAAGCAGAAGAATTTGGAGAATTGAAAAGGAAACTGTAGAAGGAAACACTCTTTGGTTTAATGTTTGGTGAATGACAATGGGGACAAGTTGATTGAGGAGCTCAGTTATGAGGTTGATTTCATGATTAAATTTTTTTGTAAAGACTTTAGGCACAGGCTGAAAAACCTGTCTTGCATTGATTAGATGATGGGAAAGCATTAAAAAAAAGTATTAAGTCATGTTTTTTTCATTTCTCTTTTGATTATAGTTCCTTCTTAAAAATGTAATCTTAATGTACAGGTAGTGGTAGTTTGAGAGAGAATTTTCTTGGTGCAGAAAGGCTTTTTTTTTTTTTTTTTTTCCTCCCTTCCCTCTTCACCTCAGCTCCCCCAGACTGCGTTTGCTGCTGCTGTAGGTTGCTGATATTGCAATACCTGTGAAACGCTGCCGTGACCAGGCAACTGCAATCATCAGGCCTAAAAACTAGACTTGAATGATCTAGCTTGACAGCTTGGTGTGACAGATTAAGGGGTTGATGAACTGCAGCAGGGAGGTGGAAATGAGCTGAAGCAGAGCTGTACTTTGGCCTCATGAACAAGGAAGGTCCTTTGAGAAATGAGTTTGCTCATTTGCCACCTCACCCATCAGCTGTTCAAACTCTAAACGAGGTGGTGGCTGGCGTGTCTTCTGGGCTTCCTATGGAAAGGGGTGTGTTACTGCTCCGAGCAGGAGCACCCTACAGCGCCTGCAAGAGGGTCTGGGGCTGGCAATGGAGAGGTGTAACAAGTTGGTGGGATGGGCTACTGACAAGAGGGATGCTGGAGAGGGCCAACTATTGCTACCTACTCATTGCCTGTGTGAAAGAGAGAGAGTGAAGCTGTGAGTGATGCAGTGAGCAAGAAACAGCTGGAAGGAAGCCAGGATAGCAGGATTGGGGGACCTGAGTTGCACCTGGTCCAGGTGTCCAGGTGCCCAAGTGTCTTTCCCTCTGTGTGGGGACAAGAGAGCATGGGGTGGATCTACCACATCAGGTCAGTGGAAAGCACAAATGCTGGAGAGAACAAATCAGTGTGGACAGGACTAAGACTTAGATCAGGTTTAGCACATTTTAATGTGAGATTCTGGGGCTCTGAACTTGAATTTTTCTTCCTTTCTGAAAGGATCTCTGTATTTTCCTGCCATGCATTAGGTAGGGATTTGGCTCAAACTCATATGCCTAATTTTTTGTGCTTTTGTGTAATACCTATGTCTGTCTATTCTGATTTGTTAAGAATTTAACTGAAGCCAATATATAACCTCCCTGTGCAGAATTTGGGTGTTAATCTCAGCTCACCTGAATAGGACTAGCATTTGAAGTAGAAAGAGTATGTGTTATCAACTAGATTTGCCCGGCCTTGTCCTATATAAAATATTTTAAAGCATAATAAATACATGATAGTTTAAATTATGCAAAGGTGGATGCAAATACTTTGATTTCAAATCCTAGGTGTTTTTTCAAGAAGTTGTTAGCTCTTTAAAGGAACCCTTGGATTTTTTTGTCAGACAACTGCAAGAGTATTGAGGGGGAAGGCAGAAACTCCAGCTCATTTGTTTTTTGCTACTTTTGCTTTTCTCTTCTAAATTGTATCTGACTTCTGAAAAGCTTGTTGCCAGGTGGCAGCTGCAAATGTCCTTGGCTGCCAGGCAGCATGCAACTGCCTCTAGCCTGTTGGAAGGACAACCCAAATGTCAGTAGGAGGAGTAGGGCTGCGTGCCTTCTTGGTGTGTTGGATGCCCCAGGTTCAGACTGCATCATCACAGCTCAGGTGGATCCCAGTCCCGTTTATTTCCCTGCTGCTGAGCTTTGCCAATACGTAGGATTTACTGACATTTTATGCTACTCCTCAGGCTTTGACTTGTGCATTGGAGAAATGCATCTTCTCTGAGAGTACGACTGAGTGCTGTCAGCTTCATTTTGAGTTATGATAGTCTTGCAGGAAAATAGCTTTTTCACTTGAGAGAAAACAAAGACAGAATCTTCTAAATGTTGCCAGATACTGATTTTTGCTTGCTTGCTTGGTTTTTTTTTTTGGCTTCTACACTTTTTTTTTTTTGCATGTTTACGTAGCATCCATAGAAGAATTGGAGGCTGGTGGTGCCTGGCTCCTGGTACCAGCTGGTACCAGCATTTGCTGCAGGCCCACTGCTTGACAGGTCAAACTGCAGTCTGAGGCACTGTGCCAAACACTGCAGTTCTTCGTGCTGACTTACAGCCAAGGGATTTTGTGTTAAGAGAAAGAGAAGAGGTAGGGCATCTGGCTCTCTTCAATGGAGTCTGTAAAGCCTGCATGGTGTCCTCAGGTGACAGTGTTGGCAAGTGTTTGAACGGAAAGTGGAAGGTAACTGTAAAGGTTGGGAGGGAAGTTGGGGGTGGTTGGGTTTGTCCAAAGCAGTCCTGAAATGAGAACTCAGAGCTGGTGGAGGAGCTTGCAGTGAGCGTATAGTTGCAAACAAATAGCTATAAAAGGTATAAATGGTTACATTGCCTGCTTGTGAAGCTAATTTCCTTGAATTCATTTTTCAGTAATAGGTCTTCTGAAAAATGTTCTTTCTGTATTGCAGTGTTGGATTTTAGAGTGCTTTGAGAACGAACTTTGGTTTTCCTGCTTGCCTGATAACAAGATGTACATTTTCAGTTTTGTTTCTTACTCATGGTTTATACATGCTTTGTTAAAATAAACTGCCTTTTTCTCTTGATGTTGTATGGTTCTGTAGGCACATGGGTTTCCAATTTAATCAACAAATCCTGATTTAAAATTCCAGCTTGGATTGTGTGCATATACTCTTTTAGTGAGGTTATAATATTTGAATTGGAGGTCTTGTTCCTGACATCATTTCTCTTCTTCCTACACGGACAATTTAAAATAAACAACTCCATAAATTCCTGGAAGGAGTTAACAGTGGAAATCTAGCAGACTTCTATTGTTTTCCTTGAACAGTGGCTTATCCTTTCTAAAATTTATCAGTGTGAAATGTCCACACAGCCATTCATAACCAGTATGGGTTAGAGCAGTGCGTAATGCCGCTAAATTGAATAACTGCACCTGTGTGCTTTGAGATATTAGCATTTGCAGTGTGTGGTGTGCGTTGTGTGTGTTTATTTTTTGTAGTAGCTGTCGCAATAGTTGGTCGGAGAGTGAAAGTGATGATTTATTTTATTCAGCTTGTTTTAGAAAGTTTTTTTGTCCATAGATAGCTAAAAGGTATTTAGTGTCTTAAAGGTTGCTCAGTTATTGCTATTATTTCTCTTATTGCTATCTTAGCTTTGTAACGTGCTAGACTGCGAGCCTGCTTTTCGTGGTAGTAAAACTAGTTCGATCATAAACTTCAGGCAGTAAGTCAGAGGAGGGAGGAGCAGCAGATAGATTAATTAGGACATTTCATCAGTTAAGGGCTTGCCGATGATCTTTGGGGCATTCAAAAAGCACATCTGGGATATGCACCACCTCAGTCGCTTGCTCAGTGGAAGCTATCTCTGCGATAGAGCTGGTTCAGAGAAAACTTTTTGCCTGCACAGGTGTGTGCAGCTGCTCCTGCTTCGCTTAGCACTGAGCCAGAATCCTTTTCAGGTTAACTTGTGAACTTTGCTCGCTACGACATTTTTTTCTTCCTCCCCTTAAATAAAAAAAAAAAAAAAAGCACAACACAGGGTGTGTTCGAGCAAATATGTCCGTGGAAGTGGTAAGCTTGCTTTATTTTCTGTCCGTTCTTAAAATCAAAGATTGTATTGTAAACTGATTTTGTGTTTTGGGATAATGAGCATGAACAGCAACTTTAAAAAGTTGTGGTTGAATATGATTTTTTTTTAATTTTAGTTAATATACTTAGTAAATTCTTGGTCTTAGGGCTGTTTGTGTAACAAAATTACTTGGTTTTGATTTATGTTAACTTCTTCATTGTATGGAGGCAGGTAGGAATTTTAGTCAGCTACAGTGCTTGTGTGAAGGATTTCTTTTAAACCAGGGTGATTTGGTTTTAGGGGTTACTTTCAAGTTCAACTTCCTGGTCTGTGTGTTTGTCTATGTAAAGAAAACAAAACCCAAGCCCCCTTCCTTCCCCTAAAAGCACCCCAGACCAAAACTTTTTCATTGAGAAAATTGTGGTATTAGCACAGCTGACCTCGTTCTTCCCAGCTGTATTCCTGCTGCCTCCTTCCTCTGTTCTTGCTCATGTGATGTTGTTGAGTCCTGAGCATGCTGTGAACCGATGAGAGAAACTTTGGCTGAAGCTCTTTCAAACGTAGCATCTTCTGTAATTCCTTTTCAAAAATAGCAAATTGACCTCGCCCAGAACTCTAAACAGGAATTGTGGCGTCGGGAGGGACTGCAGGCGAGATCAGCTTGCTCTCTGCTGGCTCATTTTGAATCCTAACTCAGTTACAATTAGTGTAGTAACAACTGAAAAAAATAATAACCATTAAGTATCAAAGCTTATAGTCCCATGGTAAGCTGTACTGGTTGTTAGGAAGCAGGTATGTCTTCATTTATGTAACGGAATAAAATGCCTGTCTATCTCCAGAGTTTTCAGATTTGCACTTCTGCGAGGTGTTGTACCAGGCTGCGTGTTTGGACACCTGTTCTGTCCGAATTCTTCGCATTCACGTAATGCTTGGAGAAAGTTAGCTGTAAATCAGTCCTGTTGCTCAAAGGATATTCATTTTTATATGGCTTCTCCCTTACTTTTCTGGTTCTTTTCTGGTTGTTTGGAGGAAATTATCAGAGATGTGGTTTGCTAGGGGATGAGGGACTTTGGAGCATGGAGGTTTCTTTAGCTTCCAGTGAGTCAGCCCTTCTGACAGGAAAGCAATTCTTGCTTTGAAGCTGGCACTTCTCACTTTTTTCAGAAATCAAGGAAATATATAAAATTGAAAGTCATTTTATGTGTATGAGAACAACATTGGGTTGAAGCTGACTCTTTTTGTCCTGACAAGAAGTGGAGCTGAGAGTTCATGCTGATACCATGGTGCAATCTATCGTTGCTGCTGATTTTCTTCTGGCGCTCGGAGTAAATGGTGCCGCTGCAGAGGGCACCCTTCACAAGTGAGCCTGGTCAGCAGTGCTGTTGTTTGCTCTTGGGGAGTGCCCGTGTGTGGTTGCCCAAGCTGTTCTCATTAATCCCCTCTATCAGCATGGGAAACGTGATAGTGATTCCCATGTTTATGGGGTGAGAGAGAGTTCTTGATTATCCATCTATTTTGTCCTGCCTGAACAAACAGTGAAACAGGTTTCTTCCAACCCGAATGTCAGGATAAATGGCTCGGGTGCGCCTTGCTTATGAGGGGAGGCAACATTTGTTTCATAAAATGAAATAAAAATCTAAAAACACTGACAGATATCACCAATGGTATTCTTATGTAGTCGTGAATAGTAGTTGTTTATGCTAGGATTTAGAGCTAATCGTTGATTATTCTTGTTTCTGCAGAGATATAAATATTTAAGTGGAATCACTGAATTAACTACTTGGGTTTATACCAGTTAGGTCTTGACCTCGTGAGTTCCCTCTGTAAATTAACCTATCAGACATGGAGTGAAAAAGCAGACTCTTGAGATTGATTTGGGTTTACAGATAGGAGCTCCACAGTGCAGTTTCAGCCTGCTGCAGACCCAGCTTTGCCAGCACTGCTGCTTGTGGGTGATGTGTGCTAGCAGGGTACCTCCGGGAGCTCTTGTGCTCTGATCATGAGTGGGAGAAGCTCAGCAGATGTTGTCTCTTAACACCATCACTGTGTCCACACTGTGATTTTATTGCCTTATCGGTATCAGACGGAGATGTGTGAATTATTTCACCTTGCAATGCAGTGAAGCTATGCTGACTGCACAGATAAAGGATGAGAAATTTATATGACTGTAGTACTCTGTCATGGTAAATAAAAATAATTTATAGATCTGAGATGTCACAGATGCTTTCCTCAAACATTCTGCACTATTCAAGCGCAGAAGATTTGGTGGAATGAGTTAACAACTTCCCCGTTCTAGACAAGCACTCATGCTCAAATTTTTTTGGGGGGGGGCAGGGAATCACCTCTCAAGAAGGTTTCAGTTTACATTTGCAGATTGTTGTTCCATTCTAAGAGTAAATCTGTAGGATCATGAAGCTTTCTGTGGCTGAATGTGAATATTTAGTATTTTAAAGTACTGCTTGAGCATGTGAGGAAATGGAGGGAGCTCCTAAATTTTGCATCAGCAGCAGTACTGGAAAGGATCTTGGGGTATTGTTCCCAATGATGGCAGGAGAAAATGTGATTATTTGGTTTGAGTACTGCTAAAGCTGCCAATTATTCCCCCTGGCTTGCTTTCCTAAAAGGTCTATCTGCTTGCAGTGTTATTCTGTTGCAACCACATACTCCAGGATATCTGTAGTGCTGCTCCACACAAGTGTAACTGTTGCTCAATAGAGTCCAGAAAGGAAAACCAGTATCTACAAATAGTTACTCCTTTAGCCACGTGAAACACTCTGCACTTTTGCCCTTCCTTATTTAGTTTTTAAACTTCATTGTGCATAATTTCGTAACTTCCTTTCCAGGCAGCGGAGGAGAGTAACAGTTCTCTCACTGGAAGTTTGCAGAGTAGGTTGCATCAGGTGGTGTTTGCAACTATAATTAAGGAAACTCCACAAAACAGATCTTGTGACTTGGTCAGAAATAGTTAACAGGATGAGTACAAAAATCTTAGGTTAAGTTTAAATGTTTTCATTATACAGAAATCCAAAGTACTGCCACAAATATGTACTCTATAATTATCATATGTAATAACAGCAAAGAGATATCCAGATAATGTATATAATGCCTGTTATATCCTGGGAGACTCTGGGTATGCATCCCAACACTGTATTTTTAGGACTTTGTCACATGTCTAATAAATCAAGGTGTGTATACACCCAACAGTGTCACTAATAAACCTTTTATTTTGCTTTTTCCATGAGGTTGAAGTACTCGTACTTGCAAACTTGAAAACTTGCATGAGACTACCTCTTCTGGCCTGTCATCTTGTAATGTGTAGAGCACTTGTGATTTTTTTTGATATATAGTCATTTTGGACGGGCAGATAGCTGTGCTCTGCTGTAGTGTTTTCAGCATTATATTTATTTTTTCATGTACATTTTGCTTCCTTGAGCACTTGAGTTCTTCCTTGAGTTCTATCTAATGATAGGAAACGATCTCAAAATGAATGTGGTGTTTTCTAGCCTTAACAATCATTTTGGATACTTCTCAGTTCCTAAAAATGTGATTTTGGTGTGTGTTAGTTAGCTTCGTACTTGGTGTAATAAGCTTTCAAACTGCCAGAAAGTGATGACGATGCTGATTAAGCACCCTGTCATCGCTAGCCACTTGTGAAAAAGGATCAGAAATGCAAGAGTCATTTTAAATTAGAAATCTTGATTCATTTATGGAACTTTGGTTAAAATGTAATCTTCAAACATCTTTTAATCTCTCTGAAATTTTGCGATTTACATTTTTTCGCCCTGATTCAGCAAATGTTCAGGTTTGTGTCATGGGCAGCAGTTGTGGTGGGGCTTAGAGGTGCTGCTGAGTGTTAACTTCTTTGTAACCTTTGAGGAAGCGACCCCGAGTGAAGTGCTGAAGGTTTCACAGGGAATGGGAAAAGCTGGGTGCTTTGGAAAAGGGATGCACGGAAGAAGATGACGGTACTGCTGGCAGGTACAGGAAGCCTGGATGAGGGTGAGAAGGAGCAAAGGATGTTCCCAGTTAGCATCAAAGTGGGCCTGTGGTGGTTAATGGATCGCACATTGCCCTGAGCCAGCAATCCAGGCACTTAATCCAGGCAAGGAGAAGAAATGTGTCTTCCTGTCTTCCCTCCTGGGGAGCCCGATAAAACACCGAGTTCAGTGGAAGCCAGATCCAGGTCTTGCCATGTGTGATTCCTGGTTTCATTGATCTAAAGCACTATTCCGTGGCTGGTGGTTTACAGGACATTAACTGTTAGTCTGTAAGAGCGATTACAAGAAATACAATTAAATTTTCATCTGCATAAGCAAGTGGAATAGAAAAGGAATTCAGTTAACGTTTTAAGATGTCTTTATTTGGCTGCAAATGTGGCAGCACCATAAAATATTATTAAGGTATTATTTTTAGAAGTATTTTAAGGTTAACTTTTTTCTTAATTAAATGGTTCGGAAATATGAATGTAAACATTTGTGCTTCCTCTAGTTACTCCTGTGAATTTGGGGCTCTTTATTCTGCTATCATTATGGCTGGTGATCAGACTGAGCTTTTCTGGGTCTGTTTTTGGAAGCAGCTGGAGCCATTTTAAGACCTGTATGGCCTATGCTAAGCCATGACAAATGTTTACGTCTCTTGTTATTCGCAAATATTAAGACCTCAGATCAGAATCTGTTCTGACATGTATGTTTTGCACACACTTTACAGACATCCAGCTCTCCAAAATGGCATAGTTCAGATTTTGATGCATACATATAGAATTATCTATCTGTATATGAAACTCAAAGCCTACTTCTGTACTCCCTCCATAGAGATGAGCTTCCCGTATTTAGGAAAGTCCAGATATTTTCCTGTTCTTCAGTTTCAAATGTTGAATTTTTTCATCTGCTCCCAGTGACTCGGTAATTTTTTATGCTTTCCAGAGATCCTGCTTGTTCTGCGTGGTAGGTGTTGTGAGAAAGAAGCGATACCTTTCCTGATTAATGCTCCCTTTGTCCTAGCAGGGAGGCACTCTCACTGCACAGTCAGTTTAGCACAGGTTATAGCAGATGCAAAAACATTGATGTAATTTTAAAATTGATGCTCAGTGACTTGATATAGGTGTGTCTTAGTAGAAGGAAATCTTGCGGTTCTGTTTGAAAACTGCAGAGGTGTGAGCCTGTCCTCACTGAGTCACCTCTGTAGCTAGTTATATTTTATTTTGGGGGAAAAAGTTACAAATTTCAATCTGAATCTGCATCAAGCACAAACACTAATAACTCAGCTTTCTGAAAATACTTCTCAAACCATTTTGTGAAACTGCCACACAGAGAGAGTCAACAAATGTGTTCTGGCATCACTTGACAGTGGATACGCTTCTCTACCGGGACTTTGTATCCTTTCTTCCTGTGCTGTCTTTGAAGCACAGGGAAGCTTTAGCTGTAAGTGGATAGCTCTGTGTAAACTTGCTGTAAGAAATGGGACTTTCCAAAGCCATGCCCAGGCGATAACGGCCTTTTAACAAGCAGTTTGCTGCGTGCTAGGAAATCAACATGCACTGGAGTTGAGAACCTACAGCACCAGTTGCTTATGTTGCAATGTTTCTGTAACTACTGTGAAAATCATTGGAGATGAGTGTCAGCTAGAAACTTTTCTTCTAACTTTACAGTCTTGAACTGAAATGCATTGATGGGGTGTACAGATTTCAGAATTGAAGCAATTTCAACTCTGGAAGAGGTGAAGATGAAGAGTTTTTGCTGCCTTACAGTTGGTTCAGCCTAATCTTGGGTCAGTATTTAAAGTGTTAAACAGTTCCTGCTTCAGCCATAAATGAGGGAAAAAAAAATCAACCCCGTGACATATATTAAACTGCCCATGAGGTAATTTGTCTGAGAAAACAAAGGTTATCGACTTTGTGCATTCCTCAGTGCTTCAGGGGACTATAACCACTTTCATCTTTAAAGTGGTTGCTTTCTATTTTCAGGACTAACTTTTAATTCTCTGGGGAGTTGCAGGGCTGCTTGTGACATCTGCCAGTTGAGCTCCTCTGCTGGGTGATGGAAATTGCTCCAGGGACAGAGTTCAGGCAGCTTCTCTGCTATTTTGGTTCATAAATTGTCTAGATATGTCCTTTTAGTTCATGGCAAGTATGATGGAAGAATGGGGTAGATTATTTATCCACCTCTGCTGTTCTGTGGACGCCTGCATTTAGGACGAGAAAACGTTCCTTATTCAAGGAGGAGACAGTGGCTGACCAAATGAAAGGACCTGGGAGATCTTTGATTTAAGAGGCTGAAGGTGTCACAGCTACTCTGTGCCTGCCTGTCTGCTGCTGTAACTAAGACCATAAATGCAAGAGGTAATGGGTTCTTAAATAGTTAGGTATGTGAAAATTGTTGTATTCTAGAAATGATCACGTCTCACAGTACTTAAACAGAGGATTTGGCTGACTATCACAGCTCTGTATGTTATATATGTTTATACACAGTCACATGTATATGTATGCATTAGTTTTCAGTGAAGGGGTTTTGCAGGCTGTAAGGCAAAGAGATAAGCATGTGTAACAAAGCTATTGCCTTTAGGTTTACCATAAACTTCCGATTCCTCCCTCTTCCATAAAATAAGCAGCAACTTCAATTCTTATCTCCTTATTTTCTGCCCAGTAAAATATGAATCAGAAACTTCATTTGCAAGAATATCGATAGACAGTACTGTTGTTGCTGTTCTGATGGGGAAGAAAAGGGTTGAGACAATCGTCTGTGGAGGCTCAGACGTCTAGGTTTGTGTACTTGTCATCTCTCTTTTTAGATGCTGAGACCATTTTCTGCTGCCTAAGCTCTCACTTGGAAAATACACCCAGCCAAGAACAGAAATGCATATGGCTTTTGTACAAGCTGATGTTTCTTAGTTTACAATGGAAACAATACAAAAGATAATTGTTAATGGTATCATGGCATGTATAGAAGGAGATGGTGAATAAAAATGTTCTAATGTTTATACTTGAAGGATCTAGCTAAGGTTCTAGGTTTGCTGGATAATGAAGTTCTCTTGGTCTTGCTATTCAGGAATAGACTTCAAATTTATAACTATCCATCCCTAATGTCCCTTCAGATGTTCTGACCTGGCTTCTCTATCCGCAGTGCCCTGGTGACTGTAGTGCTGTATGCTTCTGGTGAGGGAAATGGGGAGGATCCTGCTGTCCTTGTTTGAACAACGTGTGGTTAAGCAGCTGATAGTGGGAAGGCCGCTTACTTGCTTAAAAGTAGGTCAAAACCGCCTGGTTATATGCTCATTTGCATGGGCATCATGGAGGCTACAGGGAAATTCAGACATGTTGGATTTCTGTCCGTGTATAAAGCAGAATAGTTTATTTCACCGTTGATGTACCCAGATGACTTTGAGATTATTTATATAAAATATCTTTTTTTTCCCCCCCCCTAAAGAATTGTTAAACTGTGACAGGTGCAATGAAAACAAAACCCTCTTAGGATTACCCTGATCTGTTTTGCTGTTGAGTTAGACTTGTACACAATTTCACCTATCAGCCTGTAGTGATATCAGCAGTTTGTAAGTGATGTGACATATGTGTTTAACAGAGATTATAAAAACCTAAAACCTTTATGACTAGGGCTGTGGTTTGCCCCAGAAAGAGTGGGTGGTTGCTTCCAAGTTGAGCGTTTTGTGCCAAGTTTTATGCTGTACTGAACTTGCACTGCCAAGTCATAAATGCATAAAATATGTGTTGCTAATGGAAACACTGACAAGGCTCAAACTGTAGTGGACTGGCATAATAAAAATATTAAAATTTCCAGCTGCAGTTAATGTCTGACTGTTTTTTTGGGTTTTTTTTTTGGCTGGCAACAAGCGGTGGCCTCATCTCAGAACAAGCTGAAGTGTCCTGGAAGGTTTTTGTTGGTATTGTCCTAATGCCGACCCTATTTAAATATACAAGTCTGATTTTAAAAAGCAACAACAAAAGCAAAGACAAACCCCTTACTTGCTCTGAAGCCACTGATTAGGAGTGTTGGGCATGTTCAGATTAGATATAACAGTAACTGGGATGTTTTATTTTACTTTGGGTGCAGAGATCTGACCCGCATACATTGTTATTTTCTGACCACTGAAGCTTGAGCCTATTGTTTTGGCAGAGATGTATTGCAGACTTCACAGGGGCACTTATTAGTGTTTGAATCAATTAATGACAGCTTTCAGTGATCTGAATTGATATGTGTCTTGGTTAGGAATTTTCCTTTGTAAAATCTTCATACGTCCAAAAGGTCAGAGTCAAAACGATTTATGTTTGGGATGAAGTAGCTGGAAGTGGTGACTGGTAGGCGTGAGAGGAACCCAGCGTGCTTTTGGAAATGGATCTAGAGCAGTCTCCTACTGTAGGAGGAGTGATAAGAAATGCAGGTTTGTGGTGTGGTGGACTGCATGCAGGTGTGGAAACCAAGTATTCCAGAATTTGCTTTACCTTGGTTTGATTTTAATGTGATTTTAATGCCCTGGGGAAGGATAATTAATGCTTCAGTTCCTTGTCAATGCCAACAACCAAGTCCTTGCTTTACAAGGATGTTCTAAAGGTTAGTAGGTAAAATACTGAGAAAGCAGTTGTTGGCTTATCCATGCGCTGCTTACTAGCCCCTTCTGTTGTCGTTTTTTTTGGTCTGAACTAGATTATTAGTAGCTGCTGCAGTGGTAGGCCCCCATGTGGTTGTTGCTCGTCCCCTAAAAGCGAAGCAAAGCAGCTTTAGATGATGCTGTGTTTACAGCGTGCTTTCTGATACATGAAATAATAAGTCACTACCCACTCTTGGATTCACGTCACCGAAATCAGTATTTTACTTCCATCTACTCATTGTAAATCTTTTCTGATTGTTTCATACCACTCTGTTCTTGTTTTTACCCATAATCTTTTAGTCTTCTCCTTGCACCTTCTTTTATCTGCCTTAGATGAGGAAGTGTTCTAACTGCATGCTCAAGTATTCGACTTGCAGAGCTTGGTTGCATTAGGAAGGTCCCATGGTACCAGTCTGTACGTGCCTCATCATTCTTCCTGGTTTCTGCTGAAGGAACTCTTCTTCAACAAACTTGCAGCCTTTGAAACTGGCTTGAGGGATTTCTTTGCGCAACTGTTGCTCATGTAATTATTTTAGATCTTATTGTACAAAATAAAAATCTCATTCCAATATATTTTCTGTTAAATTTGCCATTGCTGGCTTTGTGTTAGACTTTGAGTATTTCCTGCCTGTGACCATACCAATTACTGACTCAGCCCAGGCAAGAAAGTCTCCCAAGTGTTCCTCCTTTTGTTTTAGAGTTCTTGGTTTTCTGTTGTGGTCACGGCTTTTGTCTCAATCTTTCTCTTGTTTGTTATATATCAATTACTTTGCTGCCTGTGATGCTACCTTTTGACTCTAGAAGCATATTGTCTGTTTTCCTTCAGTTACTGATAAAGCTGGTGCCTACCTTAAAGCCTGTTCTAGCATTTGGAAATGGTTCTGTCTGTCGTTTTTAATTGTATTTCTTAGAAATTGACCAAACATACAGGCTGCCTGTATATGTCTTCCCCACTTCTTTCTCATCTCGGTGCATTTCACAAAATCCCTGCTGCTTCTGAAGCTCTGTGCAAGGTGCAGCATTAGTGCAAGCCTGGAGAGTGAGCCTGCAGCTGACTCCTCAGTGGGGAGTAGTGTTATGGCTGAGAAACAGCTTACCTGGAGAAGCATTCGTTCCTAGGGCAGCTGGCAGCGTTGGAGGTTGTAAAAGTTCAGTAGTAAAAGACTTATTGTAAAATCCAGGGATATATCCACGATAGGCAAGTTTTCAAGTGCCAGCATGTTTCTTTGTTGAGCAGAGTGCCCTTGTCAGGAAGGCAACTAGAGACAGGTTTTTGGGGGGTGGTGAACTATTTAGCTCTAGCCAACTTGGATTCTTTATGATTTATGAGACTTGCAAGTGGCTGGCCAAAAAGCAGTTAATAGATTGAAAATGACAACGTCTTTGTTTGGAACGCCTACTTGAATGGGAGGAGATGGTCACGATGCTTTGCTTTTCTGGAGCCCCCCCCCCCGTTTTTTTTTTTTTGGCTTGGAACATAGGATCTCTGCAGAGCTAGAGATCTCCAGGGCTGAATTCCCTGCAGATGAAGGAGAGTAAAAGCAAGAATAGATTGCCTGTTTGCTGAAAAGCCTCTTTATGTAATGGAAATGAGTGGGAGGAAAAATTGTGCTGTCTGTAGTCTTGCTTATTCTATTTCCTCTGTCCTTTGGGGAAATAGGAAGGTGCCTTAAACTGTTTGACTTGAGGTTCGTGGCATGTTTGAAAGCATCAGGAGCTTTCCAGACCCGTTTAGTTTTCCAGCTGGACAGCTGTAGTAAGTAGCTTTAAGAGCTTTAATGTTCCAAAAAGCACCAGATATATCCTAGTGAATACATTTCTCATACTTTTTTTTTTGTTGTTTTATCCATGCGTGGGTTTTACTGCCTTAAAGCTCTTTTTAAATCTTCAATTTAGGAAGTATAAATGTAGTGAAACTGTTTGTTTTCATATATTAAATGTTCTATTGCAATTGTAGCTGAAATAACAAGTGGATCACAAAAAGCTGCAAATTACTAATGGACGTTGGCATTCCCCAGAAAAGGAGGAGGCAGTGGCAGTGCTGAGGAGCTTTGAGGCTCTTGCTAAGTACACAGGTGAATAAGACCCAGTAGATGCAATATGTTTAGATTTTCAGAGAATCTTGGAAAACATTTTTGCATCAAGTTATTGAAGAAATGCAGCTACTCTGATACTGAAGGAAATATTCTTTTATGGACTGAAAGTTGCTTAAAGAATAAGAAGCAAAGAACTTACTGGTGACTTGCCAGGGTGGTGTGTCAGTAGGATCTCCTAGGAGCTGGTTGTGTATATCAGCTTTATTCAGCATCTGCAGCGATGGGGAGAGGGGACCTAACAGTGGAAACTCCCGTTTTCCAAGAGCTGTTAGTTTTTATTGTCATGCTGATGGTGTGGAGTTGAGCAGTGAAAAAGGTGGCAGGTGAGCTTGATGGTAGGTAAATGTCAAGTCATGGATATAAAAAGAAAAAGTAATCTGTACTGTGGTGATGTGAAAATGCCAGTTGAGATGATCATCAGCTCAGGAATATTTGGTGGTGTCACTTTCAGTTCTCTAAAATCCTCAGTGCTGGTGCAGCGACAGCCAAAACACCAACAGGGTGCCGGGGCTCATCGGGAAAGCTGTTGAGCAAGGATGGGGAAAGGCAGCTAGGTAGGTGGCCAAAGGGGATGGAGCAGCTGCCCTGTGACATGGGGGCTAACAGGGCTGGGGCTCCAGCCGAGGGGATATGCTCAAGGTTTACATGAGCATGAAGGCAGTGGTAAATGTGATTGTAGGAGCAAGTACTGGGAGCGTGAAGGTGCCAGGGTAGAGCAGATGAGAGGGAAGGGGGCTTCTTTGCATTAGCAAAATGTATCTGGTATTTATCACCGAGCATCAGTGACAGGCAGGATCGTGGGTTCGGAAAGGAGTTAGACAAATTCATCTGCAGACATCAAAGGGACTGGGGGAATGTACCTTCCTAATGAAACTCTGATGGATTGCTGCTGTTTTGAGCTGTGTTCTGCATGAGACGGACTGCTGACCACACTTGATGGGTTTCTTATGTTGAGCGATTGCCTTCTTGTCTCAGAGTATTCATTCTCGGGTAGAGTCTGATTAAATGAGCTGATACAGTGGAATAGCTGCTTAATATGTGGCTTTTTCTGTCAACACTGGATTTTTGCTTATAGGTTTCTTTGTTACAATTGGCATATTCTTCCTAAATTAAGGTGTTTACTGTTGTCTGTCTTCCTATCAATTCCAGTGTTATTGGCAAAATGCTCTCCGTTACTCTCACTATCTTGCTTTCTTTTCCATTTTTTTTTTTCAGCAGTACCATTCCATCTTGTCTGTAAGCAACTTCTGAGCTGTAAGGCTGAGATGATCACCTAATACAGGTTCTTATACTTGAATATTGATTTTCTTTAGTGTCCTATGCTATGGTTCTGTCATTATTTGTCTCATATTTTGCTTGGGTTTTCAATATGAGCTTAAGACTTGTTGTGTGAGACGCCTCAAAGCTACTTTTCATTGGGTTTGAGTAGATGGCTAAAATACTGCTCGTTTCTAAGTTTTCTTGGCACATCAGCTCACCTGACTTCTAATTTTATGGAAGGGTCACGTTTATAAAGGCCTTTAGTAAGTTTAGATGCAGAAGGCCATGTTTTTTGGGTATAGTACATAATTACAAACCAAATGGCAAGTATCCCAAATCTGTACAGTGCCTCGCTAACAACACTGACCTCTTGGGTAATTTAACCTCTTGTTTCAGGAAGTTAAGAAGGATGTAGAGCCCAAGGATGATGCCCTACCAGCCAAGAAGGAGAAATCTGGCAATGTAGCGAGCCTTGTGCAGCGTATGAATATCTGTGGGCTTCCAGCAGGAGGATTTCAGCCTCATCCACCACCCAAAAGCTTCAAGAAGAGTATGTAGCGTTTACAGTTCTTTCACTTGCATAAACTGCTGTCAAGCATTTTAATAAACATTAATTATCTAGTGCCTGTTGGTTTCAAGGATGTACAGAAAACTAGAGATACAGGAGCCAAAACTTTTTATTCTAAGCCAAACTGTGCTCCTGGATGATCCAGTTCTTAGCAGCAGTAGGGATGAATTCTGATGGGAGCAGAATTTAGACCCCTTCCAGATTCCGGAGAATATTTCCTTGCTTTTTTGATCGGCATAGAAGGCAATGGAAAGGAACTGTTGCTGTTTAATTTTATGTGAGCTCTGCTTGTGTTACAAAGTACTGAATGAGAACTGCAGGCTTGTTCATGGAAATTAAACATTTTCCTGCGGTCACTTCTTCCATCTAGAAAAGTTTTGCTTTCTAGGCAACTAATGATATTATTCTCAAAATGACTTTTGAATGACTGAATCTGAATACAGTTCTTGACAATGGCATGTGTGCCCATTAGGTGCTTTCATCATCAAGCTTTTGAAAATCTAGTCCAGAAGGTTAGTCTTTTTTTCTGGATTAACACAACCAGGCTCTGAAAGGGAATCAACTTCCTCTCATACCAGTTCAGATATCGGCTACCTGTTATGAGGTTCCTAATCTTGGAATAATCCCGCGTTCAACAGGTCTCTGCCTCATGCTGCTGATTGCTGTGTAGCCATGATCGGTATGGGGCATACAATTTGATCTCAAAATTACCAGTGCTATGGCTAGACTTGTTTTTCTAGTACAAAACGGTGTTCAGGAACCTTCCTTGAAACACACAAATGTTTACTTGGCATAACGGCAGTGTCTGCATTTCCATTTCGCTTGCTGTTCCCTCTTTCTGGGAAGGCTGTTTAAACAGCTTCTGCAGATTCTGTTTGGTGTTTTCTTTTGCCTTTGCCTGGGCAATCACTCCCTTCCAAAGGTTTTTGGAGCATTTAGTCATCTTTCGGTTTCTAGTTCCTAACCCGGCAAAATGAGATTTACACCATCAAAAACAAAAGTCAAGCTTCTTTAAAACTAATAGCAAGTTTCCCATGTGTGACAAGGCAGATTTTCTCTGTCTAGAAAGCCCCATGTTTTGGTCTCATGCAGCTCTCACTGAACACATGTATTTTCTATCAGGTGGGAAAGCTACAGGCGATATTCCTATCAGTTAGATTGCTGCGTTTATTCAGGAAAATGAAAATACAGAAGGTGTACTAAATTGTGTAACCACGGGCTAAATTTAGTTTAGTCTGTAGAAAACAAAATGTAATGAAAGACAAGTTTTTTGTTTGTTTTGGTTTGGTTTGGTTTTTTGTTTGTTTGTTTTTTGTTAGTTTTTTGAAAGGGACAGAATTGCCTGACAGCTGCCAGCTCAACAGTCCCAGTGTTGCGTGAGGCTGGAGTATTGTTTTCTGAACTGATCAGTTAGGTTCTTGGGTTAATCTAAGGATTTTCAAAATTGGAACTTTCTAAAGTAGATAACACTGAAAACAGCTTGCAGGTGATGGAGAGTTCTAGATGCAAAATGCATCTGTTTTTTTTCCCTATTTTAGGGAGAATTACAATATGAAAAGGAAAGTGGAAATCAGATGTATACCAAATGACCATGTGACTCTTTAATTTACCTTTTTTGGTATCAATCTCATTCAAAGGAGGAACCCCAAAAGCATTGTAGGCAGTAGTAGAGGCCAGTGAAATGTTTATTTCAATTATTGTTTACATAATAGTCCTTGGCTGCTGTATAAACTTCTGTAGACTTGAAAGAAGGGTGTATTATGTGAGCTATTACACGTTATTAGAAATAACCTGTAGAGCTTCATGTTTTTGCTTCTTGGCTTTAAGCTCTCCAAAGCAGAGGCCATATAGCAACACGTAGAAAACTCTAAATGAAGTGATCCCGCTCAGAAATTTTAGATGCTGCATATTACTCAAATGTCTGGCTTGTTCTGTACTGAGGACGCCGGGTGTGGTGATCTTCTAAACTTCTGACTTTGGAATTTCCACACTGCTGTAACAAGACAAGGATCAATCTGTATCTATGTTTGAATTATTTTTACGTAGCTAATCTAATCTGTTGAAGCTTGAGTATGGACGGAGTGCAAGATGTAAGAGGGAGTACAGAAACTACAGGAGTAGAGCTCCTGGAAGACTTACCACTTTAAGAAAACAGCGTGATGTATATCAAGCCTTTGATACATATTTTTGCTTCAACAGGGGCAGGATTGCTTAAAGACTGGAGGCTGAAACTTGCAGATTTTCTTCCAAGCAAGTGCTAACACTGCAGCTGGCAGCTATTGTCATCTTTGCAGATTTCAGTCAGGAAATAGCTTGAAAATCATTGTACTATACAGCAGTTAGTAATTGTCTGTGTAGTGATTGCTTATTTGTAACTCATAGTGTGAGACACTTGATGGCTTTCAAGCTACCTTAAGGTATAACTTGTAAGGCTGAAGTGACACAAACACACTGGAAAAACAGAAGCAGAAGCTTACATAACTTTTTGGGGTGGTTTACCGGTGTTCTGGTCAGATTTGGTACTTGGAAGCTGAGGGAAAAAGAGTCTTCATTTTAAAGTATCATTTTCTCCATTTCCTTTGTATCAGAGTCCAAGAAGAGGCAATGTAAAGTGCTCTTTGAATACATCCCACAGAATGAGGATGAACTGGAACTCAAGGTGGGGGATGTGATCGACATCAGTGAAGAGGTAAGACGTTTCACAGAGCTGGTTGTGTCTTCATGTGGTCAAAAGTGACATTTTTTGTTGTGTTTTTTTTTTTTTAATTTATTTCGTAATATTTGAAATACAAGGATGTTGGAAAATGGTATATCAGAGGGTAAAACTAATAGTTTAGGAGTTCTTTCTCCCAGGTTCTTATTCTAAATCAACAAATACTAGGGGAAGTATTTCATCTTTGCAGCAATAAATTCTAATTCAGTACACTGATTTCTTTTTCAAAAGACTTCCACAGTTCCTTGACTCTGTCAATGTGATCCTTGCTTTTAGGATGCTTATACTAAAATTCTTTGACCATTTGCCTTTAACATGACATATCCTAACTTGATTTAGGTGAAAAATGCTATTTGACCAGATTTTCCAGTTTGGTGCTTTTGTACAAAGTCTTTCATCATTTAAACTTTGAACTAATTGTAACAGCATTCAGTATGACAAACTGTGCCTGTTGTACAATACACTTCTACCCACTTGCACAAAAATAGGGAACTTGTAAATGCAGTTGGCAATGTGTTATTTCCATTTAACTTTCCACTGAGTAAGAATACAAAAAAAGCTTGGTAACAATGTTCAGAACTTGATGGCAATCACCCTGTGCACCTGAGAGGGGCTTTGTGGGGGAGTTATTTTTTTTTCCTGACTATACGCCTCCTTGATACCTGTTCCATTCAATAGCAACTTGTGTTGTGGGAGGCTTGAATATGTGGGACGAGTATCTCTTACAAGAGCTAAATCTGTCAGAGAACCTGTGGAAAAGACCAGAGCGATCACGGATCCTTTCAGAATTGGATGGAAAACTTCTGCACAGCATACTCTAGCCTCCATTGGTACAGCCCCTCCTTGTTGTTTCCCTGAGAATCTAAGAAATGAAGAAGATTTAAAATTTCTTCCCAGCCATGTGTCTGTTGGTGCTCTTAAAGTAGCTTTGAGATTGCATCTTTCACTTGGATGACTTCATCTGAAGAGAGTGCTAACTCTTCAGGATTCTGATAGTTGCCAGGAATTACTTTTCCATTCTCATAGCAAGGAAATAATTATGCTTTTAGATAGTTATGCTTTCAGATGCAATTGAACTAATGATTTCTAGAATTTGTTCTGTTAGCTTTGAATAAAACCAAGTGACTTTTTAAACCCGCTCACCAAAATCAGTCTCATAAATTCCATTGTGTGAGAGCGTTTTTTTAAAGGAGTACTTCTGGGTAACCTCATTCATCAGTTTAATTTGGGGATTGTGCTTGTACGCAGCAGTCCTGACTTCATAACTGCTTACGTTGGACCTTTCAATAGACAGAACAGTATCACTGGATACCATTCAAACAGTAAACTGCTTTGGGAGCTGCTGTTTTGAGTCTCACATGTTAACTTTCAGAATTATTTTGGGAGGGGTGCTCAGTACAATGTATCAGAGAAGACCAAATAGCTAATCAAAACAAAAAGATCAAGGCAATTATTCATCTGGTTTCCTAGATAGAAATGAACTTTTTGGGGACATGGTTTGTAGTTGTTTCTGTTCTCATGTTTATTTCTGTGCCGTGCTCCTTCCTTTCGTACACCTCACCTGGCTTTCAAAAAAGAGTAAACTTCTTGAAGTTGGTATGCTTCCACAGAACTTTGTGAAAATAGCTGGCCTAGGAAAACTTTGTGCACTAATCTCTCTCAGAATGGGTGCAAGGAACACATCTTTGTTTAAAAACAACAAAGACAACAAAAACACTTTAAAATAATGATAGGAAAATACATATTTGTAGTACCCATTCCTTTTCACTTACACTGTCAACCTTCATGTTTGTTTATAGTGTTTTCTGGTTATATCCTTTCAGTTCATGTGCTTTATGTTGAAACACTCAGTGCAGTTTCTCTATTTCAGTAGACTTTTTAGTGGTTGAATTATTGCTCTGTTAAGTTACTGTATAACTAAGTAACTTTACTGAGGAAAAAAATGTTAAACTCTTACTCAAATCACAGAATCACTTAGGTTGGAAAAGACCTCTAAGATCATCAAGTCCAACTGTTAACCTAGCACTGCCAAGTCTACCACTAAACTATGTCCCTAAAATGCTACCAGGTAGAAAAATATTGCAGTTAGCTATTAGCACAGAGCTGCTTACACACTGGTTTTATGATGGTGTAGAATAGATCTGTTGGACGTTGGATAAATTCGCTTCACAAAACTGTATTGATGGACCATGTCTGCTTGCAGCCCAGAAAGCCAGCCGCATCCTGGGCTGCATCCAAAGCAGCGTGGCCAGCAGGGCGAGGGAGGGGATTCTCGCCCCTCCGCTCTGTTCTGGTGAAACCCCACCTGCACCTCTGTGCTCAGCTCTGGGGTCCCCAGCGCAAGAAGAACGTGGAGTTATCAGAACACTTCCAGAGGAGGCCACAAAGATGATCACCTCTCCTGAGGACAGGCTGAGGGAGCTGGAGTTGTTCAGCCTGGAGAGGAGAAGGCTCGAGGGAGACCTTATAGCAGCCTGCCAGTACCTAAAGGGGGCTACAGGAAAGATGGGGAGAGACTCTTTATCAGGGGGTGGAGTGATAGGACAAGAGGGAATGGTTTAAACTGAAAGAAGATAGGTTTAGATTAGATATAAGGAGGAAGTTCTTTACTCAGAGGGCGGTGAGGCCCTGGTGCAGGCTGCCCTGAGGAGCTGTGGGTGTCCCATCCCTGGCAGTTCCCAAGGCCAGGCTGGATGGGGCTGGGGGCGGCCTGGGCTGGGGGCAGGTGTCCCTGCCCATGGCAGGGGTTGGGACTGGATGGGCTTTAAGTTGCCTTCAAACCCAAGCCATTCTGTGATTCTATGGCCAGAAATGTGAAGAATCATAGAAAATACTATCAATTGTGGATAAGTCGTCTTCACTACTAAAACATGATTCTTGCTTTCATTTATATATAAAAGGTGTATATAAAAGGTGTTATATAAATATATAACAGGTAACTTAGGATAATTTAGGATTATTACTTTGAGAGAGCGTTTGGTCACTTCTTTGGAGAAAATAATAAAGCAAAATCACCTGCTCAAGGGAATAAGTTCTACCAGCTACACCTGATAACAGAGCAGTGTTATCAGGTGTAGCGCTTGCAATTGTTTTCCTAAATTGAACAGTTAGTCATTTACAGTAATGATCGTGAAATTAAAAGTGGAGGTCATGGCTTCAGAAGATAAATGACTAATTTTGAAGAGAGCAGGAGCAGGGAAGAAGGCCTTTGTGCTCTGTGGCTGAATCAGCAGCGCCTTTTGTTTACAGAACTTTTGGGTTATGCGTACAGAATACACAGAGTACGTGTGATAACTGTATAATTTCTCTAAACTTTTTGTTTCTCCTTCATGTCTTTTCCCATATTCCTGTCAGATGCAGCACTAAATACTAAGTTTAAAATGTACTTTTTTTTTGTAGTAGTAGTAGTATTGTATTTGTATTGCATAATACAAGTTCATAAGGCTCAACTACTGGATTTTTTTTTTGAAGTTCAGACTGGTAAAACTGTTTCAGTCATTCTTTCCCCCTTTGTTCAGAAGTCTGAGTGTTCATCTTTTTATAGCAGCAACTTGATGGAATTCAAAAAAAAAAAGTACCAATGCTGTACCAGAGGTGTATCTCCCTCTTGTGGAAATTGTATCCTGTAGTAGGATTTTGAAATGGAAGATGTCCTGAAATTGTCGTCATTAGTGTTAGCATTCAGAAATACACAGTTGCTCTTTACCAATCCACATAGAACCTTTTTATTTTCTTCATCTGTTCTTTAACGTTGATTAAAGATGCATTCTCTGGTAACACTGGTTTGTATGTGTTGTCGTTTAACCCGGCTGGCAGCTAAACACCACACAGCCATTCGCTCACCCTCCCCTCTCCCTCTCTGGGATGGGGGAGAGAAATGGGAAAGTGAAGCCTGTGGGTTGAGATAAAGACAGTTTATTAAGATAGAAAATAATAATAATAATAATAATATGTACAAACAAGTGATGCACAATGCAATTGCTCACCACCCGCTGACCGATGCCCAGCCCAACCCCAAGCAGCCAGCGCCCCACTCCGGCTAGCCACCCCTATATATTGTTTACATGACGTCAGATGGTATGGAATACCCCTCTGGCCAGTTTGGGTCAGCTGTCCTGGGGCTGTCCCCTCCCAGCTCCTGCTGCACCCCCAGCCTGCCCGCTGGCAGGACAGAGCGAGAAGCTGAAAAGTCCTTGGCTTAGTGTAAGCATTGCTCTGCAGCAATTAAAACATCAGCATGTTATCAGCACTCTTCTCATCCTAATCCAAAACATAGCACCCTACCAGCTACTAGGAGGAAAATTAACTCTGTCCTAACTGAAACCAGGACAGTATGTCATCAGGTTTTTTAAGGACTGCATGGTGAGGAGACTGACACATGCTCAGAAAACGTTTAATCTATTCCTGCCTGTCTCTGAACTAGCATTGCTTTGCCTTGCAAGTCTGTAGAGTGCTTTGCTGACCTTTTCTCATGGCAGAAAATGAAGGGATGCTTCAATCTCTTTCTGTATTGTAAGCATGAAAAGAGCCTTTCTCATGGCTCTTTGGTAGTATGCGTGATTCAGGGCATTTTAATTTTAGTTTTCTGTCATGTATTATGTAAAGCATGAGGTGCTGGAGCCTAATCAGCATCTGTTGGGAATCTATGCTTGAAATTTGATTTGCTGGACCAGTCTCCATATTTAAACCATCCACAACGAAGCTATATTTGGTAGCTAGGATGTCTTTAAAAAGAAAGACGTTTTTCTCCACTGCCTGTTTGTCTCTGTAGCTGCCAGGCTTTGCATGCATTCTGCCTGCCTGGAGGAAAGCTAGGGTTTAAAAATTATGTCTGTGTGTCAGGCGTAGTGTCCTACAAAGCAAGGCTATAAAAAGATTATGTAAACAGCTGCTGTTATATTCTGTTGCTTTTCTTTCTCTTCTAAAAACAGCTTTCCAGCCTTAAAGTAGAAAATTTTCAAATATTTCATTTCAGTTGATCTTGTCTCAATTTTAAACATTATTCATTGGGCAAATTACCTTCACATCATTTTAGGTATCTTCAAATGTGTTCATAAAAAATAAAAATTGAAGAACACAGTTATTATTTAGTCTTCTGGCATTGTATTTTACACCATCACCTACGTGTGCCCAGCTTTTCCTTGTGTTTTGAATGGTGTTGTATTCAAGATGAGCCTTCCATTAAATATTTTAGAGTGAATAACACCAGGAATCCAAGCACTTAACAGAGAATCACAGGGTCCTTAAAACAAACCTAAACAGGTTTATTTCTAGTACAAAAATGAGATGGTTTGTGAATAGCAAAGCTAACAAAATTTCATATAATTTCATATCCAGTGGATTTGTACCCTTACGATCACAAAACTCGGGCATCTTTTTAAACTGTTATTTTATAAACAGTTTAATATTTTCTTCTGTTAAGTAGCTGATGCTTGTTATTCCCTCTCCTCTTGAGAAAGTTGGTGGACGTTTTGCTGCTCTTCTTGATTAAGTGGCATAGGACTTATCTCATGTTCTGGGATCATTGCTGTGGAGGTGGAAAGGTGGAAGTGACAATATATGATTTTCTTGTTCTTATTTTTGCCTACTGTTTCTATGTCTTTGGTAGTTTGTTTTTTTTTTTTTTTTGAAGAGAAATTGTGGTCATTTGAGCTTTTGCAAAATTGTTCATAGAGTTTTAAAAATGAATTCAATAGATACAAATTTCTTAAATTTCTTAAATTGCTTAGATTGCTGTATTTAAATGTTGCAACAAGTGTCGTACTTCCATTTCCTTTTGCTTCATTAGTAATGTGCAAAATATTTCTGTACAGGTAGAAGAAGGCTGGTGGAGTGGAACACTAAATGGCAAGTCAGGGCTGTTTCCTTCTAACTTTGTGAAAGAATTGGAATCGACGGATGATGGAGAAACACAGGACGCTCTGGATGACGCAGGTGGTATTCTGTTTCGTTGTAAGCACTTAGCAAAATCATTTTAAATCTCATATAATTTGGAACATTGTGGTTGTAGTACAATCTTATTATATTTGATTCTAAGAATAAAATATTTTTCATGTGCTAACAAATACTAAAATGGATGCTGGATCAAACGTATACTCCTTGGGTTGTTTTTAAGGCAGTTTTTAAATTTAGCCATTCCTTTGTGGCTCTGGCTGAATGGCTAAGACAGAAACAGACTGTAGCTGAATAGTAGTTTAAATGCTGAGGGGTGCCAGACAGGTGCATGCTTTACAGGCAATTATTTAGTCTGTTGCCTTGAAACTGTATTTCTGAGGCCTTATGTTTTTGAAGACCTGTTTGAAGGCTGGGGAATTTTGATATAATATTGCTGAAATGGGAGCATTCTCTGGGAGCAGTGTTCTAAAAGGAGTTAATGCTTAAAGAAGGCAGTATAATGTTCAAGGACAAAAAGTGTATGTTTTTAATATTTTTCAGTAATGTACATCCACATCTGCAAGATGTTCAGTAATAATAGTTTCTAATAAGGGTTTGCTCAGAGATGGGGAAAGAAAAAATAATTGGACTTTTTGTAAATTCTGGAAATAATTTCAGCAGTGTAAGCCAAGAGTAGTTTAATTTAAACAGTCCCAAATAGTTCAACAGCTATTTAGAGCTCAGTTTCCCTGAGATTAGTGGTATCTGGTGAGATGAATATATAAATGAGTATGTGTCCATCTTACTTCATGAATACTGAGATACAGAGAGACTGAACAACAGTAATCTAAAGTGATTGTGTTTTCTGTCAGTATCTTAGAAGTTATTTTCAGTACCACCACCACCCACCCTCCTGCCTGAGGGTTATCTTTAATGCTCAGAACTTTGACAGTCAAGGTCTCAAGTATCTGCTATATTTCTTTACTCCTGAGAAAAAGTAAATTTTTTCTTCACTGAGCTGTGGTCTTTTGGAATTTTCTCATCAATGAAATTTGTAGTTATCCGTTTAGAGAACTAAAAGGAAAACAACTGAGTGAAGAGTAATATAGTTCAGAAACGGAAGTAGCAACACAACTTTACAGTGTTACCAAAACATAAATAAATTCACAAGAAACTGATTTCAGGTATTTTTTTTTGGTATTTTGAACCATAGGAAAACTTCACTTAATGCCTTGAGAGGCATCAGTGCCTGCTACTGCACCACAGTTTTCTTTGTTGTGGCTGTTGAAACAAGTGCACTCATTTTGGGGTCATGATGGCCCTTTATTGATTATAGCCTTTGGCAGCTATAGCTCTGTTGCATGTGACAAGCTTTTAAATGTTGGACAAAACCCATGTCTTATACTGCTTAAGCAATGCTTCATAAAATCTAATGCAGAACATGATGCTGCTGATAACAGACTGTGGAGCCTCGATGGTGTTTGAAATGGCAAGAAATATTAATGATCTAATGACTGAGTTGACAGAGTATTGAATGTGTGTTGTTTCAAATGATCTTATGTTAAATATAGAGCTGGAACAAAATGGCAGGTATTGCTGCAATAATAATAATAATATTATAGCTGCAATAAGCTGTTTGTAAGAGCAGTGCACACAGATGTCTCTTCCATTTTTTTCCCTCTGAAGTGCAAAGAAATAATTTCAGCTATTAAAACAACTGGTTTTTTTTTCACTTTCAGAGTCTGTTTTCAGTGGTCCTACCTCACCTGTGGCTTCTCCAGGGAATGGAGCTGAACCTGGATCTGGACCAGCACAGCCAAAGAAAATACGAGGCGTTGGGTTTGGAGATATCTTTAAAGAAGGCTCAGTTAAACTTAAGACAAGATTATCCAGTGGTGAACCAGAAGATAAAAAGCAAGATAAGGTACGTAGGGGTTCGTGTTGTTATTTTGGGGTTTCCTGTATTTCAAAAAGAAAATGTGGAAACTGAAAACGTAATCTTATAGATGCTGGCAGTTTATAAAATTTGTCAGTATTGTTCAGTAATCAGGCTGTAATCATCTCATTGGATACCAAAGACAAGGCAAGAAGAGGGTCTTGCCTATAAAACAAAGCAAAACCCCTCATACTTCTTTCACAGTAAGTTACCTACCCTGGGTGCCAAAAGGTCTAGTCAAATGCTTTGACTTTTTTTTTTTTTCTTTAAAGAGGGAAAATCAAACTAACATGAAAACTGTCCTTTCAAAAGCCAGGGGGTTTAAGGCATAGTAGGATACATACCTACTGTAGTCTTTGGTAGTTCTTTTCTCTGTAACAAACTTTGTATCTAATCAGGGGCAGGACTGTTGAGTCTTTCTATGCAAGTTTAAGAAACATTTGGACTGTGCACTTAGTCACACGGTCTAAAATTTTGGGTAGACTTGTGTGGTGCCAGGAGTTGGACTCAATGATCCTTACAGGTCCCTTCCAACTCAGGATATTCTATGATTCTAAGTTGAATGTAGCCTTTAAATCAAGGAATATTTGGAGTTTTTCTTTTTTTCTTTCATGTTTTGGTGGATGTTGAGATTGCTGTACTGCGTGTCATGCGTCATTACCAGTGGGAATGTCCTTCAGTGAATCCTGCCAAGTTTTTGGCTTCAGTGGTGTCTCCATAACCTGCAGATTGTGCGAGCCTGAAAAATACCACTTAACAATTTTGCATCCTCATTTTTGTTTTCCCTTTTTGTTTGAGTTAATGGTGAAAGGGGTACTTTTGTTCTCCAATCTAACTTAGAAGTTAGGAAGTATTACAGAACATCATGTTATTTACTTTAATTTGAGTTCTGGTAAGATCTGAACTCAAGGAAGCTCTTGCCCTTCATAAGTACAACAGCAATGCATTTATCTTGAAATTATGCGTAGTGTATACCAAGAACTTTTCTGTATGCTTTTCCAGTTTTTGACAGCTGAGGTAATTCAGTGTTTCAGTTTTTTATACAAGTGATCAATTCAAGAAAGCTTTTAAATCTTTGTCCAAATTCATTTTTTTTTTGTCTGTGGTTATGACTGTTTTTGGAAAAGGCAATTTTGACTGATTTGCTTTCCTCTGCCTGTCCAGAAGTAATTGTGCTGGTGCAGGGCAAAAAAGTGACATGAGGGCAGGAAGGAGCGAGTGCTCAAGAAGAGGGCAGGGACAGATACTTCTTTTAATGTGTTGATTCTCCCCTACCCCAGCAGCAAAACTGAGAGATGCTTATCCAACTGTAGATGTTGTGTGCATCCTTTTTTTTTCTGCTTCAATCAAACTTCAGATGAATCAGAAAACCAAAGTTATCAAAGTGTTGTCGTTTGTAGCTGGGGTATTGATTGTAAAGTCCCAGGTAGGGCACATGCATTTCCCTCTGTTCTCTCCAGGTTTATCCCTCAGTGTCCATGGGAACCACTACACTTTGTGTGAATGCTGTTAGAGGAGGCTTTCAGGAGCTAGCTTTTTCAGTTTGCCTTCTTGTTATAAGATTGGTTGTCCAAAGGCATGCTTCCCCACTTTCCTGCTTATAACTCAGGAGTGGTAAGATCCTGTCTAAAATATATTGAGTTGATAAGAAGTCTGCTCAGCCATTTTGAACTGTTATTTGTGCACAAATTCTAAGATATGCTGGCGCTGTATTTTGTTTGTTGGCCAGTCTGCTAAGTTGTTGTAGGCAGCTTCTCAGCAAGATGGGAAATGAAGTGAGAAAACAAGCTTCTCATAGTTTGAAGACAATGAAATAAACAGTTGAGGTTTGCATTTAATATTCCACTTGTGCTTATTCCCAAAGACATCCCAAAGGCAGATAGGCTTAGAGAACAGCATGAAGAGCCCTATGGAAAAAATTCTTATGAAGGTTTTGCTAAAACAGATATATTTCTTCAGATATGTGCTCAACTCGCATTGGATTTAAATGGAGGGATGCTGGAAGGGCATTCTCCATCCTTAAGCTAGTAAAGAAATAAAAGCTCTCCTCAGGAAGCTCTAGAGCAGAGAGGGCTTTTTTTTTTTTTTTTCCCTCTGGGAATTCAAGGGCTGCTCAGCACAGGAAGACTGGGCACTTAGACTCGTGAGCAATTCTAATGTTTATTTGCTTTTGTAAGATAGATTTCAGTCAGCTCCAGCATCCTACATGGGTTCAGGTTACTTATACCCTGCCTACCTAAACTTCCTCTCGCACTTCTAATTGCATCCTTTTTTTGGAAGGGGAGAATGTAGAAAACTTTCCGTACTAGACTTCTTTAAATCTCCTAGGTGGGTTATTTTAGTGCTTCCTTTATGTAGCGCTCTGCAGTGAGTTAAATTGCATATGCACTCTGAGAACATCCCAAATGACCATAGCTTCCTCTACGGTATGTCAGAGGTATTAAATGCCAGCCCACAGACACCATCTGTTCTTAAAGAGACTAAGGCTGGTTTCTGTGGCATCAGTAGGTCTGCAAAGTCTAGTTGTAAAGGGAAATGAACAGAATAAGTAAAAGCAGTGGGATTTTTCTCGTCAGTAACACTGCTAGGGTTGCTCAGGTAAGCACTGACTAATATTTTTAGCTCTTATGACTGTGAAGAAATGAATGCAGCTGAAGCTGTCTCAGTCTTCCTGACAACTCAGTAAATGTCTTGAAATGAAAGCTGGAGCAATTATTTTGGTTAGATGTTAACTCTGAAACTGTATACCAGTTGGGATGTCTCCATGTTTTTTTTTTTTGGTGCAGGAGAAAATGTCTGGTGAGCAAGTGTCTGTTTGGGTTCTGTTCTCTTTGAATCTCCGGGAGCAAAGGGAAGCTGGGACAGGCTTTCACGTGCTTTTGTGTTTTCCTAAGTAATGAAAAACTGATTACCTCTTCAGCTGAGATGGTTTATGGTCACTGAATATTCCTGCCTTATTCCAGTGCCAAGTAAATATGGTCAGAGTTACTTTCAGCAGAGCTGTTAAATGACCACATCTGTGCCAGAGAAGGCAATTTCAGGGTAATGGAACAGTAACGCTTGGGAAGATTGAAATACGATTGCAAAAATCGAGCTGGACATTGCCAGATAGAAAGCTGTGTGCTTTGTCTGTAGTCAGTAGACAAAAGTTTTGTTGTGGTGGCCATAATGAAGTAACTACAGTAAGTTAAGTGCTTAAAAAAAAAAAGTGAATCTCTTGGAGATGATAATTTCACATCATCCCAGCTACTGAAAACATGAGTTTCTGTTAACAAAGTTCTCTTTCGTTTCTGTAGTCCTCACCTCACCATCCCCCTGGAGCAAAGCCAATTCATTTTCCTTGCGTAACAAAAATGGAAAACTCGTCAGAAGGAACAAAATCAGAAGGTGAAAGTAAGCCAAAAGGTAAGGCTAATGGAAATATGCTTCTGTTGCTTGATAGTCCTCTGTGGAGAAGTATTTGGTTGTCAAAACTGATTTGTTTTCCCCTTGTTGGTATTATACTTGTGTATACTGCTTTTTGTGCATATTATTCTTTATCTTTGAGGAGTTATTCAAATGCAAAAGTGTTTGAAAGAGTTTTTGTTTGCATTTCAGTGAGAAATCAATTGTAAGGTTGTCTCACAGAAGCAAATAAGGCAGGGGTATTAAGTTTGTGTTAATTCATGTTGATGTGCTTAAACTGGCTTTCATTCTGCCTAGTTCTCAGTGGTCAGCTGGGATGCTGGAAATCTGTTGTTGCAGAGCAGAACCCTAGCTCGGTTTCTGTTCCTAGGAATGATGCTGTATTTACTGTGGAGTTGCTCGTGTGCATGCTGTCTGTGGTTGTATGCTGGGTTTCTTGCATCAGAAAGTTATTCTCTTGAAATCTGTTCTCCAGGTAGCCTGGTTCCATTTATAGTAATAAAAATAAAAATAAAGAATTTTTCTCTAAGAATCTGTGACTTTAACTACTAAATTGCCTGGCTTTATCTAGAGAGATTTTTTTTTTTTTTTTAAAGCCATCTCAAAACTTCTTTTGGGAGTGCTGACCCCATAAAAGAATTATATGATGTGTGGACAGCTCATTTTGCCTAGTTCCAGAAACAATGCTTTTTCAGCTCCTGTATTGGAATTTCAAGTGGGCTTTTCTTTTATGCAGAAATCACTTATTTTGGCATAAATGGGTTATTTTACATGGAATGCATCATTTGCAGAATTACGAAAACTTCAACAAACAGCTGGCTTTTTGCCTGCCTTTAGGAATTGTGTAATCTAGCAGAACAGAGCACTTGAAACGGTGGGTTTGTACAGACAAACCAGGGCTTTGGCTAAGTTACATCAGCAAATAGGGCATCCGTGCCACTTGAGCCATATGTTGCTGTATTTCATTGGATAGATGTATGCATGGCCATGTTTATAAATAGCTGATTCCAGTTTAGGGGTGTTTAATGTAGTGGGGTAAGAGTAGTTAACACTTAAGTTTTGCCATTCCAAAGCATATATCGAAATAAGTTTGTGTATTTTTATGTAATTTTGTTGGAAATTGATGCTTACTTGACCTTTATCCTGACTTTGAAGTATATTAGAGATTTTAGTTTTAATAGATTAAAGTTTTCAGCTTTTAAACCATTCCAGTGTTATTTGCTGGAAGTGCTTTTCTTGCAGAGCCAGCAAGACAGTGTGCAGCCCAGAGCATTGCAAAATTTGGCTTGTCTTAAACTTTGCATAAAAATTAACCCAAGTCTGTCTGAAAAATCGGAGTGTTCAATACCAAACATTCAAAGCATTCAGTATATAGCTCCTTTCATAATTTCAAGTGCATTTCATGCTAAAAGTCGAGAAATTGGACTAATCCAGTTAGCCATGCTGAGTTTCTGCTCCCCAGTTAAATAAATACATCTGGAAGGAACCTAAGTACAGTAGTAATAAATATTGTAGGAGAATATTGGTAAATAATACCTATAGAAACCATTTAAGAATATATTGTAACCTTTGAAAGAACTAGGTTTTCTTTCTTAATGTATTTATTTTAATATAGAATGCATTGATTATGCATCCTCAGTTTTAAGAGAGTTAAAAATAATCTGTGTTCAGTATGTTAACAAATAAACAGAGGTCTCCTAAAATATTTAGGCTTGTGTGCCTTATTTTATTACGCCTCAGCTATTTCTGGGAAGCTTGTTTTGGCCTCTGGTGCAAATATGTAAAAATATTTTGTTTAAAAAATAAAATAGAAATCACCGCTTGGTGATTTCTCCTTCCCCCTTTATGTTAGAAGACAACGTTTGTGATTCCTGCTACTTCATGGTTATCCCTGAGTCCTTGGAAAGGATAAAATTTAGTAGATGTTTTAATAAGAGGTAGTTCAAAGTTCAGATTTATTACTTTGTAAGCACCATATGAAAATGTTAGAAAGTGAAACTGGACTTTATCTTAATGACTTAGAGAATACCAGGCTCACCAAGTAAGATGGTGAAGTGGCAAATTGTACATGGCCTTAATGTAGGTGGGTGGGTTTTTTGGGTGGAGCTCTCCGCCTGGATGGGCAGAGTGATGCAGTCTGCAGGGTGCAGCGCTTGTTGTCACCTGCCCTCTGAGCAGCTGGTGCAGAGGAAAGGCCTTCCTGACGTGGTTTTTGTGTGTGCTGTGGGATTTGGTGTATCCAGGGCAGGAGGAGAAGTGCATGGAGAAGGAAAGAAGCAAAGGCTTGTGTAGTCCGGCTGTGCTGACTGATTCTCCCAGCAGCAAGGAAACGCGTGCCTTGTTACAGAATCAGGATGTATACAGGAGATGGCCTCTGAGCAGGGGTGTATGCAGCTGCTCACCTGTGTGTGTTGTCCATGTCCTGGTATGTTGTGGCAGCACGATGGAGTCCTTTCTATTTTCTTTGGCTTCCTTGATCTGTCAGATACAGAAACCTAGCCTTTTTAGCTGCTAAATAAATTTTAGATGTGCTGCGTTTAAAAAAAAAAAAAAAAAAAAGGCGTCAAAAATGCTTTCCAATTAAGATGTCTACAGTAACATATTTTGGCCTTTCTTGTGTTGTTTTTATTCTAGTGTGGGAAAGGAAAACAAATCCTCCATCTTTTTCAACTGAAACAATTCTCACAATTTTAAATGGATTACTTACTGCCCTGTACCAAATAGAAAGAAAGGAATTATTCTTTCTGCTTTTACAGAAGAGGCTGTGACTGTCAGTTAGTCATTCAGTTGAGCTGTGGTTTCAGGTGGTTATAGCCAAGGACTTCCTTGCTTCAATTACTTGTTTTCGTTGCAGAATTTCAGCAAGTGTGCTGCTCGGGTATTTGAAGTTCCTGCAATTATAAGTCACCATGAAACAATTGTGTATATTTAATTAGGCTTCTTATAAAAATCTTATATAAACTCACAGTAAAAATCATGAATCACTCTTTCGTCTAAAGCAGCAGAACTGAATATATAAGGCAGTGGGGATTAGTTATGTTAGATAAGCTGTTAGGATTTTAAGTGAGCAGTCTGCTGTGGATAAAAATATTTTAGGGCATTATCCCCTGACTCCATGAAGATTTATCTCCCTTGCTCTGTAAATATTGCTATGACCTTGATTTTCTCATGATGTGAATGACATGGTGAACACTTTGTAGAGCAATGTCAGATGGCTGGTCCAGAAGGGAAGGATGACTATAGCATTTATTTCTGAGCTCTCCTTTTGGATAGCACATGTAAGCTTTTATGTATTTTACTACCAATGGTATGCAAGTGTAGTAACTATGCTGTGTCGTTCCAGCCAAGGAATATTGCAGGACAGTATTTCCCTATGAAGGCACAAATGATGAACTGAGTTTTAAAGAAGGCGAGATTATTCAAATCATCACTAAGGTAAGATGTTCAGTCCGCTTTAACCATTTGTAGCTTTTGTAAGTTATGCACAGGTAAGTAGAATATAGACAGGAGAGTTTACTGGGTTGAATAAAATATTTGCTAAAATATTTAAATGATTTTGGATATTAATGCACATACTTCTGTTACAGACAAACTAAAGTTTCTATCTAGTTAGATCATGTGATGGATTTCTATGATACAGAATTAATTCTTTGTTTTTTTTCCTTATGTCTTAACTTGGTTATTTCTTCCTCAGAAGTGTATTCTCTCTTACTTCTTCATGCTTTTCAGACTAGTGAGCCTGATCAGTCACATCAGAATCACTTTTATTTAGCAGAATTGTGTGTTATTCCAACTACAGAAAGTATTTACTGAATGTGTTTCTAGTGGAGGAAATTGAGAACATTAAATCTAGTGGAGGAAGTTGAGAACATTAAATATTGTGCATTGGATTGTACTTGGTTTTAAGTACTTCTCTTCCATTTGCAGATGTTAGCCTTGTATAAATGAGGAAATATAATTTCATATCCTATATTTTAGAAAACAAAGGGACCAAACCTAGTCTGATATTTAGCTGTTTCCCCTTGCTAAGGTAGCTAAAGTATTCTTCCATGGAATGCAGTATTTTGGAAAAACATTTATATTGTGAGAAACAGGTACAGGAACAGCGCTTTCAATCTATCTGTTTTGGGAAAAAAATGAGGATTAATTGAAATATCCTATTGTTTGTTTTAGGATACTGGAGAGCCAGGGTGGTGGAGAGGAGAACTCAATGGTAAAGAAGGAGTCTTCCCTGATAATTTTGCTGTTCAAATACAAGAACATGATAAAGACTTCCCTGTAAGTTCCTATATATTTCATCTAGTGTCACAAAAATGAATTGACAAATGCAGGGAATAAAAGACTTCAGCACATACTGCTTCTTAAAATATTAATACAATTGTGTCAGCTTTTAACTTTGTCTTGAATTAGCTATAATCAAGAAGAAAGATCTAAAGGTTAAACTTCTTTTTAAATATTTAATTGAAACCTGCCTTTTCAGATTAACTGTAAATAATGAGCATCATTAGGTCATATAGAAAAAGATAGAGTTCTGATATTGTGGTAATATGTGTAACTGGTGACTGAATTAAGCCTTAAATATTTTGAAAGGAGGCAAGCAGTCAGTCCTGTTCCATCTGTAATCCTGTAAGTAAATATAAGAACAAAATGCTGAATGGCCCCTGTGGGACTGACTGGGATTTTTCTGTGTTAAGACTTGCCAGTAGGTTGCAGTGTATTATCTTTGGATGGGATTTAGAAATAGTTTTTTTTTTCTCCATTATCTCTTGTGTTGACTTAAAGAAATCCATATTTTCATGTGGTACTCCTTGTTCTTGTAATTCTTAGTCTGTGTTTTGACAAGTTTAGTACGATGCTTTGGTTCTGACAAGTTTGTGTAGCAAAGATGGTCAAGTTAACTCATGTAGTGTAGTGGGAGTGCATTGGACTGAGCCCATACAACTTCAGCAATGTTTTTATAATCATCGGAGGGTTCGTAGGCTTTTGTGACCATTTTATCAGTGAGCATTGGCCTTGGTACAATCACGAAGATGGGTGTTCTAGAGCATTTTTATTACTTGGACTCTGAGAGTGAGGTGGTTTGAGATGTGTGCTTTGAGGTAAGCCAGAACTCCATGATGGGGGAAATTCAAACTCATTTTTAACATTTCAAGGAAAGTAATAAGAAAGTGGCTGCCTCATACAGTTGTGTTATTTTCAATGTACAAACTGTGACAAATATTATGTAAATTTTTAATGGCTAGAGTAGTTCACTTGTCTTTCTCCACTTCAGTATAAGATGAAGAAACTCAGACCAATGTTTTTCATATAAATGAAGTGTTTGTTGCAAAATTAAATAGCTTCATGATATTTAGTTTAGAATCCTTGTTCAGTGAAAGTGATCTTTTTTTAATTGAAAAGTTTACCCAATTACTTTTTAATACTTCTGTTGTACTAACAAAGATTGAGGTTTACTTACTGAAACTGAAATTAAAATGGGTGTGGCTGCAGCAATTCCTTGGACTAGAAAAGATGTAATTTTTAATTTTTGTTTGCACCTCTACTGCTTACGCTTGCGGCTGAAATGCTGATCTGAGATTTGAATAAACCTTGCATTTTGTTCATGTTTTTTGTAGCAGGTTGGCTGGGAAATATCAGATGAATTCCTCCAGTTCTATGTCTCTTTGTTTCTTGTCTGTATGAATTAATTGCCTCCTTTATGAAATGCTTTGAAATGAGCTATAAATAAGCTGGGCACTACCCCATGCAAAACAGAAAGCAAACGTGTTTCTGTGTTTTGATAATCTGTTTTGCTTATGTACTTATTTTACAGAAGCCAAAGAAACCTCCACCTCCAGTTAAAAGTCCAGGTATGTAAGATATGCGTGCTGATAGGTGTCTAAGGAAGTACTGAACTTCAGAAACAGTGCATGTCTTCAAAAAAAATTATATAAATTCAGAAGTAGCTTTGTATTTCCTAGTAATGCAGCTATCCTTAGTTAGAGATTACTTTTTTATGCCTCATGTATTTTGCTGCTGCTATGTATTTTCCCAAATTATGATGGAGACTACTTTGGACACATTTTAATACGGGCCTACAGTTTGATGGGCTCAAATGAATGTTTATAAATGGCATTATGCTCCTTGCAAAGGAAGAAAAAATATAAACACAAATTGGTGTATATCATATTTTTAGATAGTGACTAAGATAATTAAAGCTCTTTCAGAAATACCTATGATTTGGTTTTACACGCAGCTCCTAAACCTGAATTGCCAACTGGAGAGAAGAAATTCCCTTTGAGGTCTGAAGAAAAAGGTGAGACCCATTTATTTCATAGTGAATTTCTGAATACATTCCTAAAAGTAAGTTAATAAGCTTTAGTGTAGCTGCTCTATGTAATAGGCACCATGCTTAGGAACATGAAAGCTTCTGAAAAATTAAATGTGATAAAGAACAGTCCTTTTCTGTGGTAGAAGAAATGATGCAGGAAAACTTTCTCTTGTATTCTGTTGAAAGTCAGGCTGAATAATTAATTATATGTGGTCTCTTCTGGCCTTAACTGTTACTTATTTAGATAGCAGTAGCGTTTTACTAGAAAAAATGTCCATCTATCAGTGCAGTATTTTACTGGTGAAAAATAACCATGTTGATACTAGCAATCAAACTGATTAAGAAATTTTAATATAATTATTTTTTTTTAATTCAATAATTGAGCAGCTCCAATCTCAACCTATCCAACCATGTAATTTTTAATGCATATTAATCTTGCCTTTAATTGTAATCAAAAATTGACTGATCAAAAGGTAAAAGCAATGCTCCTGTGCCCTTCACTGTAAATACAGAAATAGTTACTTGTTGGTATCATGTAGTAATCTTGTTCAATATCAATGGCTAAGACTGGTATTTTGATTACCATTACTCTGCGCTCGTTTTGAGTCAACCCTTATTTCACTGTGTTGTAAAAGCCAAAAAAGTGCCATGCCATTTTGTACAGCAGAAATGGCTGATTTCTGTCCTCATCAGGAATCTTGGCCTCTGGTATTATCTTCATCCACTTAGCTGTGGACAGTTTTTATATTCAGATTTTGAGTGGGAGCAATTGAAGGGAAACCCGACTGATAATAATTCAGGAATACAATTTGATGGCAGCATTTTTTATTCTACTTATGAACTTGGATGTTCTTACAAGTAAAAATGTATAATTCTTGAATTCTTTTTCTGCTAAAATAGAGGCAACTGATCTTCAGTAATACTGCCATTGGGCATTTAGGAATTTAAATCTTATGCATAGGATCAATAGACAGAAGTGAGCCCTGTGAGCAGGTTGTTTTACACAGGACAGTCAGCACCACCAAGTGGCGAAATCTTGTACTGTCCTGCTACTTCAGAGCTTTATTCATTTTTTAACACTGTACTAAGACTGCAAAGGAATGCCAACTACTTTGCTTTGGTTTTGTTTTGTTTGCATGTCCTAATATTCAAATGTCCCAAAGCAAGTATATGATTCTGTCCTGGGTGATGCTTTTTTGTTGAAACCTCTATGATCAGTTTTTCAGAGTATTCCTGGGAAAGAAAATCAGGATTTCCCCATTATACAGTTGGGGAGGTGACAGACAAGGGTTTCAGAACTTCTCCAAAGGGAGTTAGCCACATGCAGGCAGTATTGAAAGCAAAAGCCTTTTGCCTTTTTAAGAGATATGATGAATTCACACTAAGGGTAAAGCAGTAGCAGTACAGAGAGATTCTTGTTTATTACGTGTTATTTGCAGTGCAATAACATCAATCTAGAATTTTTTACTACTATTTAATGTCAATAGAAAGAACTTCCATAATGTTTCTTAGGTTCAGTTAAATAGCTTGTGTGTTCTGATAATGTATCACTTAACTTATCTGTTTTTCACTGTTATCCGAACTTCAGTGAAAGTGTTTCTGACAGCAGTTGCTTTCTAATTGATTAGCATTGAAAGAAACCTAGATGACGTGTTTTTCAATGTTTTGGTGACTTATTTTGTCAGATGAAAAAGGAGCTTTGGATCAGAAGCCTTTGAAGCCACAAGCTCCTCAAGTACCACCCAAGAAGCCCATTCCTCCAAGCAAGACTAACAGCTTTTTGAGAGCAGGGTTTCAGCACCCAAAACGTCCAGAAAAACCTGCTTTGCCATCATCTGCATCCAAGTCAGTATAACTTGAATCGTATTTAACAAATATATTTTATATGGTTTGTTTTACTGTCTTCCTTCATGGCTGAGGTGGGAAAAGATGTATGTTTTAAAGGCAAAGAAGATAAAAGGATAAGCTTTGCACTGCACCTACCAGTTTTTCTTTTCTTCAAGTATTATCAGTATGAACTTATAGCTTCCTAATTAAGATGCTGAATCCATCTTGGAGAAAATATTACAGGATAACCATAAAGCAGATTAAGTTATGAGTCTAGCCTGCTTTGCTTTAAACCTGCCCCCAAAATGAAGAAGTTATAGTTAAAGTAGCAATATGGTATAAAAGAATCTCTGGATGTTGTACTTGAGAAAAATGTTATTGTCTTGGAAAAGATTTGAGTAGAGTCAAAGTTCAGTGTTTCAGAGTAAACTAGAAGAAGAGGAAAAGTTGGGCATAGTTAATATCCATGCTAAAGGTTCTCAGCATGGCTCACATCTTCTTTCATGGGGAAGAAAACAGAGACTGGAGGTGGTTCTTGGATCTGTCTTGAGTGTTCTCAGTTGAGTTTACTGGACAAACAGAACACAGAATAGCAAGCAGTTGCTCACTCTTAGTTTCAGTTCTCTAAATTTTCTTTCTCACAAATTATTTAGTATTTCACCAACTTTGCATCAATACAATCGCTCCTTGCACCCAACCCCTGCTGCGGTTTCCCTCCTTTCTGCCTCCATCCAGGTTTTTGCCAGATTCTTACCGACAACTGCAGATCCATGTTGACAAGTAACTGTCCCTTTGGGATGTTCAGCTGACTTGAGAAAGTGAGCTGAAATGAGAAAGTGAGATCATGATGAACTTGGCCTTCTACCAATAAAAGAGTAGACAGCTGCTACCTCAAGGAGCTTGCACCCTAAATACCTGCAAATATGCAGGGTGGCAACTAACGTTCTTCAAGTTTCAACTTTTTTTTCCAGCGAGTCCTGTATGTCTTGAGCCAAAAGGAGTAAAGGGAGAAAACAGGAGGGCAGTGAGGAAAGGTGAAGACTTTGGAGGGTTGACTCCAACAGCCAGCTAACAGAGGACAATCTAGGCAGCTGTCACTGGTCATACCCTGCACAGCCCTGGAAACTTTGGGTGCTTGAGTGAAGGGTTAGACTGTTGCAGCTTTCGCTCTGTTTAGGTTTCCAGTTTGTAATCATGTTTTATCACTTGATGTTTTGAAATGTTTCCCATGTAGAGATTTTCTGATCTTTAACCAAAACAGTGTTCCCCATCCCTCATAGTTAAAGTTATGAAAGTGTACATGTGTGCAGCTAAAAGAGAGGCTGTAGTAAACCGTGGTCCTTTAATAATTGCAAACTTTAAAAATATATAGGGTTTTTAAAATAGTTTTAAACATCTGAAAGTTTAACATTGCTCTAGGGAGATTAGGCTGTTAGCGCTTTTTCTGCTGTAATGAATTTCAAAAAAAGAGTATGGGCCATGAGTTTATGAAAGGGACACATTGTAGACAGACCAGTTGTCAGCTTCATACTGCGTTTTTTTTTTACAGTGACATAAACGATGGCATGAATTGTAAAGGAAAAGGTCATCTCTTCATTTTTTTTGGTCCTTGGATGATGTGACTAGGCATGAAGGATGCATGGCAGGAGCACAGCCAGACATACCAGACGTACAAGACACTTTATCCTGTACCCAGAAAAAAAAAAATAATTGTTCTTGATAGCTTTTTTCTTTACAGAAAAATTTTGGTGTAAAGGAATCTGAGTATTTGTTTCTGAATATTTCAGGAGAGATTATTGAAGGTGCTATTCACCTATCTTGTTTTCTCTTGCAGTGAAGTGTGATATTTTAGGTTAAGTGCCAAAATATGCCCTGTAGTAAATGCACTAAAAATTATGGATACTTTTCCAAGGGGATTGTACATGTCTGACAGCTCTACGAAAGCTGCAACAGTTGAGCTGGCTTTTGTAATACTAGAATTGCTCTCTGAAAAACTTTAAGCAAGGATTTAAAAAACAGTAAAAGCTGTTTCCGAGGAGGTCTCTTTCCTTTTAATTCTTATTCTTGGTGTGTTTTGGTTTTTGGTAAACTATTTAACATTACTATGCAAACTATTTAAAGTTATTATATACTACTAGGTATATTTTTGCCACTTTTCTTGTTACAGGTCTAATGGAGAAGTCGTTTCTCTTCGACCAAAATCTGAAATTGAGCCAGTAGCAAAACCAAAGTTAGACTCTGAACAGTTACCACTTAGACCAAAATCAGTAGAGGTAGATTCACTTGTGGTAAAGAGCTCTCGAGAATCAGGTAAGAAAAGAACAAAAAGTTTTTTCTGGGTCTTTCTGTTTGCATTGCAGTATCTTACAGGGTTAGAATAAGGTCATGAATTTATACAAAATACCACAGAGTGTAGTTATGCCTGTTAGTAGAAAATCCTTTTTTTTTTTTTTTTTTTTAAGAGTAGTTGTAGGTAGCTCAGGGTAAGAGTTAGCAAATGGCGTACAGTTATCAGTAGGCTATTTAGAGGTGGTTAAGCTCAGTGTTGTAGCTGATAGGAAGGAACGTAAGTAATGGCTTGTTCTTCCAATTTGAAAGCATGTTTTTTTGCTATCACTTTTATCTTGCGTTTTTATGAAATTGTTTTCCTTACCGACTGGTTCTGTTTGTTCTTCTGCTCTTGCATTTTAGGTAACTTTTGCATTTTTAGCTAACTTGCCTATTTTCAGTAATGCCATTAACTTCAGCATTCTGTAATTAAATTCATAGCTACAATAGATTACACCCTTACCATACCTTAAATTTTGGCCAGAGTGGTATATTCCGCGTTTGAATTTCATATTTACGGCTTTGCATAATGCACCTTGAACCAAATCTGGTATCTTTTAAAATCTAAATTTGTCTCATAAAAACATGGATAGCAGTTAGAGTACAGACATTAATAATTCACATAGCCTGATCATAACCTAGTTGTATTTTGTCATTTTTTGACAGTACAACTGATTTCTCTCATCTGTGTCCATCTTGTGCAGAGTGTGTCTGCTATGGGCATATTTTTTTAACCTCTAAATTGTTTTTATTGTGTGATTAGGCACTGCAGAAGAAGCTTTATTGTATTGTACCTGCAGTGTTTGGCTCGCATATCTCAATACAACCTTTCTTCTAAAAAAAAAAACTAAAGAGGTTTTATTAATAATACATTTTGAAATTTTAGTGTAAATTGATCTTCTAAGGACAATTATGATATCCAGGATGTAGAATAGCTTGACCTGAATGATAATAAAGTTCACCCATGAAATAAATCATTCATCAAACAAATGAAGCAATTTATGAATAGGAAGGAGTTTTTCTGACTTGTTCATTAAGACTCATGGCATTTAAAATATGCTTCCAAGCTGAAGTGCTCTATATGAGGAAAGGCTAATTCAAGCGTGCTTTTAATTGCTGTGGGTTGACCCCACATGAATAATGATTAATAATGCATTAATTAAAAAATATTTCATTATTAAAAATATAGCTATATTTTCCTGAGCCACAGAAAGTTGGACTTTAGTATATATATCAATATTAGCATTGAATGTTCCCTAAAGTATTTATAAGGTCCTTTGTGTATTCCCTAGTCAAACATATAAATGTTGTGTTACGCCTTGTTTTAGAAGTTTTTAATTGGCAGTTTAATTACTGCCTCTGTCACTCAAACATGGAATTTGAGTGAGGGTGTAGAGTAAACACTTTGAGGCCACAGTAAGCTTTGAGATGAAAGATTGATGCCCCACCTAGCCTTAAGAACATAAGCTTTGCCTTGTTGCTCAGAGGTTTAGCCCTAGGATTATGCTAGCTGTATGTTGCATAGTACCATTTATCCCCAGGAGAAAGGTCTGTGAAAAAGCTCTGTGAAAAAAGATGGAATGTCTTTTTTCCACAGGTGCAATTGTCTTGACACCTTTAATAACCGGATTGGCAATGTATTAGCTGTCGTATTAGGCATTCATACATATAAAAGCAAAATTTTTTTTACAGATTAAAAAAAAGGGAGAAGTGGGGGGCAAAACAAAACAGAACTATTTGATCTTATTTGCTGACATAAGATTTTAGAAGCTCAAAGAGAAATTTAATATTTGAATGCCTAGATAGAAGGGGAAAAAAAAACCATCATTCAGTGGCTGACAGAACCTAGCCTGTGATTTGCAGTCATCAGCATTGTATTTCTAATAATCTGAGAAGTTTAAATCCAAAAGAGCGATTAAAGCGATTCTGTTTCTTCTACAAATGTTTCTTTTTCCTGCTTTGTTAAAATAATTTTTTGTTCAGAATCTTTTTCTAGACATTCCTCTCCTTGACTTTTCTTTCCAGATTTTGTTTCCTATCCTGTTTGCCATGTTTCCCTTCTTACGTGTCAGGAAATTACCCTACCCTTCTCCATTTTGGTAAGATAACAATCTATAAGGAAATCCAAATGCTTTATGCTATACACATAGCCTCTTCTTAACTTCATAAGCATAATTTTCAGTTGCAGTTATTTGGGTTTCAATTTAAAATGCTTTTTTGTTTATTTGAATGCTTGTTTTCCTTAGCTGTTAAACAAGAAGTTACTTTAAATATATTTTACAATTAGGAGCGTGTACAGGTGGGGAAGGAACAAAAAAGAGAAAAAAAAACACACAACCAAAACCACACCCTTTTCTTAGTCCAGCCACTGATAAGCCAAGCATAGTATTTATAGTATGATGTATTCAATATTTATAGCACTTAAAGTGATTTAGGTTGAATGTCTTTATCTTTCTGTGCACACAAATTATGTTACTGTGAAATTTTTTGGCACTGAATTCTCTAGTGTTGGCTATTTATTACTATGAGTCTTGTAAAACAGCATTTATGAAAGTTACATATTGGGCAAATGCTTAATTATAGCAAATGTTTTATTATTGCTTGACTTCGAACTTCAGTATTTTAAAGCTTACAACTTTCCCCTATGTTTTGGGGGTTCATTCACTGCAAGATGAGTAATAGGAAAAAGGGCTGCCGGCTTTTTTGCTCTGCAGATTAATGTGAGGTCTTGTCTTCTGAGATACTGCATACATTTTGCTTGTACCATGGGTTTTTAAATCCCAGCAAGTTGAGGTATGTGAACCTCTTCAGCTTTGCTTCTTTTTGTGAAGGCTTTTTAAGAGAAACTGTTATGAATACCCTAAAACATTCACAAATTTTAACAAAGCCTCTCACCTAACTATGTCTGTTAAAGCACCTAACAATTCTATGATGTGTTTATCCAGGTTAAGCTTGCAGAAGAGATGTTTCTAGTAGTCTGTCCTACGTAACTGTTCCAGGTTAGCTTATCTTCCTCATGGAAAAGGTGTTCTAGCTCAGCCTTACAATAATTTGTGGACTCAAATTATCTCCATATGTATGGTACTGCTCTTCTATCACAGTGAAGGGATTCCCTGTAATGATTACTTGCAGACTGTCCTTGATAAAGTTAATTCACTGAAGTGGGTGTAAATTGTGAAGTTGTAGTGTGTTTCATCAGTATCCATATTGTTTTCAGTGGGGCCAAGATTTCTCCTAAGATACCTAGGAAATTTGTTATAAAAACTAAAATAATAATAAACTCACCCACTTCCACCCCCTATGGCAGTAATGTACTGGTAATATTTTAGGGCTGAGCTGTTGAGTGAGGTATGTCGGTTTCTATTGGTAAGAGCTACTTAAGGGGTCAGGGCAACTTGGCTTTTGTGTCATTCCATTATCTATAATTTAAATTATGTACTGCTACAGCCTTGGATTTTATCTATATACTCAAGTTTTGTGAAGTTCTGGAGGTACATGTTATCCTTAAGGCATCAGTTACTGATGTTTACTTTGCTCATGGAGACAGGGCTAGCATTGCAATGATAATAATAATTCAATTTATGATTATTATTTAATTATTCCTGCAGAAGGAGGATCATGCAAAATGAAATGCAAAAATTGTTGTGATGGTGGGGAAGAGGGGAGGAAATGTGTCTATAATTTTCCTACCTTCTTGTTACCTTCATATTAAATACCTAACCAACATACGTCAGAATGTGAATCGGGACTTCGGTTAGTGCTTTGAGCTTACCGAAGATTGAGTAAAAAACATTAATATACACTCCTAGATCACTGCTGCATGATTTCTAACAAGCTAAATGCTTTATTGGCAAAGACTATAAGATAAATACCTTAATAGTCATTTCTCCATCATCCTCTCTTCCATCAGCCCCTTGCCATTCATCACTCTTCTGTTTCTTCCTACTTCGTTCTTCCCTGCTTTTTGTTAAATTGCAAATATGGTTACATATTTACAAAAGACCATCTTTACATTTTCTTTAATAAAATTTAAAAGTAGCAAAACTGATTGGTAACTGATAGTGTTGCAAGTGCTTGTATTTCAACACAGCAACAGATAATGAAGTACATAAGCCCAGATAGGTTTGAAAGATGTGAATATTTTAAGGACTTAAAAGACAGTAGTGTACAGTAGTAGACATTAAAATGAGTTAAAACTTTCAGTAGAAAGCTTCTACTGAATTTATTCCTACAGGTGAAAATTAGCTTTAACAATGAATTAATAAAACTTGAATTAATCATATGATTTTAATTCGTATTAACTCTGAAGTGGTATGAATGGTCTGGCTCATTATTCCTATGGCTTTTTCCTATACTGACCTCTTGCTGTAGTGTCAAAATGAATGAGAAAGTAGGGGAAGAAGTGTTACGGTTTCTGCTTGATAAATCACGATGCGGTGTAAAACTAAGAGGTTGCAAAACAAAACCCAAATAACACCCCACCCCCCCAAGCTGGAATGTTATTTCTGGTGTTCATAGTAAATGCTGTGTGGCATTTTAGTTAAACATTTAGAGTCTGTAGAACAAGTTAATGATTTGGGGTTGTAAAACTGTATGTAATATCCATAGTCTTATGTCTCTGATTAAGTAATAAAAATAAATAAATTTCATTATATAACTGTTGGCAGGTAAGTATTGGTTTTATTTATTTATTTTTTTATTTGGTGGTGAAGCAATAAGAAACCTGGTTGTTAACTAGATGAATTACTTATATTCTGCTCTACACGTTAATAGATTTTTTGTAAGGTTGTATCTTCCCATAGGGTGTAAAGAACTTCTACTGATCAGGGGTCATAAGGAGGAAATAGATTGTGGAATAAAGCAAGACTTCATCTAAGAGAGTTTACCTAGATCTAAGAGCATAAAGAGAATAATCAGCAAAGAGATCTGTGTGCCTTAAAGTATGCAAATAGGGTTCTAAATTCTAAAATATTTTATTATAGACTTGATGCAGTCATGTATTTTCTGCAGACAAAAAGTATTGCATATGAAAAACTATACTGTACAAAAATATTTGCAGTTAATGTCTTGTTAACATACATAAGCCTCTGGACACACTTTACCATATTTATTTTTCTCTCGGTAAACTTGGATTTTGGTGTTTTTCATGAGTTGGGCAGTAAGAAAAAAGACATTTTCAACATTTTCATGTCTCAAAATTGGCTTTAAGTCTTCTCAGAAAACAGTTAAAGCTGCGTTTTTTCTCCAAGCACACTAGGTCTCTTTTATACTGCCATGTTGACACTACTTCTGTTGAGAACTTGAATTCAAATGCTAGTTGAATCAACTCTTAGTTTTTTCAAGGGGGAAGATGTGACTTCCCAGATAGGCCAAAGTCTTGTAATTTTACATAGCTTGTTGTCGTATATGCTGAAAAATCTTTGAAACACTAAGAATTCTGAAAATTAATATTTTTTCCATTTTATGGAAAAAAAAAAAGTGATAAAAAGGAGCATAGCAAAACCTTCTGGTCTTGATGGTGGTCTGTTTTCTTCTTTCCCTAGATCTATTAAGCTTTGATGACGTAATAGCTACCTCAGATAATCTATCACACCCTACTGCAAGTCGACCCAAGATGCCTGGCAGGAGGCTGCCTGCACGTTTCAGTGGTGGTATTTCTGTGAGTATATCGGTGTGTTTTTTCCAGACGTGAACTAAGAACTAAATTCCCAGGAAACAGAGTTGCACTCAGAAGCAGTCTTATGAACCATTTATCAGAGAGTGAAATGCAAAATGCCCAGAGGTTCAGTTTATATAGACTGTCTATAGGAATATCTGTTTGCAAGTAGAATAAAGTGTACACAAGAAAAACAACACAACTGTATTGCACCTGAGGGAGTCTTCCTGTTCTGTGGGGTATTATTGTGATAAATCCTCAAATCTTCCAGTAGCACCAATGATATACTACTAATGGTATGTAGTCTTTCACTTCACCAAAGTTGTAATTTAATGTTACGTTGGAGAAGTAATCATATGTGCCAAGGCATGAGACAGAACAAGGTAGTGCAGAATCCTTGTTTATTATTATTTTACATATAAATATATGTATATAAACATATAAACGTGTTTTATAGTTCAGTCATGTCAGTTACTATATGCTGTTACTGCCTTGTCTTTGTATTATGGGGGTACCTACAGGTTCCCAAAAGCATCAAGTATTTGTTCTATTAAGTTCTGTAGAGATGATGGCAAATCCTTCCCAAACTTCCTATCTGATTTAAATTCAGATAAATGAATATTGTTGGGAAGGAAAGTTCTGAGTAACAAGGAAAGAAATCCATAGTAGTCTAGCAGTTCAAGCTTTTAGCTGTCACGTTTTTAGAAATACATAACTTTTTTTCTTCCTTGTTCTGAAAACCATTTTTGTTCTTGGTATTTTTGAATTGTTTATTTACCAGGTAAGTGAAAATGACAGTGCAGAAAAAAAACTGAAGGTGCAGAAGGAAGAAGAAGAAAGTGCCAAACCAAAGCCAGTTGAAACTAAAAAGGTATGTCACCAAGGAGCTAGGTACCAGGCAGCTACTTTTCTGTTCATCTTGCTTGTATTTCCAGTTTAGATTGATGCAGCCTTCTAAATACAGCTGATTGTATTTAAATGCAAGTGAGCCATGTCATTTGGTATAGAGTTCATATTAGAATTTGTAATACAAGGTTAATTTATACCTCAGTATATATAAAGTTTTGTTTTTCAGTTCTGATAATCAGGTAGCATTAAACTATGGTATCGTTTTTCACCTAAGTTTCACATCTGATTTTTAATCTTCTGACACGTAAAACAAATGAGCAGATCAGAAGGGCACATGAATGATTGTTTATAGTGAACTAAGGTTTTTGATTAAATCAAAGTTCTTTTTTAAAGTGTAGAGAACTGCAGTGTATTTCGTTTAATGGCTACAGGAAGCTCAGTGCAGTGCTAAATAAGCAGCTTTTAAAATAACTATCTTACATACTACAGCAGTCCATTTGAACTGGACGTTCCTTTTAATCTTTGGGGTAGAAAATAAAGGAAAGTTGTATATGTATAGCTAAAAGTTAATAGCTAAAAAGCATATACAAGAATATACTATACCAGTACAATTTGTATGCTGTAAGTGGTCAGTTCATAAAGATTGCATTTCTTAGCCTTCTACTGACCTATTTTTTCAGCCATCTGTGTTGAGTCCACCAATTCCATCTTCATCTCAGAGACCAAGTTCTGTTATACTCAACTTTGTTCCGGGAGAAGTCCAACTTAAAGGAGAAACAGATAATACACAAATACAAACTTCTGTGGAAGAGCTCAGGACTCAGATTCATGATTTGAAGAGTTTAGTAGACGCACTGAAAAAAGAACATGGGTAAATATTTTTCTTCTCAATCTGCAAATGGATATACGCTAACATCTTTAATGACAAACATCTTAAAGCTATCGTGTATTAATACTGACTTTCAAAACTTCTTCCTTCAGAAGTTGATCCAACTAAATGACCTAAATATATACTGATTTGATGTCAGAGTGTTTTTGGAATTTGTAACCGTTTTTCTATTCTACCTTGTGCTTCTGTGATTCTGTGATCCTTCATTCATTACAGCTTTTTGAAAATATTTCTTAAGCAGTTGGTACTAACACTGTAAGGAAAATTAGGTAATTCTTGTGGTGTTTAGTGTAAGTACATGTGCTGGCATTGTGTAATAACTGCACATTGTGCACTGCACTGTAATAACTGCAGCACTGACATTACTGGTAGGAGGGAAAAGATTACAGAGCCTTTTAAATTCAGTCATGATGGCCCTGTCATGTGTGCATGTGGGCAGGATTGTGTTTGGAGGATGATGGAAAAGAAAATTGGTATTTGCCTAAACACAGTAAAGACCAATCTGCAGAAATGGTATTTTCCTGTCTTTAGTTTTAGAGCACAGGCATTCATTCTTGTACTACTTGAATGACGAGTGGTGCTAGCTAAATGAGTTGCAAGATTGTAAAGCACCTGGATCAGTTGGCCTCCAAAGTAAACCAGTATATGATGAGTTCAGGAGATTAATGAATTAATTTTTCAGTGACATGATGATCATTCTTAGTATTTTCTTATCTTACCCCAGTTATGAAGTAAAACAGAATAGGAACTTCCTATTCTAAAGATTTTCTGTTCTATATGTAGAAGTTGCTGGATTACTTTAAATTTCTCTCTCCAAGTAGGGGATAACTGCAAAAAACATTTAACTACACTACTTAAAATTGTGATTACAAGTTAGGGATAGTTGCATGGTGATTGCTAAGACATGTTGAATGTTGTTGGAAGCTTCTGGTCCAACAAATTTGAATACCAGTCCACTAGTGGGCCTGTAATTTTGTTTTATTTATAAGATGTAGTATCAGATTCACGTTCATCCCTCTTGTAAAACTTAAAGAAGGCCTGTGCTTCCTGTTCTCAGTAATATTTTTTTCTCCTCTAACTTGTATTTCTGCTATCTTAACAACTGTCAGGAAAGAACTGGAAAAAATAAGGAAGGATTTGGAAGAAGAGAAGCTGATGCGAAGTGTTCTGGAGGTAATATTAGCAACTTAAAAGGACAAAAAAAATAGAAGTATATATATAGTGTTCAAGAACTTGATGCTAAAGGAAAGTCTTAATGGACATGTTCAATCTTTTTTTGTACTGCTTTCCTATTGTGTAGTTGAATTAATGCCTCAAAAGGCAAGTACATGTATTAAGAAGATTCACAGTTCATCTTAGTTCAGTTTTGTTTACTTGCAAAATAATTCGTTGTAGTTATTTGTGTGTTGGGATGTCAGTTTAGTGTTGGTAGATTCTGCGTTGTGTTAGAAATATGTCACAACTGGATTTACTCCAAGGGAGATTATGAATATTTTGCTTTTGTGGGATTTAAAGGACAAATTTAGTTTGTGTAATCAAAAGAAAAATAGGAAGAAAGTCATCTTTCTTTAATTCTGTACGATCTGTCTAAAAGTCAGAAAGAATAGCATGCATCTGAAAAATTTCATTCATGATGAATGCCACCCCTTTAGCTTCTTCATGAAGGCAACCTGCATTATTGTATAATTCTGTTAAGTGGTTAATAAATTGAACTCATTATAGAAAAATATTCCAGTTGGATACAAAAGTGCATTATAGTTGTGAAAGAGTACTTTTCACTGACTTTAAAGCTGCTTTCAAAACTTGAGAAGAACTTCTGGCAAGTTCTCTTTTTAAGACGTCTCTAAAGCAATCTATGAAGTTGCCTGGAATATGTGCTGGGAATGAAAAGGAACCAACTTCCTAGTGTCTTCTAAATCCATTGGAAGAAATAAAGATTAGTCATGTCATAATATTTTGCATGAAGGCTGCCTCAAGAAGTTAGGCTGAGATGATGAATTGTTATGCAGAGACTTGTTAAATGGTTCCTCGACTCAGTTTTGTTAAATGACTATTCAGAGTGAGATTATCCAATAAATTCTTGTATATTAAGCAACATAGTAATGTAAAATCAGCTGTAAATATTGAGCTGTCAAATGCTTCCATTTTGTTTGCTTAAATGTCTTTTGAGATTTCAAGGTTATAATTTTGGTGAAAGCTCTGGAAACTTGAGATTATTGGTACTCTACTGACTTTTTCAAAATATTTGTTTTCCAGCTTGAAGTAGAAAAACTGAAGAAAGCAGTGATGTCTACATGAGACACCCATGGACTTGCTATCTTTAACTTGCCAGGAATTCAAGCTGAACACACGTAGAACTGACTCTCTTATTTTTTAATAATGGATGCTGGTGTTCTACAGTCTTAAAGAAAAATATAGTAACGGAGGAATATAGTCTTTTATTCAGAGATAAGAAAACAAAAGAGAATAATGGTGTAATTTTTTTGCCAATATAAAAGAGGCCTTATTTCTTACTGTGCTGGAATTGCAGACCTTTATTTTTTTTGGTTTGCTTGGAAATACTACTGAATCTGTATAAAAAGAAGAGGGAATTCTTAATAGATTTTTATTGAATACCTGTAGCTTAATTTTTAAAGAGATCTATACTATAAATAGGGTGATCTATCTTTACAAGTAATCTGTAAAATAATCTATTGGGAGGGACAGAATAGCTGTATCGTAATTGTAGTCACTATTTTTCCCCTACATGCAAAAAGGGAATATTTGTATATTTTTAAATTTTGGCAGTCTTACCCAGGGTTATGCTGTTGTGCCTGTCTACAGTGAGAATATTAAAATATGCTGTTTATAAGTTGAGCAATGAGATAGGAATTTGTTAATGCAATGAATCGGATGACACACCTATGCATTGCAGTAAGAACGGATGACCTAATCAGAGTAGTTTAGCAGACCATTTTGTCACTTGCACTATTGGATTAAAAAGGGATTTAGGACTGAGTCACGAAGTTACAATAGTAACTTTTAATACTACAAAATGCAAGAAATACAGAAACAAGGCTAGAATCCAGTCTTAACGGAACCTGTTGTGCCTAAAATACTACAGCACACAATGTGAAAAAGTAAACCTTAACTCACAATGTCTCTGTGTATCTAAACTGAAGTCACCAGTCTTTCTAGTGGTTAAGTATGCATTTTGATCTGTTTTTACAATAGTCAATTTTTGTTTATAATATGGCTCAAAATAAATCACTTTGGAAGTTTGCTACTCTCAAAATGTCTCAATATTTATATATTTATGCCATAAACTTTCTCAGTATATTGTGTACTTCTAAATTTAATTACACCTTTGTATTTAATGAGTGATTGGAACAATTGCTTTGACAGCACTGTGCTGGCATCCAAGACGGCGTCTTTCACTTTTTTTATAGAAAACGGTTGAAATCTTGTGGGCTGCCATTATCTTTAACCCCTGAGCTCAACACTGTGCACCAGAATAATATACAAATAATATTCAAAGTTGTGGGAGACAATTATACTTATTGCTCTATTCACTTGATAAAAGCATGAAAAAGAGTTTTCAAAAGCCAGTCAAATGTGTTACTTCTGTTAGTAACAACCTTATCTCCTTTTGGTCTACTAGAATTTAAATGACAAAAACATACCATATCAGTTAACAACTTCACCAATAAGAGAAATAATTAAGTTTCTATTCATGGGAATAGCCATAAATATAGCAATTATTTACTATGTCACTCGAGCAAGAGATATGGAAGTGAGATATATTCTTGAGAATGTGCTTTCTCAACAGTTGATGCATCATAAAAAGCAAACATCAAAAATTCTGTTTCTTGGTTGCTGATCAAAGTTTCTGTAAAACTTGATTAATATACTATGCAGGTATTAGGTAATATTTGCTAGTCATATTGCTAATAAGCTGATTTGATATTAATGCTTTTAACTTTTAATTGCCCTAGATGCATCACAAATGAAGACTTGAACCAGATCTTTATACTGAGGAGTAATGTGCAGCAGTAGTGCTTTTTGTCAGACACTAAGTTCTTACTTAGAATTCATACTTCTAAGCCAGATGATGAAGAGCAAGAATTGAGCCTAATGGAATAGCAGATTTCATTATACAAGCTCTTCACCATGATTAGAGCATGAAACGAACCTTGTAATGGATTGCTCTACAGAAATAGTCTGCATATAAGCTTGTAGCAGACAAACAGAACAAGACAATCAGTTAAAACCACAAATGAAAGGTGTTAATTATTTAATGGCCTTTGTTTGCTATAGCAATAAATGACCCAAGTGCAATGACTTGATTTAATAAAACCCTCTTTTAGAAGTCGCTGCTATGAGTATTTTTAGCCATAAGGAAGTTGCCCTAATAAATGTCTGTCTTGTCTTCAGCTAGTGTTACGTACTAGAGTGGAGGAGAAGAGAATAATGGTTTTGAAGACATTCCACATTACAAGTTCCTAAAAGCAGTATGCTTCTCTGACTTGTTTACCGGTGCTGTAAAATGCTGCATGCTATCCAAACTCAGTAAATAAAATAATTTAAAACTGTTGAAATGTCTGTTTGGTTATGTTCAGAAATGTTTCGTATGTGTACTGGGTCTGGCTGGGATGTTAACTTTCCCTGCAGCAGCCCATACAGTGCTGCGCTCTGCACTTGTAGCTAGAACAGCAGTGGTACCACACCAGTGCTGTGTCTGCTGCTGAGCAGTGCTGGCACACATCAGGACTTTCTCTAACCCTCCTGGGGGTGGGCAAAATAGTGAGAAAGAAACATCACCAGGGCAGCTGACCTAAACCAACCAAAGGGATATTCCATACCATATGATGTCACACTCAGCAATAAAAGGGGGAAAAAGGAAGAAGAGGGGAGGGGTGGGCTCTCGTTGTGAAAACGTCTGTCCTCCTCCCGAACACCGGCTACGTGCGTTGAGGCCCTGCTTCAAGGACGTGGTCAAGCATCGCTCATTTGTGGGAAGTAGAGAGGAATTTCTTTCCTCTGCACTTCCACAGAGCCTTTACTTGTTTTGTTTTGTTATTCCCTGTCTCCCTTCCTGTTCCCCTTTCCCTTTTTTTCCCTTTACTTGAATTGTTTAATTAATAATAATATTTCCTTTAATAATTTTTTCTCTTTAATTAAATTATCCTTATCTCAACCCGTGAGTTGTTCTTTCCTTTACTTCTTCCTCTCCAAATCTGAGGTGGGGGGGGGGGGTGAGAGAGCGGTTGTGGTGTTCAGCTGCCCAGCACGGTAAAACCACCACAGTATGCCATTTAAAAAAAAAAAAAAAAAAAAAGAAAAGAAAAAAATATTTGCAGAGGGAGATTGGGTGGAAAACAAGTGTATTATTCATTATCATTCATATAGCTCACACCTGGATTCTTTCACCTTTCATATTTGAATTTACTCACTAGGATACTCTGGTTCCTGACTTACAGGGTAGTTATCCCAACAGTTGGAAAGCTTACTGTTGGTGTTTTGTTTTGGTTTTAATTGTGACTGGAAGCATCAACTTTTCAGTAACTCTTATTCCTTTCTTTTTTTCATTTTTTGTTGGTCCAAATTGACCTTTCTGTGCATCTTCAATTTATTTTTAAGATCCTGATGTCACCCAGTAACGTGGATAAATGTATGTTGAGTCACTTCTTAAATACATAGTGAAGAACTGAAGACTGAGATTACAACATTTTAAAGTGGTATGGATGAAGGAAAAAGGCAAATGAAGGACAGAACAACAGAAGAGCATTTTAAAAATGCAATATTTTATTCAATTTCCATATCCTCTAAAAAACTTTTGTCTGTATGCAAAGTACATTTTTGGAAAAATAAAACTTAAATGATTTTTTTTTTAATTCAAACAATCACAATGGAGATAACATTTTTCGTGAATGTTGCTTTAAAGGAATGAAGTCTGGTGAAAAGCTTTAACGTATTGCAAGGCTTGATTTTTGAATTGTTTAGCAAAGCACATGGCGAACTTTAATGAATAGAAGTTGTTTATTTAAACTCATAATTTAGCAGAAATCTCTCATCTTTTTCCAAAAGAAATGATGAAAACAGGTTTTTGTAGCTGCCTTACTGTTGTCTGTTACTAAAGTTCTCTGAGATGTTCCTGATTGCTTTCTCAGAGCAGTGTCAAAACAGTTGCTTGTCTATCTTGGGAAACTGGATTTTGCAAGAGCTGAGAAGACAAACCACTCCCTTTGGGATGCCCAGGCACATACCTCCCATCTTGAAAATCCAAACAGCCTCTACCAACTTGTGAAACGTGAGACTGACGCTGCTCATTCAATGTTTGGAGCACTTATCCTGGTTGCGGGAAGTCATGATCTGAGTGTCTTTCTAAGCCCCAGGGAGCACAGATTTACACCTCTTTGTTTCTGGGAGAAGCGTGCACATGTCTGTGCTGAAATGTCAGCCTTTGTGCCCTTCAGAGGACAGTTGCTTAGGTTGAGGGGGGTTTGAGAATTGAGGGGAAGTATTCAGTTGTCATCACAGAAAAGGTTCTGGGTGTGTGTAGGACACTCCAGGTACCAAGAAAAAAGGTCTTTTTAAAAACTTTTACCCATACTTTGACGTGATCTGGTATTCACCCCTTTATTCATGAATTAAAGGCGAGCTAAGGAACCACCGTTTAATTCTTCTCTACCTGGTACTGTGTCGAGTGCAAATCATTTAACCTCCCCAGGCTGGTGATGTTGGCTGTTTAATTGTGCTTGGCTTAATTCCTGCCTGATACCAACGTGAGATGCAATGCTGTCTGTATCAAAACAGCACCGTAAATCATGCGTACCGCTGGGCTAAGGTGGGACCTGTCTTGTGGCTGATGACTGGCTTAAGTTGTGGTAGCACACAAACCGACTTGGAAATCCTATAAATTCACAACAAACATATTGCAGGATTGTAGAAAAACTTTTTATTGTGACCAAAGCTTATATGAAACAGGCCCGTGGGTAGAGCAGTGGGAATGGGTCTCCTGTTACGAGAAACTGCGTGCTGTACGTTACTGGCTATTGGCGATCCCCAGAAAAGCAGGCGTGATGGTGAGCCAGCGTTAAAGCTAACACTGAACACGGCACAAGCTTCAGCAGGCAACTCTAGCCCCCTCTCTGTGCAGTCCATAAGGAAAAGATCACTTGGTCACAGAGCTTTTCAGCTGCACAGGGTATTATCACTAGTGTCATCTTTGATTTATGAAGCATGATGTATTAACTTCATTAAGTTTTGATCGTGAATTATTTTCATCTTTGAGGACTGAAGATCTAAAGACCTGTTAAATACAGAAGAGCAGACGGTGCCTCCTCCACGAGGACGGAAGGTGCAAACCACACAGGCATGACTCACTTGTGAGGACTCCTGACCAAGGCGGCAATCCAGCAGTTTTGTGGGCGTGTTTGCAACTTGTTTTGGCATTTTTCAGTGCAATGCCTTTATCATCATCTGCAGGTTCCTCGCTGTTGATCCAGTCAGACAAGAAAAAAAGCAGGCCGATGCCAAAGGGTATTTCCTTATGGGAAAACTGAGTGAATCAGAGCACAGAAGCAAGGCTGGGTAAGACCATAATAGTGAGACTGGGGCAAGATGGCAGCAGATGAGTGGTTGGATGCTAACCCGGCATATCTCAAGGATCTCTGGCTCTGTTAATTTTGCTTACAGTTTAACCCAGACTTCTGAAAACGGTGAGTGCCATCACAAAACATTTTTGCCAGAACTGCTTGAAAATTATCAGTGAGGGAACTGAAATCATCTGAGAAATCAGATGACTAAACTAAATCTAACTGCTTTAGGCTATTTTTACTTTGCACTTGTTTGCTCAGTTTTATATTTGCTCCTTATGTCTGTGGAAGTAATTAGACATCTTAATTAACCTCTGCTTTTTGCTTGGAGTTTTGAAATTGGTCTCTAGTCACAATGTTGTCACTTCTCAGAAAAATTCAGATTTTCTTATGAAGTTATTGTAAAGATCAATCTCCTCTTGGAACTTGCTTCACCTTTTCCAACTGTGTCCCTTTATAAAAGTAATTAATACCAATCAAGCCTCTGTGTAAATAAGAGCCTTATTTTTTTTCCTTAAGTGACCACGCTGAGGACTCTTGCTGTAGCCTTTTTAACATACCATGCAGCAGTTAGCAATATGAGTGATCATGTGGTGGCTTGTGAACAGCTTGGATTTCAACATAAACATGTAGGCATTCAGGCCCTAAATAAAGAATTCAGTTCCATAACTAAGGATTTAATATATATATATTTTTTTTTCAGATATTACATACGTGTAGCACAAGTCTGCAGTGAACATTTGGGGAAATAAAATTTTACAGCTGAATAGACAAGCCCAATGTAAACTGTCTTTTTACACAAAAAATGTGCTTAGAATTTCTGTGCTTGATACTTTTTCCTGTAAGCCTCACTTTAGTTCCACTTCTTGGGGTAATGGGGGGGGGAAGCTGTAACCTAAGGTGATGGAGAACCCTTTGGCCAGAAACCTTGGGTTCACCAGTCTGAGGGTATAGTTCCCACTGTTGTTTCTTGAGCGGGGTCCTCTTGTAGCTGTGCTCGTGCAAGGGCAGACTGCCTCGCGATGAGTCCTTGGGCATAGAGTAAGCAGGGAAAGTTTTGTAGGGTTCTGTAGAACACTTCCATTTTAAAGTAGCAGAAATCAGAGATAAGGACTTCATAAATGGATTGCCTTAAATTTGAATTAATTCTTAAATAGATTATCAGTTTACCTCTTTTATTTTAAGAGTTTTTTTCCTCTCCTTTAACAACTGTCCAGACATTTATTACTTGCTCCTCTTTTCTTCCTGCTGGGACCTTTGCCCTCCTGGGGTGCTGTGACCAAACGAAATTAGTTGGAGGAGGAGAATCCGCATCTGGTGACCATCTCCTGAGTTGGGCAGGAGATACCTGCAAGCCTATATACTCTTAATGTGAGCTTCTATAAGCGTATCCATATTATTTCCTGAAAGTGACTGACTTCTTGCTGTATTACTTGCTTTGCTTTAAGTTTCTATTGATGTGTAGTAGTTACCTTGGCATGTTCTTGCAGTGCTGAGGCTGATTAGTTTCCATGATGAGTCAAGCAATGCGACTGAACAAGATCTGTGTTTCACCGGTAACACGGCTCATTATCTCGAGGAGCCTCAGATACCTGGAGCTGTCCCAGGCGGTTACCTCACCTAGAGGTAACAGCCCTAGGTGGAGTTACATCAGTGTATAAATACAAAGTGGATATGAATTAATAATGAAACATGATGAGGTCAAGGATTCCCAAATGTGAAATGGAATTAGGGCTAAGAGCATAAAAGAAATATTATTTAATGACTGCAGAAATCAGAAAAGAAGTTGGTACAATCCTTTACCTAATACCTGTAGGTGTTTCCGGGTCATCTCCTGTTTCTCAGCAGTGTTGATCTGAGTCTTGTGGTTCACACATCTTTATCATTTTGGGTCCTTAGAAGAGGTAATGCTCGCTAGCTTTAAACCCAGCTTTAAAACTCTTCAATATATGTTTCAGCACCCTATGATGTTGACAATAAAGGCTGGGTGCTCTGCCAAGGCTGGCTGCCACCTCTGGACGGTTTGCCATGTGCTGAATCAAAGGTAGGGCCCGCTGAAGGCAGCATCTGCTCTCAGCACTCATAATTGGATAGCTGAACGCCACGGGCCTGAGTTTTCCATCTCACATGGCAATTCTCATCAGGGACTGCCCGAGGAGGGTAGCAAAAGTTAAACCCTGTGGAGACGAGGTTGTGTGAAATCCCTTCAAAAGGGACGTTACAGGCTGCAAGCTCTTCACCTTGCAGTTTACAATAAGTTATTAATGCAGTTACTTCTAATATTGAACAGGTTTGTTTGTTTTAAATAAAAGTGCACAAATCAGTTTCAATAATAAGTTGATAAATATCTAAAAATCACCTTGTATGCCCTGTGAGGACAGTGTTTAGAATGGGTTTAGCTGCTCACTTACTAGCAACTGGACAATGTTCAAGAAGGGAAAACAGATGTTGTCATCTTCAACGTGTTTTTCTTTCAGGAGAAAGGCAGTAGATGAGAGGCAATGGATGTGAGGGTGGCCCACTGCCTGCTCTTTTGGGCTGTGCACTTCTTCCCGGCTGCACCACGCATTGCTCCCAGGGTGAGTTGGTGAGCGAAGATGTGAACCTTGTGTCTGCGAGAGGCTGTGGACTCCAGAGCTTTCTGGCACAGAAGCCTGCAACATCTGATTTTAATGGGTTTGGGGAATCGCCAGTTCACTTGAGTTCATTCAGAATTGAGTTTTACCTACCAGTGAAAGGAAAAAAAGATATTCTTTCATATCAGGACTGCTACAGTGTATATTTATCTTATTTATCACCAGAATACCCATGGATCTACTAAGCACTCTAGATGATGCATCCAGAATTGTTCTGGTCTGGTTGTACTGTGGTTATTCAAAGTAGATCCAAGCCAGCTAGATACAAATCTCTTCCAAGGATTTATGATGGTTGATGGAAACATAAAATGTGTTCCTCTTCACCTTTTTTTACGGGTTATTCTTTCTGTACAGCCACCTGTAGGCAAGGAACATGGTTGTTGCTTTGGGACCTCAAAGCATGAGATGACAAGAGATGCCTCTCCCTGAGGACTAGAGCTGCAATGTCTTGGAGAACTCTCTTGGTAAAAGTTCCTTGCTGGCTTTTGGGGTGGCAAGGAAGAGGTGCTTTCAGTGAGAAAATTAGTCAAATCAGTAGGTCTGGGAGGAAAACTTCGTAGTATTCAATACGCTCAATGTGCCAAGCAGCCCCCTGCACAACTCTGGGACTGTTGGAAAGCTGCTATTCAACCTGCTCTACCCAGCAATAGCAGAGTGATTTCTAATGCATCGCACAGCCAAGGTTTCTTTCCAGACAGTGTTTGGCTGATGGCAGATAAGACATTTTACCAAGAAGTGAAAGCCAGATCTGATCAACTGCTCTGGATTGAGTCTGCCTGTACAACACGCAGTCCCAGCAAGTGTCCTTGAGCTGAGCATGGCACGTCTGCCTTGGTGTTGCTTTCCAATCACGACTGGAACAAAGAGGCTTTGTTGGTGGTGTTCTGTACAGCTGTAGCTGTGTCTTACAGCCATCACATAGATCCTTGTAAGATCCTTGTACATCAATGTGTGAATACTGGAGACGTTAAGACTAACACAGGCTTTTTGACTCAGAGGTAATTACTAGAGGCATGTATGATCCTGTCCACTAGCTCAGTATTGTCACTTTGGTAGAAAGGTACAACTGTGAAGGCTTAAAATAGAGACAAAACATTAGTAGAGAGTTCTGAATTGTTCTGTATGAGTGAAAGGCCATAAACAATCTCTGTACCTTGAAAAGTCTTCTGGACCTCACAAGGTCTATTCTGCCCTTGAAATCACCTTTCTAGTTTGTTCCAGGTAGTCATCGTTTTATTTATTTTCACATTCAATGTACATTCCACTTTACCTTATTTTTCAGGTCCTCAGCAAGGAATCAAAGACTGGTAATCTGCAAGGTACAGTGAATAACTATGTGTCTTCTCATTTTTTTGAAATGTTATCCATTATCAGTATTTACACCCTGATACTCGCCTCATGGATCGTAGTGTGCTGTCGTGCGCATTAGAACAATATCTGCTTGATTTGTTTTCCAGATGGGTGTATAAATCTGATTCCCTGTGAAGATAGTGGAGCTATCTGTATTCAGCCTTGTTCTCCCTCCTTCCACGGAGAGATGAGTTTTGTCTGCAAAGACAGAAAGTGGCAAATGGTCATAGATGCCTGTGCAAATCTGGATGTTAAATCACTTTTCCAGGTAATGGAGCTGTTACGCATCTACTTTTTCACATGGTCATAATTTGTTGCAAAGACACATTCCCCTCCCACCCAAACTTTAAATCTTGATCAAAGGGAAGAAGATGGGATCCTAGAAGCCATATTACTGTGAAGCTTTGGTTTCATCTTAAATAAAGGAATAGGGATTTCCAAAATTAATTTCCTATGTTGAAACAATTCAGAAATGAACTTGCCCCCTTCACCTGGATAATGTTTTTCACACGGTTCTAAACCAAGACAATGATACACTAGGATGAACCTGAGAGAAGAGCTGTACAAAAGCTCTTTCAAATTCTAATTTAAAAAGTCTGTAATAGATGATTCACGGTAAATTCTTCCCTGACTACAAAATAATTTTTTTTTTTTTTTCTAAGTCACTTTAAGAATAAGTCACTATATTCGGTTCTTGCCTCTTCCTTCAAATGTGTTGGGCAAGCAAGAAACTTCTCTCAGTGGAGCTTTGGTCCTGGGTTTCAAGCCTTCCAGCACGTTAATTACACACCCCAGCACTGTACAGTTTGCAGGCTGTAGCAGTAGCATCATTTTGATTCTGTTCATTAATTCTCCAAAATTTATTTTTCTCCCAACAGAGGATTTCTGAACGTGAACCTCTTCCAAGTTCTGGAGGACATATTAGTGTTGCTGGAGGACACCTGCCCTTTGTAGGAGCAGGAAAGCCAGTGCACGGGAAGCCAGGAGATGAAGCAAAACATTTTGGTGCTCATGACCATGGGAATAGTAACTGCCAAGATGATTTTTCATGCATCATCCCAGATATCCTGTCTTCACCAGCAATTCCAGGAAACATTGCTGATATAGTGGAATTGCTAAAGAATATTTCCCTGCTGTTGTCAGAAAATGTCAATAGAGGAAAAATGCAGGTATTTACTTTTATGGGTTTGAAGAGTTGGAACTGAGCTTGCCAGAGCAGCCGTGCAGAGTTTCTTGCTTTACAGGCACTCTCCAATGAGTCATTTTAAAAGTATTACATGTCAGAAAAAGCAGTGTTGGAGATGCTGACCACAATTGTGTTTTCACGTGTTGCACAATAAAAACAGAAATCTTTCCCTGATGAATTCAGAAATCAGAGAGGTGGGGAAAGAATTGTGTAGAGGGAGATGTAAACAGAGGGTGCACATTGCAGGACAAAGTCTGAAACAGGACTGGTGTCATATTAATTTTTATTTTTTTTTAGTTTATACTGTTCTTCCCAGTACCTTTTGAACTTTGATGGGAAGAGGATAGTACAATTCTGTTGGTGACTCATGCCAGTGAGATGTTTGGGCTTGACTGAGATGGGTCATCTGAACCTGTTTATTGACAAAGAAGTATATTTACTTTATAGAAACTAATCTTGAATTTAAATTAGCTTTTTTTTTTTTTTTTTTTTTTTTTTTTTTCTTGGAGGCTGTGCCAATGGAATAATAGAATTTTTCTTTTAACATGAAAAATAACTTATGTTTCTCCTTTGTTTCAGAGTTACAGCAGGATAGCAAACCATATTCTGAACAGCTCCATCGTTTCCAATTGGGCTTTTGTCAGGGACAGAAATGCCAGTTCAACATTGCTGGACTCAGTGAACTTATTTGCTGGGAAACTTCTTCTAAAGAACGGGTCAGAAAGTATACAGGAACACTTCATCTCTACTAAAGGCTACAGCATATATAAAAATACTTCAGGGAAGAGCTTTGATTTTTCTGTGGAGTTGAATAAGACAAGCAATGTAAGTGGGCGCGTCGTCATTCCTGAAGAAGAACTTGTGAAGTTACCTAGGACTTCCAAAGCAATCAGCATTGCATTTCCCACACTTGGAGCCATTATAGAAACCAGCCGCTTGGACCCTGTTTTTGTGAACGGAATGGTTTTATCTGTGTCTCTTCCGGAAGAGCTTCAGCATATTTTGCTTACCTTTGAAAAGGTGAATAAACTGGAGAATGTCAAGGCTCAGTGCGTTGGATGGCACTCTACTGAGAGGAGATGGGATAGCAAGGCATGCAAAATGAAGTCAGACAACATCAGCAGTGTTGTCTGTATGTGCAAGCACCACCGTCGGAAGTTCAAATCCTTCTCCATTTTGATGTCCCCCACCATGCTGCGAAACGTGGTGTTGGATTACATTACATGCGTCGGGTTAGGCCTTTCTATTTTCAGCTTGGTTCTGTGCCTTACCATCGAGACTGTTGTCTGGCATCACGTTACAAAAACTGAAATAACCTACATGCGCCATTTTTGTTTGGTGAACATAGCTACGTCGCTTCTCATTGCGGATATTTTATTCATTGTAGCAGCTATTGTGCACAACACAGCCCTAAACTACCGGCTGTGTGTAGCAGCTACTTTTTTCCTTCACTTTTTCTATCTTGCCTTGTTTTTTTGGATGTTTACCCTGGGTCTCCTGATTCTCTATGGATTGTTATTAGTTTTTTTTAAGATAACAAGATCTGCGTTCATAGCTACAGCATTCTCTATTGGATACGGATGTCCATTAGTCATATCTATCCTCACTGTTGCTATTACTGAACCAAAAAATGGATATTTAAGGAGTGGAGCTTGCTGGCTCAATTGGTATGAGACAAAAGCCCTTTTGGCCTTTGTCGTACCTGCTCTGGGCATCATTGTTGTCAATTTGGCAGTGGTGGTGGTGGTTGTGGTGAAGATGGGAAGACCCTCTATTGGAGATGGCTGCAAGTCACAAGATTTGAACAACATGATCCGAATTAGCAAAAATGTTGCCCTTTTGACACCTCTTCTCGGCCTCACCTGGGGGTTTGGATTAGCAACAATCATTGATAGTCGCTCTCTGGCATTCCATGTTACGTTCGCACTACTGAACGCCTTCCAGGTAAACCCAGCAAATCTGGGCATAGTGGCCTCTCAAACTTCAACCTTAGGAAAAGGTAGCAGATCGAAGAGAGTCTGGCAGCATGTGCTGTGCTTGAAAAGCAGGCTTTCCTTGCATCTTATCTATTTAATGCAATAGCTGCACTAGGTATTCTGCGTTGACATGGATGCAGATGGGCAATAGAACCAACCAGTTGATACAAAGTCTAATGAAGAATTAAGAGGAAGAATTTATATTAAAATACATGGGTTAATGTCAAGTAACTGCAAAGTTGTCTAATCCGTATCACCCAACAAATACCCAGATAATCTTACTTGCCATTAAGGATAGTTTCTTTTAACTCACCAGTGTCGAAGTCCAATGTTACCTGACATACCATTGTATATCCATACTGCCTTAGTTCTTCTTGGCTAATGCTGCTATTAAGTATGTTGAAAAAGTTCTGGTATGTAACCCATCAGTCCAGTTTGCAATGAGAATTAGCATGAATTGTATATCCATTCTTGGCATTCCTGGATAGTCCATGTGACCTGGGTGGGTAAACTCATTTGGGGCATTGATGTTATTGTCATAGGTGATGAGATGTTTTACACTGATAAAAGCATTATTTTATTTATGCTAGAAAAAGTATTTAAGAAACTTCATGTCGTTATGGTGTTTTGTAACTGTTTTTTATCTCCAATTTTTTTAGGGATTCTTCATCCTGTTGTTTGGGACACTTCTGGACAGAAAGGTACTCGAGTCATTTCAACTCTAATCCTGGATTATATGAATATTTTCTACAACTGTAACCTCTAATTCTGGGGGGTTGTTTTTAACCTACAGACCAGAGAAGCCTTAAAGAAAAACTGCGTTTCATCAAAGCGGAAGCGTAGTCTAGCAAAGGTAATTTGTTTTCACCCTTTAGTGGCTTAATTTAGGATTTATGCCAATTCTATAAGTAGAATATATATCACCTGCTCATTTGTACATAGAAGGTATTTTGCAGGTAAAGGTATTAAACAGTAGAAGTGGCACTCTGTGACCTCTACATAACCTGCTGTTATTTTTACAAAATTAAAAATAGTATTTTGGTTTTCTCTCTTCACACGTAGATTCCACAGTGTTTTAGAAAGAGAATATATATGACTTTTCCCTTCAGTAGAATAGATCTATCTTGAGGTTACTAAATAAATAAGATACAGAATTAGGAATCCCAAATCCTTATGTAATGACCTGTTTGCTTTCTTCACAAAAATGAAGCAGCACCTCTAGCATGTCAAGAGGGTTGTTCTGCTTCCAGCTGAATGTCAGTTCAGGAAACCACTCAGAGCTCAGCCAGCATATCTGGTGCTAATTAATGTTGTTAATATCAAGGCAATTTATTTAAAGGAAATGTTTAAACCCAGAGGAAACAAATGTCTTTCAGCAACTTCCTAAGAAAATGTTGACAGAATATATGTGCTGACATCATTGAGTTAGTATTTCCTACCTCTGCTGGAAAACCTTTGTCTGTTGTTAAACAGATACCTTCCGGAATGAAGGTTTTAGAGGCGCTAAAGATAATACTTCCTTTATGCTACTAGCATTGCTGGTGTGCTTTGGGTCGTTTGGTGATAGAGAACCCGATTGTGCAACTTTGGACTTCACTGCATCCTTCCTCTCCAATGTAGTCTTTGCTTGCATCCAGCTTTGCTGTTATGTGCTAAGTTTAAATGCAGTGCAGAAGGTCCTGTTTTAAAAAGAAAAGATAAGATAGCTCTGCTAAAGTTAATTATTTTCCTGCCTAACAGAAAAAGTAGGGAAGTGCCTGATTTGCTCCTTATTTAATAAACACCTGCTTTTCAGTTCCAGGTTCCAAATAACAGTGATGATGTAAATCCTCATACGAGGCTTTAGGTCAGGTTTTAAAGTTAAAATTTCACTCAAGTCACCACCAGCAATATTCTGGAAAAAAGAGGTGGAAATAACACTAATCCCATGACTGAGCAACACTTGCTAAAGGTGTTATCTCACTGAACAAAATTGGTTGTGGAAGCCATAACTGCATTTGGTTAAGCACTTGTCTTGATGCTGTGTACTGGGTCTGGCTGGGATGTTAACTTTCCCTGCAGCAGCCCATACAGTGCTGCGCTCTGCACTTGTAGCTAGAACAGCAGTGGTACCACACCAGTGCTGTGTCTGCTGCTGAGCAGTGCTGGCACACATCAGGACTCTCTCTAACCCTCCTGGGGGGTCGGCAAAAAAGTGAGAAAGAAACATCACCAGGGCAGCTGACCTAAACCAACCAAAGGGATATTCCATGCCATATAATGTCACACTCAGCAATAAAAGGGGGAAAAAAGAAGAAGAGGGGAGGGGTGGGCTCTCGTTGTGAAAACGTCTGTCCTCCTCCCGAACACCGGCTACGTGCGTTGAGGCCCTGCTTCAAGGACGTGGTCAAGCATCGCTCATTTGTGGGAAGTAGAGAGGAATTTCTTTCCTCTGCACTTCCACAGAGCCTTTACTTGTTTTGTTTTGTTATTCCCTTTCCCCCTTCCTGTTCCCCTTTCCCTTTTTTCCCCTTTAGTTGAATTGTTTAATTAATAATAATATTTCCATAATAATATTTTTTTTTCTCTTTAATTAAATTATCCTTATCTCAACCCATGAGTTGTTCTTTCCTTTACTTCTTCCCCTCCTCATCTGAGGAGGGGGAGTGAGAGAGCGGTTGTGTTCAGCTGCCTAGCACGGTAAAACCACCACATGCTGTCACTCACTTTGGTGGAAGAGACCACATGTAAATATTTACCATTCCATAATGCAGAGAGGTGGAAAATGTTAGTTACTCACTTGTAAAGTTGTTTGTGAATATGGAGCTTGACTCACCAGAGCTGGAAAAGTTTGTCACGGTACACTTTTCTATTTTTTTCCTTCTAAGACACTTCAGAGAGATTCAGAATGGGACTACATACCTGGAGTCTTAGTGGTGAATATTTAAAACGTCTAGGGTTATGCAGACTCCTGTAGAATCAAAGAATATGGCAAGTTGGAAGGGACTCACAAGGATCATGGAGTCCAGCTCCTGGCTCCACATAGCACCACCAAAAACCAGACCCTATGTCTGAGAGCATTGTCCCAACGCTTCCTGAACTCCATGACCACCACCCTGGGGAGCCTGTCTCAGTGCCCGACCACCTCTGGGTGCAGAACCTTTCCCTCACACCCAGCCTGAGCCTCCCCTGTCCCAGCTCCATGCCGTTCCCTCGGGTCCTGTCGCTGTCCCCAGAGAGCAGAGCTCAGCACCTGCCCCTCCGCTCCCCTCGTGAGGGAGCTGCAGGCCGCCATGAGGCCTCCCCTTGGCCTGCTCTGCTCTGGGCTAAACAAACCAAGAAACCTCAGCTGCTCCTCACATGCCTTCCCCTCCAGACCCTTCACCACATTCATAACCTGCCTTTGAACACTCCCTAATAGTTTTATGTCTTCCTTTTGTTGCGGTGCCCAGAACTGTACAAAGTACTCGAGGTGAGGCCACACCAGTGTAGAGTGAGTTAGTCACTTCTCTCAGCTGACTAGCAGTGCTGTGCTTGATGCACCCCAGACTTAATTTAGGTCTTCTAGCTTTTCCTTTCTTTTGGTTCAGATTTTACGATGGCTGTGGTGTTTTTCAGAGGATTTTAAGGAAGTGGATTTTAAGTGTTTGAAGTGGAAGCTCTACCTATATGGAAGATGAATCTAATCTGAGCTGCTGATTTCTTCTCTCCTAGTCTTAGTAGTGGGCAGCTGTCTTCAGTGGATCTTACCAGTGAGAGGACAAGGAGCAACTCTTGCAGAGAAATTCTGGTTTGAGATGAGCCTTAGTGGTGACCAGTTCAGAGTGTGAACAGCACTGTCTTGGAGCAGGACCACAGAAAGCATCGTGAAAACCAACAGAGACCAGGTCCTGAACCTGCTGTCAGGAGCAAGAAACCATCAGCGTTGCTGCAACCCTCAGAAGCACAGTGACATGTAAAAGTTGTTTCTCACCTTTGTGAAAACTGCTGTGAGGAGAGTTTGTCCTCATTTGCCATTTCAGTGCTTCCTGTTTTTTTTTTTTTCTTTTTTTCCACATCAGTGCAATAAGGAGCTGTACAGCATGTGGGACTGTTCTAACATTTGTACATCACATTAAAAATGAAATAACTTTGAGTGTTATATAGCTATTTTTGTCTGTCCTTGACCACAAGTAATTCTATTAGGTGGGCACTGTATTCATCTGATGTCTGTACTCTCAGGCTGAGGGATAGTATAACTCTGTTTCTGCGTTACAGCTGTGTTCTCCATCTCACTACCTCTCTGTCAGAGGAAATGTAGAAAACACCTTTTTAGTCTTTCAGGACAGAATTTTCATTCTTCTTCCAGTCCTGCAACAAACGGACAGATGAAGAAGGAAAACCCCTCTGCAAATAGTTAGCTTCCTTCTTTAGATGTGGGAAAGCAAGCTTTGAATATGATTCAGAGTTGAATCAGGTAGATGGAGATCTCCCATATCACATGTGGTATACTAACCAAGGAAACAGTTCTTCCATAGATGCTTGTATATCTGGTTTTATTAGAAAGAAATAAGTCCTTGGAAAGAAACCCTTAGTAATGAATACTATGATAGAAATGTGGTTGCATCTTGTACAGACAAGTTGATGCTTTCAAATGGAAATAAAGCTGAAATTTTGTCATTGTTTCTAGTAAGTGGTCCTTATCTTCCTCTATCAAAAGCTGTAGACGAACACCCTTTATAATTAGCTAATATTTCTCAAGCCAAAATTGTCTCTTCCTATTCTGGCTTCTACAGTTCATCATATATGTTTGAAATATAGCTCATTTAATTAGCATACTGCTGGCTTATGTCATCACCCTTTTACTGAAGAGGGAGAAAAATATCCTGGCAGATGAACTGTGGGTTGTGGGGCATGTGATAAAATACTGTGAAAAACCCACAGCTAGCATCACAGAGAGAAGCTGGGACAGTGGATATGGTGATCTGGAGGGCAGAGCCCTGGTCTGGGCCGTGAAGTGATTGTTCTTGTTCCCGGGACTCAGTTGCTGTCTTGCATTTTCCACTCCTGTCTTGTTTCTACATAGACTCAGTATAAGAGGCTACCCCTGCTCCTTTTTTTTTTTTTTTTTTTTTTTTTTTTTTTTTTTTACAGTGTATCTGCACACTGGAGAGCTTTGATTAAATGGAGATAAAATTGGGATCCTGTGTAACATAAATTTAAAAAGACTATTGCCCCCAAAGTCCACTTTTTAGTGTCAAACAGCATCTTCTGTGCTTGACATTTCTTTACTTGAAGCAATTGTAGAGCTTACTCCTTGCCTACCACCCCTCTTCCCCCCCCGCAAGTTGCATGTGTCATAGAGTTGTGCAATATATTTAAAAACACCTCTGGTTCCTGCCAGCTTTCTTTCCAGGGCTGCATTTAACTCAGACTTTTTTTTGGTTGTTTTGTTTTCACTTGTATGTTTTCCTGTTAACAATGAAATGTTATTAATGAAACATTGGGATTTTTATAGTACCTGCAAACACATCAGAACTTGCCTCAACTGAACACCTTGCTCTTCCCTCACATGTGCATCCAGGTGTGTGTCAGACCGCAGTTTTTTATAGCTATGGATTTACTGAAGCTGGCACAAACCACAGTATGTATTTTGCCTGTGTTTTATTATAATTTAGCTAATTAAGAATAGCTGGGGTTTTACAGAGAACCAGTTAATGGTACAGGATGAGGGTGAGGACTGAAGATTTATTTTTTTATACCCCCAAATTAAACTGACCAAGGACATTTCATGAATGTTTTTTGAGAGGTGAAAGCTGTAGCTGTCCTCTAAGCATTGTGAAATGGTAATTTTTTTGTAAGTGTTCTGAGCTGATGGCTAAGTTCTAATCCTAGCTAGAGGAGGAAGAAAAATCACTAGAGTTGAAATTCTGTTGTAACAGATTAATGTCAGTGCCAATTATTGTGAGATAGACCCATTAATGTGCAGGAGTTTGTTTTGGACCTGTTCCACCAGGCCTGCCAATGTGGTCAGACTTGAAAACCTGAAGTGCTCTTCTTCATCAGGTGTTGCAATTAATAGGACAACCCATAGTTTTCCCTGGATGTACAATGTTGGTTGCATGGCCAAGTGTAGGCAGATATCAGAGCTCATTGGCTAGGTAGGTAAAATTAAATTCTTGCGTCAAGCTCGTAGCCAAAACAAGTTATTAGGCAGAATCTTAATTTATCCACATTGTGAAGTCCCTCTGCTGCCTACAAAAGCATCTAGGCAGTTGTGCTCTGCAGGGCATCAGGAAGTGATTTAATGGTGGAAATGTCACTTGGCAAAAGAAGCGTTCGGGTGCTGCCTTGTGGTTAGTCTGCTTGGATTTCGTTGTCAACAGAATGTTTAGCTAGACAAGTAGCGATAGTAGGGTAATATCCTTCCTGAAGTTAATTCATGTTTCAGGCTATGGAAGGAAAGCACAATTTTGGATGCACAGCACTTCTTCAACTCATTCTTTCTTACCTTCCCACTGCTTGGAGTTTCCTCTCACAACTTCCATTCCACTGCAAAATTTGCCTCTTTCCATCTCTCTGGGTTTTCCTCCATTTCCCTATTTTCTGTCTGTCTTTTGCTTCTGCCCATTTTCCATTTTTTTTTGAAGGCTGAGACATGGCCCTCTTGTGACCTTCTGCTTTGTGCAGTGTGGCAGCAGGTAGCTGCCGTGATGGCAATTGCAGCCTCACCCTGGACAGATGACAGAAAAATACCGGAGCGAGGTTTGTGTGCTGAGATTTGTTTTTTTTTTTTTTTTTTTCTGGGGAAAGATCCACAAATGCAAGGACTTCTTGCCTTTTGGGTCAGAGGGACTGCCCACAGGTGGGAGGGTCGTGCTCAAGTCAGAAAAACTCCCTCTTTTGCACTTTGTTTTGCAACTTTGGATGGGAAGCTGATAAAACTGAACTTTTCTTAAGACCTCTCTCTCTCTCTCTCTCTCTTTTTTCTTTTGTTTGTTTTTATCTAGGCCAATATTCATCTGTGAATGTGTTTTCAGCCTGCCTGTGATCTGGTCAAAATCCTAATAAGAACAGTATTTCCTTTCCCTGGCTCCCAGGTCAGATGTCCCATTTGTGTCCTGTAGGCAGTGATGCAAGCAGTGTTGCATCAGTTGACTTACTTTACCATTTCTTACACATTCTGTGCTGTCAGACAGATTGTTTATTTATCCTCTTGAGGAGGACATAAACAATATTGATTTGCACTTGACGTTGCATATAATTTTAGCTTTTCTCTTATCTGTTGACATAACTCTTTCAGTGGTTTTTCTATAGTTAAAGGTGTTTGTTTGTTTTTAATGTCCTCCATCTCTATTTAACAAAGAAAAAACATTCTAATGGTGTAAGGTTACCAAGCTTTATGTGCAATCTGCGTTGCAGGTCAAATTCAATTGGTCACCTTGTTCCTTTGGGTCCTTCCAGCTCCCATTGTATGTGAAGCCCAGCCCAACTTTAGCAACTCCTTCTCACTTGGGGCTTGGTTGGCTCTGTTCTGCATGCCTGTTCTGATTCTACAAAACTAACTCATCCATCACTAATTGCTGCAGCCACGTGCTAAGGTCATTCTTTTTCACAACTGGAAAAAGTCATCTTCTGCCAATTTGTTTACTTAGCTGCAGCTGGTAAATGGATTTTTCACTTTTATTTTCAGCAGTGCTAAAACTGAGAAGCCCAAGTGCTCTCCTGTTTGCTTAAGCATCAGTGTTTAATTATAGTCCTTCAACCCCCATGAAAGATGTACGTGTATCCTCTGAATACTTTTGTTTCAGGTTGAGACCAATAATACGTTATCTGTTTGGGCTCTTTGAAGATTGTGTTGAACAATGGGTTGATCAGGAAGAACATTCTGACCCTTGGGAATGCAAGTCGAGGTTTAAAATTCTTATTCATGTTGCAGTGCCCCTGGCCAGGGAACAGGCAGACTGTTCCAATTAGTGGGCTATTGGAAGATCAAGCTATACTTAGCTTGAATTTATCTGGCTTCAACTAGTCTTCTGTAAGAAGGGTAAGCTAGTAGTGGAACAAAGTATTTTGGAAGCGATGGATTTTCCTTTCTCTGGTGTTGCTACATCAGGCTTTTGGTAAACTCTAATTATTGGGATCTGGACAGTGGCAGGAAAAGCAGTTCTCTGGCCTGTAAAGCAATTCCTTCTGGCCTTAATGCTTGGTAATTGTCCCAGGCCTTTCTCTCCTTTGAATTGTTATCAGTAGCCAGATACGAATACCTCGTTTGTAGGTATCCTCAGGCAGAGCTCTCTGCTTTAGCTGCATCCTTGATAGCAGTCCCAAGAAAAATAAGGTGGGATAATTGCATCAATGTGCTCATACCAGTGCCAACCTTCTTAATAAAACCTGCTATTCATTAGTAGTAGCATTGGTCCACATCACATCTTGGAGTGTTTTCCTTCCAGAAATATTCCCCTGACGTCGGTAGTTAATCCTGACTCCCAATGGTACGAGAGAGCAGAGGTGGACTTGGGATACCCCTTGTCTGTCTAAATCACATTAGATCCATGACACCGATGAGTGTCTCTGAGCAATTGCTATTTCCACCGAGGATTCATTTCTTCTAGTTACTGATGTTTACTCATGCAACCTTTGTTTCTTTCATGGGGTGGCTGAGAATCTCTCACATTGCTGGGATGGTTGGCTTGGGAGCTCTGGGGCAGCCTGGATTTCCAGCTTAGCTTGTGTGTTATTACAAAATGCTATGTTAATCTTTGGCAGTCAGAGAGATATGGCAGAAAATCTCCCTTTATCTCCTGTACTGCAAGCTGAGTGCTGCTGTGCATAACAGGAGTAGGACAGTAGAACAGAGGATTTTGACCTTTTTATCAAAAAGCTCTCAAGCTACTAGAGCGTAATGTGTCAGGATCTGCCCAAAGGTCTGCTGAAGACAAGATTTGAAGGCTGACTTGGCAGCGTGCTCATTAGTAGTAAAATTCTCGCTGACTTAAAATGAGCTGCTGAGCAATAAATGTCTTGGAAGTACCTGTTCTTGGGAAAAGTTTCACTTATATATATATATAACTGATATATATATATCAGTTTTTATTAATATTTTTAATCTAGAAGAAACTGTTGAGACTAACTAGAGCTTTCCCTCAGGTGTGATCAAACAAGCTTTCAGCCTTGTTTTGTGCAAACAAGATAGATTGACCTGCCTTTTTCCTTTCAGAAGAGGAGTCATAGTATTAAATTTGTATTGATTTTTTTTTTTTTTTTTTTTTTTTGCTAGTAGGTGGAAGAACTAATTTAGTACACGGATGCATCCTTCAGCTTACAAGCTGTGTTGAACCAATAGTTATTTGGTTCTGCTTCCTTTAAAGAACATGTGCGAAAACCCACCAAAAAAAAAAAAAAAAGTCGAGAGATTTTTTGGACTTAAGTTGCAAATACAGGAATGAAATCCATAAAAAATTAGTGGCTGACATCTGAAACAGATACAAGACAACTTAATTGTGATGGTGACAAAGAAAAAGGCTACAAAACTTTTATTACTATTATTTATTTATTTATGTACTAACTCATTGCAGACAGTGCTTCAGCAACCAGCCCTTAAAGCCCCGTTTGGGACCTGCTAATAGCCAAATAGTAGCTGGACAAAAGGCTTTAGCCATCAGGATTCTTCACATAAGTACATGCCTTCATGCAGCTCCCCGCTGGGCTGTTCAGACCCATGTCGTGTTGTGTGGTTCCTCCTGGAGCGTTGCAGTTCTTGCTGCACCAGACCTGTTTTATGGTGAGACCCACAGAGGTTGTGATGGTGTGAAGATGTGGGAGCGTGGTGTGGGGCCCACAGGAAGCCCATTAACAGGCACTGCCATGGAGATCTTCACATGGTCTTTGTCCTGAGGTGTCTGGGACATCTAGTGTTTGGTATGTGGCAATGGGGGATAGCTGCTAAAATCACAGAGCAGAAGTTGATGAGATGTCCAAAAGTTGCTTTCTCAGTTATCTGGAGCTCGGCGGTTGTTTATCAGCAGCAGAAGGCAGCCTGTTTGTAGGACACTTTGCCACTGAGGGATTGCAAGGAATTATGGAATTTATTTCCTTGAGGGTATTTTTTGCAATTAAGTATCATTTGCGTATGCAAGATAGGATGCGCCTGATGCACGCATGATCGCTTCCATCTAAAGGAATGTTAGTTGCCCTTCCTGCTGGACACAGGCCTGGATCATGTAAATTACAAAGCTGAATAAATAGCTGGCATGTATTCCTGATCATGTGAGCTACCACAGTATTCTTAAAAATAATGTGCTTTATGGAAATGGAAATGGAAATGGAGCCAGAGGGGAGAAAGGAGATGTGTTGTGTGAGAAGCACTGTTGTTGCTTCTAGCTCTTCTGTGACTCCTAGTTTGTAGGGAGGTGAAAGATATACAGGAAAGTTGTGTAAGTACAATCAGCATGACTTTCAGCGGAAGTATGCCACAAATATAATCGACCCAATGATGGAATAGTCACCTCTCTCCATAGATTACCTGAACTGCCGTCAGTCAGTCCTAATTTCTCCCAGTATGTAAATTCTCTTGGGCCACCCCAAGAAGTGAGTGGGATGTACTAGGAGGAAAATTAACTCTATCCTAGCTGAAACCAGGACATATATAAACCTGAATCCTCCTTTTCTAAAAGTATAATGGATAAAACCACAACAACCACAGACTGTCCAATGCTGGTCTGCAAGTCCACTTGTGCTGTGTAGCTCTCTGCTCAGGAGGCAGTGTTTCAGGAAGAAGAAAAAACATTTTACTGATTGTAAAAACGTCACATCAGGCTCCCTGTAACCAGGGCTGGGACAATCCATCGCTCATACCAACTCCATTCAGACTCTTAATGTTTCAATCAATCTAATTGTTTTTGTAGCAAGACTTTGATGTTTTCAAGTATGTATCTACCTAAATATTTTTAGAGGCATTTACATATGATTTTTTTTTCTTCTGTTGAAAATAAAATCCACACATGCTATTTACGTTTTACATTAGTGAAAGTTGGTGATAACTTGATTTTCATAAAAGTTGGTCAGTCCAATCGCTGATGTGGATGATTACTTGAGGCATGACATACCTAACCTTGCCTTTTCTTTCCTGAAGGTCTCAACTCTGGGAACAGTATTTTCTGACCTTGATTAAATTCTCGCTTGGTGAAACAGAGCAACACAACCCTGACCTAAATGCCAAATTTGAATATTGAGAATATGATCTATTTGTTTTTCTTTCATGCTATTATTGCACAGAGCTCAGCATGCTGGAGTCCTGGGCTATGGCTCAAGATCGTGCATGATGCCAGAAAATAGGTGAATAACAATAATGCCAGTGACACTGAAGGCTTCCTCTTGAATATTTTGTTCTGCATGTGTTTATGAAATTACACTCTGAAATATGTTGGTGACAGGTAAGATAAACATATTTGCAACATCCTTACCACATTTCACAGCAGAAATACTTTTCCAAGATCTTCTGTTCATAAAAATTCCTATGTATTTAGAAAAAAAAATCTAATAGAAATGTTAACAGCAGAAGAGTTACATAAAGGGAGACATTTGGAATATAACTAGCATCTGAAAGTCACTTTTTAAATTGATTTTATTATTATTTTATTTTTTTTTATTGTCTGGAGATCTTACTCCAGAAGGCTGAACTCTTAAGACTTTCTGAAAGTGGCACTGGTAGAGGTATGTTTTGGTGAACATCTTGAAAATTGCATTTTCATTAATGTCTACAAATTTTGGACAAAGTGAGCTCAGTGACTCTTCTTTGTAGTTTTTAAAACATGTTTATTTTATTGGTGCAATGAATATAAACCAGGTAAACATCAAAAATAGAAATCAACTGTAGTAAGCTTTTCTCAAGTCTCTTATTAGCACACATGTGCAATCATCCTAATAAGTAAATAAAAAATAAATTTGAAGGAACAACTTGGGCACTTGTAGAAAATTTTCTTTGCTTTGCTTTAGAGAAATCTGAAACTTGAGTTTGTCTTTCTTTTATTATTGATATTGTCTTGGCATGTACTCAACCCAGTTTCTGTGCAAGTGAAAAATAAAGAAAATTTCAATGTAAAAAATTATTGATTTGGAAAATAATATTTAAGGCAAGTTCCTTCTGAATTTCATTTTTTTTAGTCTTTTCCTGGGCTACCCTAAAGCCTTTCTTGCAGAGTTGATGTCCATATAATGATTTAGCCTTGTTCCTGTGGTGTTGCTTTGTCATTGAAAGATAATTGAAAGTCATCAATTTAGCTAGTTTTGAGGAAGTTTTGGCCCACGATGTATCCTGGGCAGGGTTGTTCTGACTGCACATTGACATTCACTTCTGAGCCTGTGTTGTAGGACTACTCAAATAGGCACTCAGAAATACTCGCTGAGTACTGGTTTAGGTTTTTCCCACCCAAAGAGTAACCTTGAATACGCTGTACCTGGCTGCATACCTTTGTAGCATCTTTCAGATACAGCATATGACTTTATTTTCTCAAGTAGCACACATCCCAATGCGTTAACTTTAAATTCTTTACAAAGATGCTCTAACGATAGGAAGTATTAGATTGATTTATGGATGAAAGGTATGTCATTGGCTTTATCACCAGACTTAAGGAACAGTATATGTATGTGCATGTATCAAAATACATTATATAGCCTTTATATGTGGAAAAAAGGGGTAAATCTGTCCATGCAATGTCAATAGAGGCTGTGCCATAGAATAAGTTCTACTGTTTAACAGCTTTATAGGGCGTTAGGTATACAGAGCTATTAAAAATAAACAACCAACCCAATGAAGTGAAATATCTCTGGAGGATTAAAATTCACCAATATGTGGCCAGTGGCAAATTTGTGATATCTGCTAAAGGATGCATGGCTGGGTCTGCAGATTAATGAGGTTATTTATTTCCTGCGCTCATGTGAGAGAAGGATGAGAAAATATGCAAATGAATTAACTTGTTCTAATTTTTTGTCATCAGAGAAAGATACAGACAGTATCTTCTCAGAGAGGCTGAGATGAAGACAAAAATTTGTTCCCAAAGGTTGACTGAAGGATTTTTAAAGTGGAAACCAAGTGGAAGAATGGAAATATGGAAACAATACAGAAAACAAATATTAAAAACATTTTCCTTACAAAAAAATCATGTTGATAAAACACACTGGAAGTGCCCAAGGCCAGCTTGGATGGGGCTTTCAGCAGCCTGGTCTGGTGGGAGGTGTCTCTGCTCGTGGCAGGGGGTTGGAACTGGGTGGGCTTTAAGGTCCCTTCTGACCAAACCATTCTCTGATTCTATGATTTCCCTGATGGGTTGTGAGCTGAGCACCTCTGGAAACGGCCAGCCTGTCTCTCCATCACATTGAGAGCACCTCGCTAATGTGATGTCATTCCCAGGTAAAACCAGTGTTGAGCTATAGGCATGGAAACCTTCCTCGTAGTAATTAAAAGTTTGGGCTGCTTGCATGACCTTGATAAAAACGATTTTTAAAAGTCAAAGTCATCTTGCTCAGCACATTCACACTTTCTTTTTCCTGACCAGACAGCCACTGAAGGTGCAAATATAATGGAATCTGTCATCTTAATGTCATAGATTTTCCCCTTTTTTCATCAGTGTTAGCACAGACCCGTGGGGAATGTGTAGTGCGAGCTCTGAGATCTCCCTCCCGTGGAGCAGCTCCCCCCCCCCAGTTATCATCTGCATCGAGGAAATCCAAAAGGTACTTTTTCCAGATTACAGAAATACATATTTGAAGGGATAAAGGTGCTTCCCTCCCCAAACTTGTCCTCTTTTATTGAACAAATCCTCAACCAATATGTCAGGATTTTAATCACTGCAAAGTCTTTAATAGTTACCCCTTCAGCATAACTTCCAATTAATTTATTTAAAAAACAAAACAGACAAAAAACTTAGCCAAAAGTAAAGGTGATCACTTAATTTCATATTTAGTATTTTGATATTGTTGGTATATTTTGTAAATTTAGATTTGTTTTACTGGGAACTTTCAAAAACTTCTGATGCCTGCAACTGGCTTTTTATTTAAATATTTATGTAAATATTGACTTAACTGTTTAGAGCAAGGGTTGCAAGATGAAAACCCAAGCCACATCCAGCTCAGGAAAAAAAAATAAAATAACTTGTCTTCCAACCTTCATCTCACTGTCCTCTTCCTTGGACTATCACATAAAGGCTTTTTCCCATGGGGAAATTTAGAGGAAATGGAGAAATTTGCAGCTGAGCGCTTTCCTCTTTTTTATCAAGGGCCCTTCTGGCCCTTCCTCAGCTGTATGAGTGATTGTGCAGCATTATACAAGCCAAATGCAGTTACCCTGGGAAAAAAAATACGTTTATCTTGTCCTACTGCGGGGATGAGCCTGGTCTTGCTCCAGGCTGTAGCTGTGCTTTGTTCCCATGGGTGTTCATACTCACTGTGTACCTCTGATGGTACTACAGTGTGTGTTGGGTGATGGACAGGGAGGGGGAAGTGGAAGGAAGCCCTGGGTCATTTGCACAGGAAGGTACATTGTTGGTACATATGGATTTGTTCATTTTTAGTGTGGATATTGTCCAATACCAGACCAATGAGTCTTCTTTTTGTATGTTAAAATTTCAATTAAATTAAAATTAAATTAAAATTTCAAAATATGACAGAACAAAAAGGTTGACTGAGTAAAACTGAAACCAGCTGAGTTTCATGGAACTAATCTTTTGTGGAAAAAAAAAAAAAAAATGTCACCTCCAATTTTGTTCTGTTTTGCTATTATGAGCAGATATTTGGAGGGCCAGTTTTCAGTTGTTCCTCTCTAGTTCCATTTTTTTCCTTGACACCTATGTGAGTTCCAGGCCCTGCCCACATGAAATTTCGTATCTGAATGAAGGCTTTAGTTAAAGTTTCTCTAAGCTGAACAAATTTGCGTGCTTCACAATTAAGCCTCAGTGTCCCTCCTCTCCAGACTTGTCACTTTCTTCTCTCTTTCTACATCAAGACATGATTTTGCTGATTTGCCTCCAGGAATAAATATGCTCTTGGATTCTTGGATAATCACCTTTTTTTTTTTTTTTTTTTTTTTTTTTTTTCCCCTAGGTTTTCTGTGCTATTTGGGATTTTATGAAATCCCTTTTCATTGGGATATCTGTTCTGGTGTAGGATATCATCACATATTAGGAAACACTGTTTAAAGAAATTGTTTAAAGAAATTCTTCAGGGAGAATAATGGAAACATTTTTGTCTTAGCAAGTTAATGCATGATTTCACTTTTACAGTTGTGTAAAATGGCTGCATCATCCAAACATTTTGTACTGGTGGTATTGCATAGCCAAGGTTTTTGTACTAAAAAGTATTAGAAGTGTCTTATTAGAAGGGTTTTATTTGTTTTCTTTTGAAATACGAGGTGATGTGACTTTTCCTATTATTATATGATTTCTCTTTAGGGGAAAATGTCAGTGTGACTTGATTAAATTAACATTCTTGAGGCAACATTTCTGACTGTGAACTTTTCTCTGAAAAATCATCCATATGTACTGATCATCTTGAACTTTAGCATAAATTTGGCATGCACTAATTTTGCTGGCAAATTGTTAATTAAACAAATCTTAATTATGTTTAGCACAATCATGAAAACCCAAGTGCAATCACAAAGGTGTAGACAAAGTACCACCTTCTGTAGTATTCTCTACAATGACTTGGAAATGTAGAAATATTTCATCTGCATTTCAGGGCTCCAAAAAACTTGAGGAGATTGAAATGGGAAGCAGGCAGCCTGTAATTAAACGGATGTTAGCTTGGGTATAGTAAATTATTACTTAAATAATTTTAAAATTAATTTAGGGTGTAAGGAGATAACATTTTTCTTCAACAACTGTGAGTTTTTAATTAAATTACAATTAGGAAAGAACATCAAGGCACATTTAACAAAAGGTCAGTGAAGTACCTGTACGTAATCATTGTTGCATGAATTCCTACCTCCTAGCTAATGAGTTTGTGAGGCAGGAATTGCACTTGCATGACAAGCAAAATATTTCCATATTTTAAATGGTTTGCATTCCTTATAAACTCATCCAAAAGCCCCCTGTGTCATGGTACCTTACTTATGAACTGTAATCTTGGGAAAATCTCTCTCTCCGGATAGCTTGGTGTAGTTGGTATTGAGTTGGTATTAAACCTCAGTCTGGAGGTACCGTTGTGTCAACCTTATCTATGGAGATTAGGCACTATCTTGGATGGGATGCCTAACTTCTGGAGCACTAAGTTTGAGGGAAATTGGTCCACTTCCTTACCTTCCAAGTGTTTTTGTATACTGTGGCACATGCTAGCATACAGAGGCAGGGGTGGTAGTGGTGCCTCCCCATGAATTGTCTTTGCTTGCTTTTATACCAGTGTGGGCACCACAGCCCCCGGGGGAATTTTGTTGTTTGTACCCAGGCAGGCAGCTCAAGCTGAGGACAAAAGGGCTGTGGAGAGAAAATTGCAATGTACTTCATAATGTAGTGGCCATTTCAACCATTTTCCAGAATAGAGCAGCTTAATATTATTGTCTTGTTAGTATTATCTCAATAATGAATCACACTGTCCATATTCTGTGTGATATTGCTCTAAGTCTGCTTTGCTGTTTCTGTGCACATGTATGCATTCAGAAATCTACTACAAAGATTTCCTGAGTTCCTCAACAGCTGCAAAGCATTATTGATGCTACTGAATTCAAGATATGGAGGAGCCTGCCTCTCTCAAAAGGCAGTTAAACATATTTTCCCTCCTTTGAGGCAATATAGGATGAACACATGGTCTTTCTATTGCATGTTGTGGATTTGCACGCTTCTCAGTTTTCTCCATGGTGGCATTGCTTCTCATCTCAGCTCTGAACCACTAAGCCAAGTTCATTTTCTTCAGCTTCACTTCTCAAGAGTGGAGGAAAATATGTCCTGAATACTTGATTCAAACATGGCTTTGCCTCTTTCCAGTATGATTCTGTCTCCATGTTTCACTTTTGCTATGGACACTTAGGGGGGAAAAAAATCTTAATCGGTAGAAGTATAAAACTTTTTTTTATTTGTTTCTAACAGAAATTCCAACATGCCATTCCAGTCAGTTTGATATGCATTCCATGTTTTCACTGGGTTTGATATAAGAGAGGGAATTTGCTCATGGTTTCTTTCCTTTTTCACTCCAAATTTTAATGGCAAAATACTTTTTCCTAGAGAAGAACTCAGTGACTTTGGAAATATGGATCACATCAGCTCCTACCAGAATATTTATGTGCAGATATGCAATGTATGTATCATTTAGGTTCATGACCTTGAGATCATCTAATCAAGTTCAGCAATGGCTGGTTAGCATCAGGTTCCCTGCCATAAAACACCCGAGTCTTTCCTTACTCCTTTTACTTCAGTATGAAGATGTTAGCCTTAAGGTATTTGCTCTCAAAGTTGGGAAAACTTCAGCTAAACTTCCAGTAATTTTCATTTTTTCCTTCTGTGCCTTCCAGAGGATACTATGCTGAAATGGTGCACTTGCATTTGCAAAGAATTTATCTGTTAAATCATTTTCTGCTTCTTGGATAGATTTTATTTTGAGTTTTTCTTTGCGTTATAAAGTCCAGCCCTCTGTCTGGGAGCTGCCCATACCCCAGTAGAGACCATAACATGAATTCATCACCATTTAGAGAGAGAGATTGTGAACAGCAAGGGATTTCAAATACATAAACAGACCTCTTCTGAACACTGGGAATTGTTAAGATGAAGGTTTATCCACCATCATGGGTTTAGGTGTTTCCAAATCTTTTATTCCTTTAGGAAGAAAATATTTTTGGAGGATAACACTTCAGGTTACACATTTTTACTGGAGCTCTACTCAGTTGTGATGTGGGACATTAGGCTACCACAGTGTGAAGACTGTAAAATTAATCCACTAAGTGGAGAGGGCCCTCTTATTTGCACAGAAGTTTTTTCCTTCCCTCTGGAAGTATAACTTATACTGCAGTGGGAACCTCATAAAAGAAAGGCTTAGAAAAAAAACCAAAAACATTGGGTCTGTTCTTTGGGCAGGATTCCTGGTTATGTATTCTTCTGTACGTGCTGTAGTCACTTGGTTCTCTTCTTCGTCTACTTGGTTCTCTTCTCGTCTACACCTCTTAGTAAATATGATCTATTGTGGGTGTATCTCCTAGATTAATAGAGAGGTTTGGGTTGGAAAGGACCTTGAAATCAACCATCTCCAAGTCCCCTGCCATGGACAGGGACACCTCCCACCAGACCAGGTTGCCCAAAGCCCCATCCAGCCTGGCTTTGAGAACTTCCAGGGAGGGGACATCCACAGCTTCTCTCTGACACCTCAGTGCCATGCTGCAATAATTTGTATTCAGTCATCTAACATTAAGCCATTTCTCATAAAACACATAGAGAGGGAAATTAAAAATTAGTTGTTGATATTATCTCAAGACTGACTGACTGTCATAGCTCTTCACGTCTGTACCTAATTGTTACAGAGACAAAAATTGGTCATAGTCCAAAGACAAATATATTGGTTTCACCTGATTTAAGCCAGGGCTGTATCTATTCTCAGTGATAGTGCTTCACCTGGAGGATGTTGAAACAGCACAAGTTGAGTGCATCGGTACTAGGAAAATCTGCTGGATCACAGATATCTTGTTGGTCCTGATGTCATCCAGTACTTGGGTGCTATGAGGATCCTCTGGCCTCCAGAACAGCATGGCTACATCCAAAGTACCTTCTGGGAATGTCTTCTGGATGATGGCTGGAACTTGGTGTTGGGGTGCTTGTTTGCCCTGGTAGAAAATGTTCCAAGGTCCACACAGTCAGCTTAAGTTTAGGTGAATAATTTCCTAGTAGGAATGTGGCTGATGGAAACAGTCACCATGAAGTCTGAAAAGAAGGGAGAAGGTAGAGAGGTAGATAAATACGAAGTGCAAGATATACCCTCAGGAAGTAACACCTGGGAACTGCTATTACGTTGTTTCCTGAGCCCAGCTTGTCTTGAATGAAGGACTGACCCATTACAAGCTGGACATGTGCCCTCATTCCCCTGCTGTCAAAAAGCTGAATGTGCTCCTAAATTGTGCCAGAGAAGTCTTTCAAAAATCACAGGGAACATGAATCCCCCAGGTATGTAATGTATGTAGCAACTCATCTCAGATGTAGTGTCTCACACCAAATGAAGAGGGATAAACTAAAGCTGATTCTGAGAGTGAAAAAAAGAAAGAGAAGGTACTTCGTTTATTTGGAAGGCAAAATGAAAGCTGAAATGGTATCAGATCCTGTAATGCACTTGGGAAATCAATGCTGGAATGGGGAAAGAGTTATCTGAGTTACAGGACAGATTCAGCATAATAAAAAATAGGTATATACTCAGGCTGGACATTAGAGAAAGATTTCTATTCATCACTGAATAAGAAACAAGAAGAAGCCCACAGCAAAAGCAAAAGGAATAAATATCTAAGCTGTACAAGAGAAAAGGAAAAGGACTGGACTGCAATCAGTTTGCATAGTTTGTGTATGTTAGGTACAGCTCCAGGTAACTTTTTTTTTTTTTTCTTTTTTTGTCAACAAGGCTAACTTTGAGGTATTGTTGCCTTTTCTACCTGTGTTGTTCAACTGGTTGTAATGCTGTATGATAGGGAATAAGTCACCTGAGGTGGATAGAAATTATTCTGTCTTTCTTCCATCTTTCCCCTGGTATTATGGACTTGAGGAAAACAGGGACCCTTGTGTGAAGGCACAACACAGTTGCTCCAAAGATATTGGGCTCCATCAATAACATCAAATTTTTGTCAGTCCCTCTCTGTCAACTCAAAAAGACATAGCTGTATATGTAGGCATACAAATACCAACCAACAGGACACCAATGTGTTCAAAAACGAACCAAGCAGCAGCAAAACTTAGAACCAGAAAGCTGAAGTCTTATTATGTCTAAAGGATAGTGTTGGAGATGTGATCAATGCACAACTAAGAATTTATTTATCCTAATAACAATTATTGTGATGTGTTGGGTGAAAACTTACCAAAACTGCTTGCTAAAACCATGGTGTAAGCTAGATTAGCTTTAAAAAAAACCATAAAGGAATAACAGAGAATTTGTAGCTGAAATAATGGTAGGTAAAAACCCACATACATTATCTCCAGTGAAAGATGCACAGGAAAGTGATTTGCTGTCACAAACTGCAAATTTGGAGGTTCCCTGTGATGAGGAAACAGTGAGCATTTTGGAGAAAAGACAGGGAGAGGATTTTTGTGATGCCACCTGATAAAGAGCCTGGGAACTGAGAATAAGGACCTTATTTTTTTTTTGTTTTATTATTATTATTATTATTATTTTATTTATGTAGGAAGTAAAGTTCATATTCCTTTTAAGTCCAGAACTTTATTCAAGACATACTTATTACCAACTTGTCTGTGCTTATGGGAAAGGAGGTCAAATAGTTGCTGTTGATCATTTTGCAGTGGATTAACAGTGCTATGTAACCTTCAGAGCATGGTAATTAGCAGCTCTGTGCCCTGTTATACATGATGCGAAATCATGCACTCATGGAGAACCTCGGACCAGAGAAGTGTGTGTGTGTGCATGTGCACTCGCATGAGCAAACAAAGACCAGTAGAATAATCCTATTGTGAGTAATATGATTGAGGCTGGACCAGCAGACCTATTTGAAAACAGATCAAAGAAGCTTACTGAGATGATGTATCTTCAGCAAGATGGTAGCAAAACATTAAGTAAATAATTAAATAATTAAATAAAAAATCTTAAAGGGGAAAAATTGTTTTTAATCCTAATTTGAGTTCTCCATGAAATAAATTATTACTCTTCTGCAAATGCCAAAGTGATCCATAACTCTGCATAACTCAAGGCATCTTAATTTTTATTAGCTATTAAATGTAATAACATAGCTGTTAGCTGTATTAGTGCATTTAGGAAGGTTCTGGCCCTCTCAGCCAATAATCACAGAATCACAGAATCACAGAATAGTCTAAGTTGGAAGAGACCTCCAAGATCATCGAGTCCAACCTCTGACCTAATGCTAACAAGTCCTCCACTAAACCAGATCACTAAGCTCTGCATCTAAACATCTTTTAAAGACCTCCAGGGATGGTGACTCAACCACTTCCTGGGCAGCCTATTCCAGTGACTAACAACCCTTTCAGTAAAGAAGTTCTTCCTAATATCCAACCTAAACCTCCCTGGCGCAATTTTAGCCCATTCCCCCTCGTCCTGTCACCAGGCACGTGGGAGAATAGACCAACCGCCACCTTGCTACAGCCTCCTTTAAGGTACCTGTAGAGTGCGATAAGCTCATCCCTGAGCCTCCTCTTCTCCAGGCTAAATAGTCCCAGCTCCCTCAGCCGCTCCTCGTAAGACTTGTTCTCCAGACCCTGCACCAGCTTTGTTGCCCTTCTCTGGACTCGCTCAAGCACCTCCATGTCCTTCTTGTAGTGAGGGGCCCAAAACTGAACACAGTACTCGAGGTGCGGCCTCACCAGAGCTGAGTACAGGGGGACAATCACTTCCCTGGACCTGCTGGCCACACTGTTTCTTATACAAGCCAGGATGCTGTTGGCCTTCTTGGCTGCCTGAGCACACTGCTGGCTCATATTCAGCTGACTATCAACCAATACTCCCAGGTCCTTCTCTGACAGGCAGCTTTCTAACCACACATCTGCCAGCCTGTAGCTCTGTTTGGGGTTGTTGTGCCCCAGGTGCAGGACCCGGCACTTGGCCTTGTTGAACTTCATACAGCTGGCCTCGGCCCATCGATCCAGCCTATCCAGATCTTCCTGCAGAGCCTTCCTATCCTCGAGCACATCGACACACGCACCTAACTTGGTGTCGTCTGCAAACTTACTGAGGGTGCACTTGATCCCCTCATCCAGATCATCGATAAAGATGTTAAAGAGGACTGGCCCCAGTACCGAGCCGTGGGAGACTCCACTAGCGACCGGCCTCCAACTGGACTTGACTCCATTCACCACAACTCTCTGGGCCCGGCCATCCAGCCAGCTCTTAACCCAACAAAGCGTGCGCCAGTCCAAGCCATGAGCAGCCAGTTTCCTGAGGAGAATGCTGTGGGGAACGGTGTCAAAAGCCTTACTGAAGTCAAGGTAGGCCACATCCACAGCCTTTCCCTCATCCACTAAGCGAGTCACCTTGTCATAGAAGGATGTATATAAATATATAAACATATATTCATATGTTTATATATAAAAAATATAAATATTAGTTCTTCTGATACTATTCTAAAATTCAGTACTTTTACAGGTTAATTGTCCCTGAGCCGTTTCAACAATAAAACATAGAGTGAGTGTTCCACAGTTAGTTTTAAACAATATATATATATTTTTTTTCATCTCCTCCTTTAAGAAAAGTGGAGAGGCTAAAGCTTGTCTAATATACTGGATAAAATAATAATAATAATAATAATAGTAGTAATAATGTGTCCCTTCTTACTGTGTGCAGTTTTGGGCACCACAATTTAAGAAGGACATAAAACTACCAGAGAGTGTCCAAAGGAGGGCTACGAAGGTGGTGAAGGGTCTGGAGGGGAAGGTGTATGAGCAGCATCTGAGGTCAGCAGCATCATGGCGGCCTGCAGCTCCCTCACGAGGGGAGCGGAGGGGCAGGCGCTGAGCTCTGCTCTCTGGGGACAGCGACAGGACCCGAGGGAACGGCGTGGAGCTGGGACAGGGAAGGGTCAGGCTGGGTGTGAGGGAAAGGTTCTGCACCCAGAGGTGGTCGGCATTGGGACAGGCTCCCCAGTGCGGTGGTCATGGCACCGAGCTGCCGGAGTTCAAGAAGTGTTGGGACAATGCTCTCAGACATAGGGTCTGGTTTTGGGTGGTTCTGTGTGGAGCCAGGAGTTGGACTCCATGATCCTTGTGGGTCCCTTCCAACTCACGATATTTTATGATTCTATGATTTTATTTTATTTATTTATTTATTATTATTATTTGCAATGAAGATGTTGGGAGTCTATGTGGGACTGATGGATTGAGCTGTGTTGTGATTTTCCACTTCGTCAGACTATCATGACTGTCTTTAATAATTCCACGTAGGCAGAATTAAGTGTTTGGAATCCATTTTTGTATCTAGGGAAATTAAATATAGTATGAAGATGCTACACTTTTTAGCAATTAAAAGATAAAATCACTGCTAAATTTGCTGGAGGGTGTCTGCATTCAAATTCAGAATAAATCCTTCTATCCAAGGAAACATTTAAAGGGAACATTTTATTTATTTGCAGAGGAGGGAGTCCAAACCAAGTCTGAGCAGTCAAGATTCAAACAGGAAGTTTCTTGTTTCAAGTCAGTCAAGAACTGGATTTTGTTCCCTAACATACAGCCCATGTGAAGTTAATCTCTGCCAACACGTTTGAAAGCATTCTTAAACTGATGGTATGAAGTAGAAAGAAGAAATGTACAATGCAAGAAGATATCAGTCAAATACTGTTCCCTATTCTTTGAATTCCACTATTTAAAACATTTCAAAATCCATTTCAAAATCGCTCTCCTTGTTACTATAGGTAACTCCTTTTTCTGTGGTGGTTACATCAATATTTAAGTGTCATATGCCCTGCTTTCCTGTTTTGTGGTTTGTTTGTTTGTTTGTTTATATATATTTATAAATGAAGCATATATATATTTATAAATGGTTATAGTTATGTTGTTTAAAAAATAAACAAAACACCAAAAAAAAAAAAAAACACAAAAAAAGAAAAAGAAACCAAGAAGTGCCACTTTTGTGGAAATGTTAACCTCATTGCCTTCTTGTCCTCTCTAGCACAGGCAGGAAGCAATATTATTAACTTTTCAACACATTTTGGCACTGGTCAGTGGTCTGTCTTGAATAGTTTCCATTTCAGATTAAACAACAATTTTTAAGTTTTTTTTTTGTTTGTTTGTTCTTTTCCTTATTTTAATATTTTGTCTTTTCTGCAGCTCCAGTCATTTTGTTGCCTTTTTATTTAGTTTTTGCTTTGTACCTTTCATGTTTCTCTTCTTTGGAGACTGGGGACCACAGGCCAAAATCAGAAGATCCCAAGGTGCTGTGCTTGCCTGAGACAGTTTTTATTGAAGTGAGACATACCCAGATGGTCAGAGTGAACTGTCAGCAAGTGGCCTAGTTTAAAGCCTTACCTTTGATAAGTTCTGCAGGCCCAGGGGGCAGAATTAGTGGCTTGATTGATCACATAATTTTTGTATGCTCTAAGTTGAAAAAAATATTCCTACGGGCATGCTAAAGCAGACATTGCTTACATTTGCAGAAGAGGTTGGTACAAGTTGTTTTGCAGGGATGTGTATGGAACAAGTCTGAATTAGGTCCAGTTTTACACTTAGTTTTCCACTCCTAGGAAAACTTAGAGTTTAGAGAGCAGTTTGCATGACAGGCATGGATTTTGTAGTGAAATGAAATGGCCTTTGGGAATAGTGAGACTCAAACTATGTGTTTATCTGTTTATCTGCAGTAATTGATATGAGCTCAATGTATGTAGGTTCCATCTCAAGGCATATCAAGGTGCCTGAGAGATTTTTGGACAAGACATCTGAGAAAAGTTGTTCTAGGTACAAGAAAGAAAGGAATTGGGAGTCAAAAACTCAGGGACGGCTTAGAGCCAGAGAAGAGGCTGAAGTAAGTTATTTATAATAGGGTGAGGATAATGATAGGCAGAATACAAGAGAACAGAAAGGGACATTAAGGATTTCTCCATAGCTAGATATGGTGGAACATGCACCCCTCTAGGCTCAGCTGGTTGTGGAGCAGTGGAGATGGCTGCTGTGCACAAGTTAAAAGAAAGTCATATATCCACATCATATCCATACAAATTCTTTATAAAAGAATAAAAAAAGAAAAAAAGAATATTTTGCTTCTCTTGAGGATTGTGTACTAAAAATATATTTTTTTGAGTGATGGAAGAACAAGAACATATATTCCCTTTCTATATGACTTAAGTTTGTCCTGAAGAGTTGGCACTACATGCAGTTACCTACAACAAGTAGAGGGAGAGAGCTGTGTGTAGACAAACAAAACTTACTGAAGTTTTCATGCTATTTCATGCCCTTGTAACTTTTCAAGAACTTACAGATGACCAATTCATAACTTGAAAGTCAGAGAGTTTATCAGTGAGAACTCTGAGATTAGTTCATGTATTGACAAATAATAGTGGTGGTTTGGATACAAATTTTCAAATCTTGAAGGAAAGCTTCTGCACCAAGAAACTTGCAGCTAAAATATAATGAGCAGGTGAAGACAGGCTGTTAAAGAAGTGTGAACTTGCCTTAGAGGCCAAAAGATCAAATTATGATTTTTTGTTTACTTGCTTTGGACTGTGACTTGAGCCATACTGTTCACTTGAATGTTCAACTGAGAACTGCGTGGCACAGGGACTATTTGAAAAATGGGTATCCAAAATGAATGAAGAATTGGATTTTGGTGTTATATTGCTATTGTAATCTGAAATCTGTGGCTGAAAAGTAGCTCGGAAGTTTTGGTTTAGTAAGGATGTACTAATCCTAACATACACATATTCTGATCCTTTTTACTTATGAGTGTGGATTCTTTTCCTGATCAGGACTGTTAATGTAAACATACTCTTTTCCCACTTCTCCATTTGCTTAGCCATTCAGATCTTCTCTTCATCAAAAAAAAAAAAAAAAAAAAAGACAACAGTATTTCTAAATGTCACCTCCTGCTTTCCTTCCTTTAATTATTTTCACTGTTTTTTATTTAGAATAGGGTCTTCCACACTTCACCTTTCCCAAAAGAGGTCTTCATGTGTAGTTTTGAGATTAGAGATTTCTGCTCTCTGGAGATGAGGAATTTTTGAATGTGTTTTAAATTTGTTACTGGACAGTGCAAGAACTGCATATAGTCCGGGGTTGCTAGCCGTGTCTTCTCAAGTTATACAAATCCTTCTGCTAAATTATTGTGCATTCTTTTAAAACTCTGTATCTGCTCCTTCCCCAAAATCTGTAACCTCTCAAGAGCTTTCATTTTGACAGCAGTGGACTTAGTCATTTGCATCACCATCCTTTGTGATGCAAGGTGTCTCAGTGGGTTGGTCATTGTGGGGAAGATCTCAATGTCAAGAGTGTTAGAGCTCATCCAGTGACATGTCAACAGGGAAGGGTTGGATGTGTGCACAACTGCTCCACTTGACAAATTGCGTCCAAGAATTAATATTTAAAACATCATCCAAAGTGTTGCTAGTAGCTTTAGCATAGTCAATGACTCAGTTAACGTGTTTTGGCAGCTAGAAGATGAGGCCCCAAGAGGGAATGGCACCCACCACCACCGAGCTCTTCTGTGCCTTAAGCTCTGCACTGGCATTAATTCTGTCACACATCATGATGCATGACTTGGAGGTTCACACAGCCTTGCCCTCTAATGAGCCCTGGCATTTACTTCCCAATGAGAGAGCATGAGTTCCATAAGAGTAATTAGGATGGACACATCCTGATGGATGAGGCTCTTGCACTCACATTCTCCTCTTTTTTTTTTTTTTTCATTGTGTGTAGCCAAGCTAAAACTGCATAAGCAGAGTAGAGTTACTTAAGTTTTATGTCAGCTGATCAGTGTGATGTTAAACATCAAGGCACGCTTTTTTTTTTTTTTTTTTTTTTTTTTCAACCATGTGAATGAACAGGCTTGCAAGGCAACCCGAATTTGGCACATGGCAACAATTACTTTGAACTGATGTTCCATGTGCTGCACCAAGAATACTGCACAGTGGTGGAAATGATTCAGTTCACTGGGGTGCATTGTGCTTCATGCTGTTTGTTGAAAAAGTGCATTACAGTGCTGATGTGTACCAGTAACTGAAGTCCTGCTATTCTGATAATATTTTTGAGGCTTTTGTATTAAATTATTAATTAATTAAAAGGCAAAAGGCTGCTCTAGAAATAGAAAATTTCTATGTACTGGTAGTCTGAAGGATATTTTTCTTTTCTTTT